>QXEO01000655.1:90769-500432 GCA_007115705.1 Dactylis glomerata
CATCATGATGCTCTAAGAGTGACTAAAAAATCATCGTGAGTAGCCCCCGAGCGTTATGGCGGATACCTATCCGGCATAAAGCTCTAAGAGTGACTAACACTTCAAATTATTTTGCCAGAACTACAAGAAGGTGGTAGAGGACCTGGTCCAGGTTGTCAGCTCGCAAGAGAAGGAGCTGGCAACCAAAAGCGCTCTTGTGGCGGATTTGCAGCAACAGCTTGAGAATAGCGGTAATTTACTTAACCAGTTTTAATTCCCTTATGCTTATTCAATCAATGATGTGCTGAGACTTCCGCCATGCAGATGTTGCCAAACTCAAGTCCACACTTGAGGGGGTGGAGAAGGGCCACACCATTGCGATGGATGGGCTGCAGCAGCAGCTCCAGAAATCTCTGGCCGCAAACACCCTCCTCGAAGAGCAGCTGAAGGACCAGAAGCACCATAACCTCAAGAAGGACAAGGAGATAGAGGATCTCCGCAAAGCCGCTGCTGATTTTGAAAAGCGGCGTGAAGGCTTTAACGAGCTCCTCCATCACTTCCATGACACCTTGCTAGGTACCAGTTCTTCTTATAAAGTTTTTTAATTTCTGCTATGCCGTGCGTGACACATCTTCTTTTTCCGCTATGCAGTCGCTTTGGGGCAGGGCGAGGCGGATACCGCCGAAGGCTTGCGCATGGCCACCGACGCAGCGAAGAAGGAGCTTGATGGCCTTCTCAACGCTGGTCGCCAAGCGTGCGGGAGCCTGCAGATAGCGGGTTCTTCCAACCTCTCCACCATTGCGCTTACCCAGAAGCTGCTGCTAGTGCCAGGGCTCATGGCAGACTGGAAACAGTCCTCTGCTCGGGGTGGCGCCAGGACCACTCTGACCTTGGCGAAGGCCCACTATCCCGAGATGGACCTGGACCTGCTCACCTCCGACATCCCGAAGAGTGGCGAGGACGGTGCGCCGGTGGACGAGGCCGCCATCCGGCAGAGCGTGCTTGGATACGATCAACTGTGTGCCCTTGGCACTCAGTTGAACGTATACTATGAAGCATACGAGCTACCAGGGTCGCCAAGCCAGGCTTCGGCATCAGCCTCCGCGGCTACTGCAGGTGGTGATGGCGGTGACGAGGTGTCCTCCAAGGTTCCGCCGTCTTCTTAGGACGTGCCCTGCAATATGGCAGGAAAAAATACTTTGCATCAATTCGGCCCCTGAGTGGGTCTGTAATTTAAACTTAAACTGCGTGTGAATGTTTCTGCACTGTGACTGATCTGCTTGTGGTGGATCAGTGGAATGCTTTTGAACTCTTGTAGCTTGTTTGTTATGAAGTGGTTTGATTGTGCGAAGAAACTGCCAGGCCTAGTTTTATGCAACTTGCAGTTTTTGACATGCCCAAAAAACAACACTTCGGAAAAAAAAATCACGCGTAGGATTATGCGATCCGCTATCCGGCTCTCTGTGCTTGACTTTTCGTGAGATGGCAAAATCTTCGCACGAACAATCCGCTAGGGCGACGATACTTAATAGCAACCGTCCAAAACCCTGAGCAGATGGCAGCTTAGATCGTCAAAAAGTCACTACTCTGGAATCCACACAGAAAACATCGAATGAAGATCAAAACATAAAAAAGCTACGCGGACCGCTTATGGCGGATTTAAAAGAGACGCAAGTGCAAAGCACAATTGCGCAATAAGGTTCTATACGATCTAAATGAACAATAAAGGAGGTAAAAGACTCAGAAAAAATCAAGAGTGAACCAAATGCTTTATTTCATTGATCATATAGAGGTGCCTATTACATAGCTAGATAAGTGCTAAGTGTAGAAAGGACGTAGCTGTGCGATGTTCCATGGACGATCTGTCTCGTCGTAGATATCGTCAGGGTCTCTTCGCTTGCGCTTCTTACTGGGTCGCTTATCTAGCTCGCGAATATCAACGAGGTAGTAGGAACCATTCAGTAGAGCTTTGCTGATGACGAAGGGTCCTTCCCAGGGCGGGGATAGCTTGTGGGACTTCTGCTGCTTGAGACGTAGCACCAGGTCACCTTCTTTAAACGAGCGTTGGCGAACTCGCCGGCTGTGATAGCGGCGGAGATTCTGCTGGTAGATGGCAGATCTCTAGGCTGCTAGGTCTCGTTCTTCTTCCAGCAGGTCCACAGATAGTTGTCTGGACGCTTCTGCATCTTCTTCCTTGTAGGCCTCGACTCTTGGAGAATCGTACTGAACATCACTTGGCAAGATTGCCTCTGCTCCGTAGACTAAGAAGAAAGGGGTAAGGCCAGTTGATCTGTTTGGCGTGGTCCGTAGACTCCACAGCACAGATGGCAATTCCTCTGCCCAGGCTCCAGCTGCTCTGTGCAGCGGTGCTTCTAGGCGTGGCTTAATCCCTGACATGATTAGTCCGTTGGTCCGCTCAACTTGGCCATTAGACTGTGGATGTGCCACAGATGCTAGGTCAAGGCGGATTCCGTTGCGATGGCAGTATTCTTCAACTTCTCCCTGAGATAGATTAGTGCCATTATCGGTGATGATGCTATGTGGGACGCCGAATCTAACCACAATGTCCTTGACAAATTTGAGGGCGGTTTTGCCATCAAGTTTTCTGATGGGCTTAGCTTCCACCCACTTCGTGAATTTGTCTACCGCTACCAGGAGGTGCGTAAATCCCGAAGGCGCTGTTTTTAGCGGACCCACCATGTCCAGCCCCCAAACTGCAAAAGACCAAGTTATAGGAATCGTATGCAGTGCTGTGGCGGGCATATGGGTCTGCTTGGAGTACATCTGGCAACCATGGCAGAGCTCTACAATACGGTCTGCATCTGCCTTGGCTGTGGGCCAGTAGAATCCATGGCGGAATGCTTTAGCTACTAGGGATCTGGCGGCGGCGTGATGCCCGCATTCGCCTTCGTGGATCTCTCTTAGTATTTCTATTCCATCCACTTGGGATATGCACTTCATGAAAACTCCCGAGGTGCTTCGTTTGTAGAGCTGGCCATCTATGATGGTGTACGCTTTGGCTCTACGCTCGATTTGTCTTTTTTGGACTTCGTCTTCGGGTAGCTTTTTGTTCGTCAGAAATTCCAGGTAGGGCTCTGCCCATGGCGGATTTCTAGGCAAAACCGCCATGACGGGGGAGCTTGCTAGTTCCGGATTTTCTGGATCCACCATCTTTACCGATGGTACGCGCAGATGCTCGAGGAACACTCCTGGCGGAACTGCCTTACGGCTAGATCCTAGTTTTGACAAGGTATCGGCCGCCATGTTATCTTCTCGTCGTACGTGTTTTATGTCATAGCCGAGGAAACTTTTGGCCATCTCATCCACTTCGTCTCTATACGCCGCCATAACTTCGTTCCGAGCTTTGTATGTGCCAGCCACCTGTTGAGCCACAAGGTCAGAGTCCCCACAGCACATGATGTGTTGTACGCCGATCTCCTTTGCGACACGTAGCCCGTGCAGTAAAGCTTCATATTCCGCGCTGTTGTTGGTGGTGGGGAAGTGGATCTCCCTTGGGGGATTTGAGCCATCAAAGTGCATCACCCAATGCTCTGGTTCTGGGACGGGCGTAGTTTCCTGCGCTTCCTTCCAATCCGCCATAAATTCCGCCAGAGCCTGAGACTTGATGGCGGTGCGAGGCTTATAGTCGATGTCGAAAGAGGCCAATTCAATGCCCCACTTCGCAACTCGTCCTGTTGCGTCACTGTTGTTGATGATGTCCTTCAGTGGGGCTTTGCTCACCACTGTGATCTTATGGTCATAGAAGTAATGCCTCAACTTACGAGAAGCTAGGAAAACTCCGTATGCCAATTTTTGGTAGTGAGGGTAGCGCTGCTTGGATTCCATCAGGACCTCACTGACATAGTAGACTGGTCGCTGTACGCCATACTCCTGCGCTTCTTCCTTACGTTCTACCACCATGACGATGCTGACCACCCTGTTAGTTGCCGCCATGTATAGTAACATGGGTTCCTGGTCTTCGGGAGCCGCTAGGACTGGTGCAGTGGATAACACTCTTTTCAGATCCTTAAGTGCAGCGTCTGCCTCGTCGGTCCAGACGACTTTGTCTGATTTCTTCATCAGCTTGTAGAGTGGCAAAGCCTTCTCGCCAAGACGACTGATGAACCTGCTCACTGCTGCTACGCAGCCTGTGAGTCGTTGTACATCTTTTAGATCTATGGGTCGGGAAATGTCGAGGATTGCCTTGATCTTCTCCGGGTTAACCTCAATTCCACGGTGGGAGACGATGAATCCTAGAAGTTGTCCAGCTGGCACCCCGAAGACACACTTCGTGGGGTTAAGCATCATGTTGTACTTCCTAAGATTGTCAAAGGTCTCTTGCAAATCCACTATGAGGCGATCTTGCTTTTTAGACATAACCGCTATGTCGTCCACGTATGCGTGGATGTTTCGTCCGATTTGATCCGCCAGGCACTTTTGCATAGTGCGCTGATACGTTGCTCCTGCGTTTTTCAGACCGAATGGCATTGTGACATAGCAATATGTGCCATAAGGTGTTACGAACGACGTAGCGAGCTGATCGGACTTTTTCATCTTGATCTGGTGGTATCCTGAGTAGGCATCTAAGAAACACAGCAGCTCCGATCCCGTCGTCGAGTCAATGACTTGGTCAATGAGAGGCAAGGGAAAAGGGTCTTTTGGACACGCTTTGTTCAGGCCAGTGTAATCTACACACATGCGCAGAACTTTTGTGTTTTTCTTAGGATCTAGCACCAGATTTGCCACCCATTTAGTATGGATCACTTCCTTGATGAAGCCTGCTTTCAATAGCTTGGAAATTTCCTTTGCTATGGCGCGGCGCTTTTCATCTCCGAAGCGTCTCATGGCTTGTCTTACTGGCTTGGAGCCAGGAATTATCTGCAGAGCGTGCTCGGCGAGTTCCCTGGGTACACCCGTCATGTCAGATGGCTGCCATGCGAAGATGTCCCGGTTCTCGACGAGCGCGCTTTCCTATTTAGGGGACAAGTTTGTCCCAATGGAGGTGGTCTTGGCGGCATCGCCAGCGACAAGTTCCACCTGTTTTGTGTCGACTGTAGGCTTAAAGGTGGGCGGGGAGGCGGAAATCTCCTGCTTGGATGCCGGCATCTCCGCGGGGTCCGTAGCGGCGTGGATTTCTTTGAACTCCTCATTGAAGAACACTGCTTCCGCGAAGGCGGCTTCTCCTTCCTCGCACTCCTTTGCCTTTCTGAAACTGCCATAAACGGTAATTATGCCATCCGGGCCTGGCATCTTCAGCTGATTGTAGATGCAACATGGCCTAGCATGGAAGCTGTGGAAGGTAGGGCGACCGAAGATCACGTGGTATGTGCTCTTGAATGGGACTACCTCAAAGGTTATAGGCTCTTCACGGTAATTTTCCTCGCTATCGAAGGCAACCTTGAGTGTGATGGACCCGAGGGACTTGGCTTGGCGACCAGGAACCACCCCATAAAAGGTGACTACGCTATGGCGGAGTTGGGTCTTGGTAAGGCCGAGCTTCGTCAAAGTTTCCATGTACATGATGTTCAGACTGCTGCCGCCATCCATTAAGCATTTGGAGAACTGATAGCCATGGATTACAGGGCATACCACCATGGCGTAATATCCATCTGGGATGTGCTCTGGATGATCATCGCGGCTCCAGTGCACCGGTACTTCGGACCATCAGACGTACTGGCAGATTTTTGGCACGGTGGCATTGAGGGAGCGCATAGCGGCTCTCTGTGCCTTGGCCGTGGGGGGTCCAAGGAATGTGTGAAAGGCACCTTTTTTGTCCTTGATTGGGTTGCCCTTGCCAGCGCCACCCTCTGCCTTTTTGGCGGGTTTGGGCGCAGGGTCTTCGTCCATGTCACTTCCATCCCTGGACTCCTTGTCTTTGTCCGCTTTCCCTTTGCCACGAGGCCATTGTCGCCGGCTGCGCTTGAAGCCAGCTTCTTGATCCGCCTTGAGGTCGTTGACAAACTTGCAGTTCCGGTTGGTGTAATTGCACTTTCCCGAGGCGTCACGATGGGCGAAACATGGCATATCGCGGTATTCGTCGTAAGACACGGGGGCGGATGGCGCCGAAGCGGGAGTTGCAGAACTCCGCGGCTGGCCACTGCTGGTACCGCATCCTCTTCCGCGCTGGCCGCTTTGGCCCTTGTCAGCGAAGGTTGTGGCCACCATATCCGGAGCCTGCTGCTCTTCTGGCGGATTCTTCCATTTGTTGCTGCTATTCCACTTTCCAGTGTTCTGGATGGCGGAAGCCTTCAGAGATTCGCGGGCGTCGTCGTCGGTGGCCGCGTAGTTGCTTGCGATGGTGATCATGGAATTTAGGGTCAGTTTCCCTTCGTTCCTTTCCCGCAACAGGCGATGGCGGAGCAGTTGGCCTCTCTCCAAACTATCAATAAACGCGAGGATGGCGGATTCGTCAGTAACCCCTTCGCAGGAGTTCTTCATATCTAGCCATCGCGCGAGGAAAGTTCGGGAGGTCACGTCGTCGGCCCGTCGGCACCGTTGGAGGTCACCAATGTTATGGGGTCTTTTGTAAGTCCCCTCGAATTTTCGGTGAACACAGTTTGCATATCGAACCAGGTTTGGATGGAATTTTCTGCCAAGTCATTGATCCACTGCCTCGCAGTGCCGGATAGCATCAGGGGCAAATAGCGGACAACAACATTGGGTGATCCCCCGGCGAACTATACTGCGTTGAAGTAGTCTTGTAGCCAAGTTAAAGGCCTATCGACTCCATTGTACTGGCGGATATTTTTCTCGATTTTGAACCCATGCGGGATGGGCTCATCACGAATCAGTTGTCCAAAGCACTTTGGGCCGAGGAAGAAGGCTGTTTGAGATTTGGCAATCTCGTTTAGATGGGTACGAGCGTCGTAGGGCTTCTGGTCCGGCGGATCCTTGCGAGAGTTGCGTGACCTTGCTGGTCCGCCACCACCACCGCCGCCGCCATGGGGGCTCCCTGGTGGGGACGGCGAAGGGTCACGTCGTCGTTAACTCTCGCCGTCCTGCGACTGATCTTTGCTGCTACGACGGCTTCCTTCTGCTCTTCGTGGAGATGGATTGTCGTCATGGCGTCGGGAGCCTTGCCCTTTGTCATCGTGGTGGCGAGTGGAGCGATGCTTGTCCTTGTCACCGCCACGGTGCGCGCCATCGTCATGGCGAGATCGGTCCCTTCTCTTGGATCCGCCGTCTCTGCTGGTTTCCCGTCATGGCGGATCGTCTCTGCGTCCAGTGTCACGGCTTCGTCCTCGCTTGCCATCATTGTCGCGTATGACGATCCCTCCCTTTGGGACTTCGAACGTCTTATACTTTGGAGGCGGCATGTTGGTCTTATGGCGAGGGGCAGCATTGTCTTGGTGGTATCCATAGGCAGGGTAGTTCTTGTCGGGTGGCGATGGATTTCTCTGTGGGCCTTTGCCATTTGGTTTGTCATCGGAGGATATTGGGATGGCATTCGCCCGGTTGCGAGCTTCTCTTCTTCGGATTTCTGAGGATCCGGTATGAGATTCGTTATCAGGGCGCGTACCATGGTTGCCAGCCCCCCGAGCCTTAGAGGCAGTGCTGGACCTGCATAGCGCGGGATCAGATTCGAGCCATCGTGGCGACGTAGCCTTCTCCTGCTGCACTAATACTTTGGTCATCAGTTTCACCGCCATTTCTAGGGCTGCTGGGCTCTTATTATGCTCCAATAGCTCCTTTGCAGCCATGATATTTTCAATGGGCGTAGCCCTGACTTCATCGCGGTTTTTATCCACGTATGGTGGATTCTTGATGTACATCTTGGCCAGAGTTTCCGCTGTTGGTACGGTGAACTCAAGGTTTCATACCAGCTGCGGGTCGCCTCCCTCGGTTATCTGGTTCTGGATGAGAGTAACATACTTCTCCTCCATGTTCCTTGCGCGCTTCAGCGTATCTTGAGCTTTAGCAATATCGCCATCAAGCTGCTGGCCCATCATCTCGACTCGCTTTGCTTCCTTGAGGAGTGCTCGCCTCTTCTTCTCAAGATCGTTCACATCTCTGACATAGTCAGGGGTGATTGGATCTACTAGAGTTCCGTAAACGACCTTATCCAGCGGGGTCGTGAAGTCTTTTGGGTGCTGGTCCTCGGGGATGGTGGGTTGCAGAGGCCTGGGTCCGCCGTGGATCTCAGGAAGTTGCTCTGTGGCAGGATCGGCGGCTGGTGGCGGGTTACGCTGCTCTTTGCCGGCATCTACGTCGTGGACTACCTGAGATGGCGGATCGCCCGTTGTCTGCCCAGCATCATCTCCTTTATTGGTTACGAACACCTGCTGCGCTAATTTCGCCTCGATTTTTCTCATGGCGGCGTCGTAATGGTCGGAATCATAGCCCTTGCTGTCCCAGTCATCCGACTCACCACTTTCGTTAAGTGCCTCAAGGATGGATTCACCTGGGCTTTCTTCTCCATTGGAGGTAGATCCCAAAGTGATGCCTGCGAACGCAACAAGGCAGTACCGTGGTGTCTCTAACGCTAGATTACTCATAGCGGATTCACGGCGGTCTTCCACCACTTCCTCTACCTCTAGGGCGGGCTGGGTGGGATTATTTTTCAGATCTGATCTGGGCAACTTGGAAAGTTCCAGGTCAGATGAGTCCTCCTCCGTCTCCAGCTCGAAAGCGGTCCGTTTGGGGATTTCAACCATACCGATCCGCCGGAAATTGGTTTCCGTGGCGGGGGTAGGGTTTGTCTCTCCAATGAAGATATGGATATCTCCAATCGGGACGATGGTGAATCGAGCTGGGTCTTCTCTAGCCGGCACCCAGAGGTTATCTGCTGGGACGATGGGGAAGCCGGAATCGTAGAGGACGTGCCCGATGGCGACGGTGTCGCCGATGCCTGCGAAGGCGGATCCCGCCTGGATCCGTGCTCCAGACGCGCTAAGCCCCATGGTGGGCGCCAACTGTCGTGGTTTCGTCAACAGATCTGCCATAGAGGTAGGGGTATGGCGGTTTGTGAAAGGGGGTGAACACGGAGGAGCGATCCGGGACGGTGGTAGCACGAGTTTACCCAGCTTCAGATCCCGCGACGGTGGCGAGATCCTACGTGCTGCTATAATTCACTATATGGCAACAAGTGCTCGATTACAATGATGAGGTTGGCTATTTCGCTATGCGATTGGCCGTATCACTAGAACGTGCCTCAAGGGCTGCTCCACGCCGGGCTTATAAAGGCGCCTGGCGTGGGCTACACGTTGGTACCGGAGCGGATACAACTTGGAGTCCTAGACTAAGTCCTATGCGTGTACTTCAAGGTAACCCGCCATGGGCCGTCTCCGGACCCGCCATGGGCATGTCGTCAGTGGTCCGCCATGGGCCTGTTTCCGGATCCGCCATGGACCTGTCTAAGGATCCGCCATAAGCACCTGTGTCCAGTACCGCCGTGGCAACTTCAGCAACTGGGCCGCCCGGTATGGCGAATCCATCATACCACCCCTGATGGGCCACCCTGGCTTGCTGATTTAGGACTACGTCACTGGTATACCTATTTGGTATATCCCCAACATCTCTTATGGGTACAAGTGACCACCTCTGCAGAGTGTACAAAAAGTATCAAGATACGCCCTGTTCCGGGAAGGAGCTACGAACGCGGAAGGAAAGGAGCCCATCGAAGCTCTAATCAACCTGTGAAGGCTGGCGGACATAGTTCTTTTGAATAAAAACAATCTTTGAAGAAATGATTATGAAAACTACATTTGACCTAAGACTTTTGAGTCTACGGTTGTAGCTAGTGCATCAAACACCTCTATACTGTTAAATGAACTTGCTGGGTAACGCTCGTTACTCACCCCACTCCCTCTTAACCCTTGCTTAGACTCAGAGGGACAGACCGAGGAGACTGAAGAAGCCTCTGAAGACATCAAAGAAGTCTACTACGAGGAGCTGGACCTGACCGGTGGAGTCAAAGGCGTGGACTACACCATCGCCTATGGTATCAGCGAAGGAACCGAGGAGGAGACCGACAACTAGTCGCTTAGCATAGTAACTTAAGTCACACTGAACCCTATAGAATAAAGTGACTTGTGTAGGATATCATGTTTAGTCTACTACTTTCTATTTTAGTCAAGCTTTGTAATGCTAGGGTAGAATCTACTAGTGTTCCTCTTTGGACCAAGGAGGAACTGGAGTCCTTTGTAAGACTTTGGCTTGTAATATTAAGTGCTTGAATAAAAGACCGCTATGTTTCTGTTGTACCACTCTGAGGGATGTAATATTTGTGAAATGGTACTTCACGAGTGTTATGTCAATGACTTGTGACAAGGGTATAGTTAATAGAGCCCGTTGGTTGAGTACCCCTAAGGCCCATTAAGCTAGGCCCAATTGTAATAATAGTCGAATACGAGTTCTTACCGTATGTCGATATTGTAATCTGTATCGTACCCTACCCGATCCTCGAGACCTGGCCACCTATATATAGGGGCCAGGAGGGGACGGTGTAGGGCAGATTGAAAGCAAGCCAGGTTGAACACCCAAGTTTACTTTCGATACACACCTATTTCGACTAACTTTACCTTCGAGTTCATCCGATGCCCTATCTCCCCGATCCTAAGTCCTTCATCTAGGACATTTGTTGAGTTAACCCCTCGTCAATTGGCGCCGACCGTGGGGAACTTGGGCGTTGGAATCAAGAATTCGACGGCTTTTTCGCTTCTAGCCAACAACAGTTCAGAAGTCGATGGAAGTCAAGAGATGGAACTAACCATCGGAAGTTTGAGCATCCTCATCGGGCCATCAGGCTCGTCTTGCCTTTCGGATCCGACGAAACAAAATCAAGATCCGTCGGCAAAAGAGCCTGAAGCAATAGCAATAATGGAGTATTCCGACGGCTCATCCAGTGAGGTAAACTCATCGGTCAGCCTAGAAGAAGTGCAAAAAGGGAAAATTGCAGAAGACAACAAAGCAAAGGATAACTTCAATGCAGAAATCCAACTCGACGATCTCATGATCTGCCTCGACGATATCTCAGACAATTCAACAGACACATGGAAGACAGGGTTAGAGCTTTCTGAAGATGGCGACTCGATCTTCTCAAGTCTCAATGGCAACATCGGCAAGCAATGCCAGGTACTCGCCATTGTGGGAGACAACTCAGAGGAATTCGACGAAAATAACAACCCAGTGATAAATCCAGCAAATATCGATAGAGGAGCAAATCACCTAGCAGAAGGGCAAACAGTTGAATCCCTCACAACCAGGGAAAAAATTCGACTATCGGTCGACGAGTGGAAAATAATAAGAGAAGCCGTAGAACACGACACGCCAATACCATCAAATTCCAGCAAAGACATGCTTTTTGGGTATCATTACGCCCTAAGGCAGCAAGCAAAGCAATTAGCAAAAGAGAAGACAGAGATACAAAGAAGGAAAAATTCAGCCATTGCAGCTAGCGAAGCTGCTCGTAAAGCACAAAGCGACGCATCATACATCAACGCAAGGAAAAATCGTCGACACAGCTCAAGGTACGATAACCTCGAGTACTCCGACAGGCAAAGTATTTTGAAAAAACTCGACTCGTCCTTCCTATCGGTCGACGAGCAGGGGAACATCCTACCAAAGACCCCCGAAGCAGCGTTAGTAGCAGCGCAAGCATATCTGCTCACAACTCGACCAAGTCCAGGAGATCCTAGGGAGCACATGCATAGAGCAGCATTGAACGGACTCAACATGGTGGGCCACAAGCTATCAGCAAAAGGAGAAGAAGCACATCATTACAAGGAAGTACATAAAGCAAGATCACCTCGCCGTCACAGCAGTCCTCGGCATAGAAGCAGCAAGCAACGATCTCGATCGCCATCACCTAAACAGCACGATGGGACTCGAAGATCGCGATCCCCAAATGGAAAACGCGACTATGAAGACGATGAAAAAGAGATGGGGGCATCGTGCTTTACCCGCAGGGTTCGCACCACTCCAGTCCCCAAGGGATTCAAGCTACCTCATGATCAGCAGAAGTACGATGGATCACAGGAACCACAATTGTGGCTCGCAGATTACTTACAAGCAGTTCAAATATTAGGAGGAACCAAAGAAACAGCAATGCAAAGTTTGCAACTACACCTCACCGGCGCAGCAAGGTCATGGTTGAGCAAACTAGAGAAAGAATCCATTGGAAGCTGGGAAGACCTCACAAAGCAATTTACAAGCAACTTCAGGTCGACATACAAATGGCCAGCATCAATAGAAGAAGTCAAAGCGTGCGTACAGCAACGCGATGAAACACTATGGGCATACATCCAAAGATGGAGCCTCATCAAAAATTCAGCAGTCGAAGTTTCAGACGAAAGAGCAATAGACGCGTTCATCATCGGATTAAGGCGAAGAGACCTAGTCGAAGAAATGGGCAGAATCAAGCCGAAAATAGTGTCAGAACTCATGGACACGGCAAACAGATTTGCAGATGGAGAAGATGCGTGCAACAACAAGCGCACGCGATCGCCAGAGGATGACAGAAGGAACAGATATGGAAGTCAAAGGAGACGATCACGAAACTACGACATCTACGGCTCGCATAGCCAAGTTGCCGCAGGATATAAAGACAACAGCTATCAAGGAAATGATCGCAGAAGCTCGGGATATCGAAGCTACGGAAAGGAGGACTATAAGAAGTTCCTTACAAGAGAATCCAGAGAGTACAACCCATCACCAGAAGATATGCTCAACGGGCCTTGTCATATACACTCAGCGTTCGTCGACGGGAAGCGAGTATCAAGGCACGCAATGAAAGACTGCACAACATTCTTAAAACTACAAGAAGCAGCAATAAACAAACAAATCGAAGCAAGGCGACAAGGATTCGAAGGAAGCAACAATCCTCCAACAAATCAGCAAGGAAACAATGGAGCTCTTCAAGGGCAAGACCAGCAGAACAAGGGACACGACGACAACGAAGGGTATGTCCCATCAAAAGGACACATCACAGCAATGATACAACCTGTGCCTAAGTCGAACAAAGAAGAAAATGGTATAACTCGACAAGTCAATCTAGCAATCATTTCACCCCCAGCCGCAACAGAGTATCTGCATTGGTCAGAACAACCAATTGAGTTCAATAGAGAAGACCACCCTATAACAGTACCTCGGCCAGGAAACGCGCCTCTGGTACTCAAAGCTCAAATTGGCGTGTATGATGTCGACAGAATATTCATGGACGCAGGAAGTGGGATTAACCTGATATACGCAAAAACACTCAGGGCAATGCACATATCGCTGGAGTTCCTGAAACCAACAGATTGTTCCTTCCACGGGATCGTGCCAGGAAGTGCCAACTACCCACTGGGTCGGATAGCACTCAATGTTTGCTTCGGCAACCGACAAAACTACAGGAGAGAAAAGCTCGACTTCGAAGTCATGGACTGGCCATCTCAATATCACGCAATCCTCGGACGACCCGCGTTCTCGCGATTCATGGCAGTACCTCACTACACATATCTGGTACTCAAAATGCCAGGTCCAAGGGGAATAATTACAGTCAAAGGAAGTTTCGAAGTCTCAGACCTCTGCGACAGGGAGTTCCACAAGATGGCGCAAAACTTTGGCATGATAGCCAACTATGCAGAAAAGGTGAAGAACACGACTGCAGAAGGCATCAAGCTACTCGAGGGACGTGCTACGGAGCCCGAGACGAAGAAGCCACGAGTAGAAGCATCAGGAGAAGACAAAGACGCAGGAAAAGAAGAACAAACCATGATAACAGAAGCATCAAAAGAGTAGAATAGAAAAGTAACGGCTGTAAAAGCCACGAGTTATACCAGGGGCAATGCCCTCTAGATCCAGAACACAGGTCATAGGCCGGATCACTTGGGTCACCCCATGTATCTTACATTACAAGTATAAATAAAGACAAAGCATTCCTCATATTCGAGTTTACGAGTCTTTCAACGAGAGGATGCGGCAAACGCACGAATCATACAAACACGCCCTAAGAATAAGTTTCAGACATATAGTCGCAAAATAAATAAACTCTCGCGTTCCACATATACCTTACAGCATCGGGTTGTCAGAATCATCTACGCCTAAAGGGTCTAAGTAGTGAAACTCGCGGAAAAACGCGGAGTCTTCTTGCAACAACCTGGCTATAATTCGTCGGGCAGGCTGCAAGGTACTCTCTAAGTGTACTCGAAGGCTTGCCCCACCAGGAGGATAGCTCAGCGACATAGAACTGTAATTGAGTCTTGGATGCCACTTGCGTGTCCACCCAAGAGCAAAGTTGGCACCTGCTACTAGGTTCAGTTCTATCAACCGATGGATTCGCTGGCTAGATCTAAAAACGTCAAGGAGCAATGGAAAAGTAGCAGGCAGAGGATTGCGAGGAAGCATCACCGAGTGCATAGTTACGAGAGCTCTCTTACAGCCATCCACTGCCTCGCCAATGTGCTAGGCACGGTCCTGAAGCAGTACAATAGCGCTTCGGCGTCGAGGATCAGACCATAAAGTTTCAACACCTGCGGACATCTTCTCCAGAGCTGCGCTTCGTTCGGTAACCCGACGATCTTCAGCAACAAAGTCTAAGCAAGTGCCTGTAAGGGCATAGGATATCACAAAAGCAACAGTACAAAGAAAAGGAAATAAGTCGAGAGGAAGCTCACATCGCAACATTTCACAGGCGGATTCGACGATACCAAGAATGAAAGAATTGCATTCTTCGTGATGCAAAATCCTTTCTATCAAGCTGGACACTTCATCACTAAGAATAGACACATGCTTCGTCAGAGCAGAAGTTTTGCTAGCCTTATCAAACGCCATCTGAGCTTGGCGTTTGGCTGAAGTCAAGCGAATCTCAAGGTCAGAAATCCTCGCCGAATATTCTGTGCACTGATTGCATCGACTAGGAGTCAACGAAATCTGAGACCCGAACACACGGGTAGGAGAAGGAGCAGGACCGTGAGTCAAAGGATCATTGGCGCGCGTCGACTGCAAGCCAAAAGGAAAAGAAAGGAGAAACAATTTCAGAGAGGCAGCATAAAACTTCATACGAAGAGGATATATTTACATAAGAGCACAACCCTATGGCTAAGGTTCTCGGGTTGCACTTAATTGAAGTCTTTACATTCAAAAGGAGAAAACTAAAAAAACTACAAAGAAGCTGAGTCTACGCCACCTCAGCATTGTGCTCCATGGAAGAAGGGGGCGCGGCCAGTTCCTCGCTAGAAGTCGACGGTGGCACTGGATCTTTCGTCGCTGGAGGTGGCGCAGCAGGCACAGCAGAGGCTGCCGAAGGAGAAATCGTTGTCAACAATGCAGGTGCCAACTTCTTCGCCTTTTCGAAAAACACCTTCATCTCGTCACGGGTGTGGCCATGGGGGAGCTAACCCTCTCCCAGTCGAAGTCTGTACCATGCGCAAGAGAAAGTGCAATAGCACCCTCGGCGCCGCGCTTAATGGACAGCCCTTTCAACTGGAGAGTGGGGTCTTCAGTGGTATCGAAGAACTTGGCAAGTTCAGTCAGGTTGTCCTTCGGGATTGCAACCCTTTTCTTCGGCCACAACCCGGCAAATAGCCGCGATAGAATGCGGCCAACCAACTCAAAAGTTTCCTGGATAGATATCCAGTTTTCCTCGAGTAGGTTAACCGCATTCATCAGAGGATCATCATCTGTTTGCAAAGCCGACGGAGATACCCCGGTAAATTTTGCACAAATAGAAAAGAAAAGAAGAAATAAGTGACAACAGGTACACCAGTGCAACAGAAGTCGAAAATAGAAAGACAAGTCGAAGAACTTACTTTCAGCGGCAGTTGACATGGTGTGAAGACGCTCTGCCATGGCTTGTTCCCGCTGAGCATGTTCCTTGTTGGCATCAGCTAAAGCCCTTTCAGCTTTCTTCGCCTTGGCAAGCGCAGATTTCTGCGACTTCTCGGCAATTGCCTTAGCAGCGGTTGCACCGTCATAAGCTTTCTGCGAAGCTTTGAGTTCCGCCTCCAACGAAGCAATTCGAGCATTGGCGGTTGCCAAAGCAGCTGCATAAGAAGTCGACAGCGAGTCAGATAGATAACAAAGGACAAAGTGCAGAAGACAAGTGGTGATCGGACGGCAAAGTTATACCTTCGGAAGCTTTTGCAACCTTTAGGTACCCCGCACACTCTGTGCCCAGGGCGATAAATCTCTTCACCAAAGCCTGAAAAAAAAAGTGTGTAAGAGTAGAAGTGCACGAATGGAAAGCAAGTAAAGAAGCATTGCTCACATCACCAGGAGAAACCGTAGATGCATGGGCCTCCAGAGAAATATCGGCTTCTTTGGCCTTCTTTGAGCGTTTGGGGTATCGGGCTTGAGGAACCTTCTTCACACCAGACCTGGTAGCCCTCGGTGCAACATCTGGTTCGATAGGCTCGTCAGTGGCCATAGGGGAAGGTGGTGGAGCAGCCGTCACATATGTTGGTGGTTCTTCATCGTCACTGCATGAAAAATATAAGTCATGAGAACAAGGCCAGAACAACGCAAGTGAAGTATTCGACTACAATACTTACGATGCAAGCATGTCGAAGTACTCCATATCTTCTGTGAGAACAGGGGCTTTTCCAGCCGCTGCGGAAATCGATGAAGCGATTTCGTCGACACGCTTCATTTTCTTGTCGACACCAACATCTTCAGCAAGTACAAGAGGAGGCGATGTCGACGAGCTAGTTTCCTCTTCTGATTCTTCGACATCATCTTCGTCCTGACTTTCGTCAGCCTCGGGGGCTTCAGATGCAGGGGAGGCAAGATCAGCTGGTAGGGGCCCTGCCTCTGGAAGAGGAGGACGAGAGACAAGGAACTGATGACCCTGCATATGAATAAGTTAGCAGAGTGCAAAGGCACAGAATAACACAAATCGAACCAAGAATAGTTCGGCAATAAGTACATGCGAAGATACATACCTCAGGCAGAGGGTGCACAGAGTCGAAAAAGTCAGCGGTTAAATCCGCAACTGCATGTTCTTTCATGAGCTTGGTGAGATTCCGGACTCGCTTGTCGACATCTTCTTTCGATATCAGATCTTCAGATATGCGAGTAGGATCCTCCAAGCCGGAGTAATTCCAAAGTTTGGTAAGGCGGTGTTGTAGGGGTTGAACTCGACGTTGAATAAAAAACGCCATGAGTTGCATACCCGACAGAGCACCCCCTTGACCTCCTTTTAAAGCCTTGATGCGGGAAAGAAGTGGAAGAATTTCTTGCGCTTCTGCATCTGAGGGGAGTGTATCCCATGATGCCAATTTCTTTACCTCCTGGGAAGCATCAAAAGGAGGCAGGCCGAATTCATCTTCAAGAGAGGATTTGCGGCCCTTGATATAGAACCACTTTGTCCTCCATCCTTGGACAGACGCGGCCATGGAAAATTCAAAGTATTGCGCCTCAGGGCGCACAGAAACGATGGCTCCACCCAGCTCGGGTTTCCTAGCCAAAGAAATGTTGGGGCGGAGTCGAAAGATTGACCTCCACAGAAGGAAGTGAGGCTCAATGCCCAGGAAGGACTCGCAAAGAGTCACAAAATAGGCGATGTGTAGAAGAGAATTCGGTGTGAGCTGATGGAGCTGCACACCGTAAACAAACAGAAGCCCACGGAGAAACTCGTGGGCAGTAAGAGAGAAACCGCGGAGGAGGAAAGCAAGAAACATTACCCGATAACCGCTCGGGGGCTTCGGGATCCGTTCAGTACTGGAGAATTTGATGGAATCTTCGGCGGTGATGAGGCCGTCCGCCGTGGCCTTCTCCACCTCCTTCTTGGTGATGGTGGAGCGCACCCAGTTGGTGGCAGAAGTTTTGGCCATGGTGCTCTTAGTGGCCAGATGTTTCACGCGCATCCAGCATAAAGCGCGCTTGGGGGCTCCGCAAGAGAGGAAGAGACAGAGGAGATTAGCAATGGAGGCGGCGGATGGAACGAGCTGGTAAACAGTACGATTCCCCACTATGCCATTTATATATCTTCTGGGAGAAGGATCGTGGGCTTAGACGTGGCGCAAAGATCGGAAACGGCAGCCCACCAACGGTCAAAAATCGTGCAGCCCACTAAACGGTCAAAAAATTGTGCAAGTTACAGTGTTACCCATAAAACGGTTCGCACTGATGAAGAGCTACATCTTCATTGACGTCATAAAGGAAACAGGATGGCGCCGACAAATGCAGAATTGATAAAAAGGATCATATATGAAGAATTTTTTGATTATAGCCTTGGGGTCTGTTACTTTCAAAGTTAAAGTATCTCGAGTTGAAGAACCTCAAAGTTGAAGTGTTTCGAGTTGAAGTATGAAGAGCTACATTATCTCTTGAGCCTATACTCGAAAAACTATTTTTTCGACTATAGCCTCGGGGGCTACTCCCATCGGGAGCGCTGAGCGCGCACCCGACAATATTTATTGGTAAAGCATTAGAGATTGGAGAAGTGTAGGAGTGTTACTCCCATCGGGAGCGAGTTTTATGGTTGTAGAAACCCGAATATTTTCAGTCAAAATTTGACTGCGACATAAGATTCTCGAGTTGTGTTATCGGAACATGACTCGAATGCCGTGACTTGTCACGAAGGTAAGACCCCGGGATCCGTCCTGTGTGGCCTGGTATACGTACATGGATGCGCTCTGCTGGTATGTATCCGTGTCTACGATGCAAAGAAAATCCTGGTGGACGCACTGGGTACCCTGAGAACCACTGGGATTCATTCTTTATAAGTCCTAAATGCGGCAAAAGAATGGATTTGACCGGTATCCCAAATTCAAGTCCAAGGGGATTGAATTTGAAGTAGGTGACAAGTATCTATTCCGGCAGTTAACTGACCTCTTGATCCGTCAGAGTTGTCAGGCTTGCTCATCAAAACCCCTTGCAAAAGAATATCATGAAAATAAGTCAAAAAGACTAAGTCGAAGATTTGAAGATAAGAAGAAGTAGAAGAATTGATCAAGTCGAAGATTTGAAGATTAGAGATTCAACCTGAATCTACAATTCTGGTAGAATCTCAGGGGCTACTGACAAGGGTATAGTTAATAGAGCCCATTGGTTGAGTACCCCTAAGGCCCATTAAGCTAGGCCCAATTGTAATAATAGTCGAATACGAGTTCTTACCGTATGTCGATATTGTAATCTGTATCATACCCTACCCGATCCTCGAGACCTGGCCACCTATATATAGGGGCCAGGAGGGGACGGTGTAGGGCAGATTGAAAGCAAGCCAGGTTGAACACCCAAGTTTACTTTCGATACACACCTATTTCGACTAACTTTACCTTCGAGTTCATCCGACGCCCTATCTCCTCGATCCTAACTCCTTCATCTAGGACATTTGTCGAGTTAACCCCTCGTCAACTTGCGTGCTACAACATGCACTGTTATGCTGGGTCACCACAGTTGGTATCAGAGCAAAAGCTTTGACCTTAGGTTGGACGCCTAGTTAATGGGAATGACCTGTAGGAGTCAAATAGGAATAGTAAAGAGTTCTCTAAAATTGTCATGATGTTATTCACTTGAGAATAACAAGGTCATACTTTTTAGTGTTACAATTCTTTATTGTTACTATTATGATGCATCATGTACTAATTTTTATCTTTTATACTGCTAGGATGGCACGCACAAAACCGTCAAGCACCGTGCAAGTTCGAGATGTGACTCTGGATGACTATGATGGGAACTTATCCGATCTACTATGAGGTATCTTGCAGGAGTGCGGGTGCGAAACCCGTATACCTGTCAAGAAGTACGCCTATTATGAGGGTAGAGTTTTTCAGAAGTATAAGGTGGGGATCATGCTTCCTACCAAATTGGGCATGAGCGTGATCATGCCAGCTGGAGAGGCATGCACAATTAGTTTAGCTTACAAGATAGCAGTGATGAAGGCCATAACTGATATCCATGAACACAAAACGGAGAAGTTATTGGGTACCAAGTTCACGCACATCCCACACGACGAGGAAGGAGAAGATCCTTGTCGGGGTAGCTACAAGTTTGCGAAGAGACTCCCACATGCCGCAGCAGAGCATATCGACAGGTGTAAGCACCTGCTCAGCGTGTTCTATCACGTTCACGGAGCATTAGTGGGAGAGATACAGAGTCTAGTAGACGAGATCACTGAGTCGACACCTACTCCGTGGTGTACGGGGGAGACTTCTGGACCACCGAGGGCACCTACTCCAGCCTTTTCAACTGGAGACTTTATCAACTTAGATGAGGAAGTCGATCCTGAGGAGCGGAAGTTTGAGCCCGAGGCCGAACCAGAGATGCCACCAGCACACTTTGCACACGGTTCGACTGGAGCCGGATACGAGGCAAGTTTGGAGTCATGGGGAATGCCTCATAATGATAGTTTTGGGGGATACACCGGCAGCATGACTGACTTCAACTTAGGTACTATACCTGATTTCAGCGATACACCGGCAGCATCATCCTATACCCCTGCTTCACTCAGGGGGGACATCACGAGCTACCGGTTGGACACCGGGGATGTATCGGGAGTGCGACTACCCGTAGAGGTCCACCACCGATATGGAGGCGACATGTTATGTGACATATGTACCATATGTGTAATATGTAGTATTTGCTTTCGCAGTTTGAATAACTGAGTGTAGTTGCTCGCAAGACGATAAGCTATGTAACACTACGTTGCTTTTTACCCATGTATATACATGGTATATGTTTGGTGTGATTTAGCTATGTTTATTTGGATTTTTATTGTTTGACTAACACTGTGCATCAAGTTGAGCTCAGAAAGCATGAGCATGGTGTAACTATGAGTTTCGCTTAATGTAACAGGGTTAGGGGGATAAAATGGTGACGGTAGTTGGTGAAGAATCTGAACAACAGAGGATGGAGACTGAAGCCAAGGCTAAGGAGGCAGCCGATGCAGCAGCAAGGGAACCATTACCACCACCACCACCAGTTCTGACACAGCAAGATTTTGCCCAGTATATGAGAATGGCGGATGAAAGGCAGCGGATGCTTATTGAGTGTCAGACGAAGATGATGCAGGATGTGATCGATCGTAATCGAGAGGGTCGGAATGAAGGAGTGCATGGAGTCGCACTGGCAGATTTCCTAAATACAAGACCACTTCCATTTGCATCAGCTCCAGAACCAATGGACACTGAAGATTGGTTACTGGACACAGAGATAAAGCTCAACACCGTGAATTGCAACGACAGCGAGAAGCTGAGGTATGCCACACATCTATTATGTGGACCCACAACAGCATGGTGGGACAACGTTGTGGCAATACAACCTCCAGGAAGGGTATTCACCTGGGATGAATTCAAGCGGCAGTTCAGGGAGGCGAATGTGCCAAAAAGCATAATGGAGCTGAAAAGGACGGAGTTTGATAACTTAACACAGAAGGACAAGACCATCATGAAGTATGTCAAGGAATTCACTCTTCTATCACGCTATGCAACAGATGCAGTGAATACCGATGAGAAGAGGAAGAAGCGGTTCATGAGGGGATTACACCCGGTGGCAAAAATGCAACTGAGAATGTTAAAAGCAGCGGATTTTCAGGAACTGGTTGATGCAGCAATCACCATGGAAGATGACTTCAAGCAAGTCCAGGAGGAGCGACGAAAGAAGGCCAACCTGGAACCTAGGAGGTTTCCACTTAATAAACCACCAACGGATCTTAATTTCAAAGCACAACAGTAGAATCGGGGAACAATTCCCAGGTCAGGAGGGGGAAATCCTCGCAGTGGAGTAATTTGTCGTTCTTGTGGGGCCAAGGGACATTATTCCAACAAATGCCAGAAGCCCAAGATTATCTGCTTTGGATGCAAGCAAGAGGGCCACATGAAGGGTCAATGTCCGAACAAGGCCGCTTGGGGAAGGAAACCAAATGGAGGCGGATTCAATCGAGCTGGGAATCTAGGAGGCAACGGTTCTGGAAAGAAGTCCTGACCATTCAGGAAAGTGAATTGCACCAACTTGGAGGAAGTCAATGGATCTGATAAAACTGTGATAGGTACGCTTCAAATCCTATCTCACCCCGGCAAAGTACTTTTTGATACTGGTGCAACTACTTCGTTCATTTCTCGAGAGTTTATTGATCTTTATGGAATTCCTTGCAATAAGCTAGAATACCCCATCACTGTCTTATCTGCGGGGGGAACGATTTTAGTCACGCATCTCAGGCAAGAGCAGGTCATTATGATCCGCGATTGCGTTTATTATGCCGATCTTTTTCTCATCCCTATGAAGGATATGGCTGTAATCCTTGGAATGGATTGGTTGGAGGAGAATGGAGCTCAGATTGATTGCAAAGAGAAAACAGTGTCACTTAGAAGTCCAGGAGGAGGAAGGATAGTTTATCAAGGTGATCGTCATGCACACATTCAAGTTTGATTGCAGCTAAATACCTTAAAGGAAGCTAAACTTGAGGACATTCCAGTGGTCAATGAATTCCAAGATGTGTTTCCACAGGAATTACCAGGGATGCCACCAGACAGGGAAATTGAGTTCACAATTGACTTAATCCCAGGCACAACACCAATAGCTCAGGCACCATACAAAATGGGACCCAAGGAGTTACTAGAGTTGAAAGAACAGCTGGATGAGCTAGAACAGAAAGGCTTCATACAAGAAAGTATTTCGCCTTGGGGAACCCCAGTGATATTTGTAGATAAGAGGGATGGAGGACGCAGGATGTGTGGAGACTACAGAAACCTCAACAATGTTACTATCAAGAACAAATATCCTTTGTCAAGAATCCAAGACTTATTTGATCAAGTCAGTGGAGCAGGAGTATTTTCCAAGATAGATCTTCGATCCGGATACCATCAGATTAAGATCAAGAAGGAGGACGTTCCAAAAGACAGCTTTTGTGTCTAGGTACGGACATCATGAGTATTTGGTCGTACCTTTTGGATTGACGAATGCACCGGCGATCTTCATGAATCTCATGAACAAGATTTTTATGCCCTACTTGGACAAATTTGTGATAGTATTCATAGATGATATTTTGATCTACTCCAAGGACAAGGAAGAACATGCCAAGCACTTGAGGATTGCTCTACAGATTCTACGGGAACATCAGTTGTATGCCAAGTTCAGTAAGTGTGAATTCTAGCTAGACCAAGTGGAGTTACTTAGACACGTAATCAGTAAGGAAGGTATAGCTGTAAATCCAAGCAAGGTAGCATCTGTTTTGGAATGGGAGGCACCAAAGAATGTCAAGCAGATTAGAGGATTTTTGGGAATGGCAGGTTACTACAGAAGGTTTATAGAAGGATTCTCTAAGATTGCAGGACCAATGACCAAGTTACTCTGGAAGAATACACCATTTGTTTGGTTAGAAGAATGTGAGGTGAGTTTTCAAACACTCAAGGAAAAGTTGACCATAGCACCTGTGTTAGCCGTACCAGAAACAGGCAAAGACTACACCGTGTATTGTGATGCATCCAAGAACGGACTTGGATGTGTATTGATGCAAGACAGGAAGGTTATCGCTTATAGGTCAAGGCAATTACGACCGCATGAGGTTAACTACCCAACACACGACCTAGAGCTAGCAGCCATGGTGTTTGCATTGAAAGGATGGGGACATTTTCTATATGGAGCTAAGTGTGAACTTTATACAGATCACAAGAGTCTCAAATACTTCTTCACTTAGAAAGAATTGAATATGAGGCAACGAAGATGGTTAGAATTGATCAAGGCTTATGATTTGACCATCAATTATACACCAGGGAAGGCTAATGTGGTAGCCGATGCTTTAAGCCAAAAGAGCACATACACTCAACCGATGAACCGATAACTTCCCAAGGAGTTGCTCATGGATTTGGAAAGGTTAGAGATTCAATGTCTTGAAGTACAATCTCTAGGTAGTTTGTCTACCATAAAGGTGATGGAAGAACGACATAGTGATCTCAAGTACACGATAATTCGACGACAAGATGAAGATGCATTCATTGCCGAAGAGATCCGCAGGATCGAGGAAGGTAGACCATCAGAGTTCTGCTTGGGTGATTTTAATTCACTCTGGTTTAATATGTGTGCCGGACATACCTGAAATCAAGGAATTAATACTCAAGGAGGCACATGAAATATCGTATTCAATACATCCGGGAAGCACTAAGATGTACATGGATCTTAAAGAGCTATTTTGGTGGAACAACATGAAGCGGGAGATAGGCAAGTTTGTATCTGAATGCCATACATGTCAGAGAGTGAAGGCAGAACATCAGAGTCCCGCTGGACTTATGCAACCACTGAGTATTCCCGAGTGGAAGTGGGAAGAGATTGGAATGGACTTTATCACTGGATTACCACTGACACCTAAGAAGAAAGACATGATCTGGGTAATCGTGGACCAATTGACCAAAAGTGCATATTTCTTGGTTGTTAACCAGAAGGATTGAGGGGAGAAACTGGTAAATCTATATGTTCAAGAGATTGTAAGCAAGCACGGAGTACCTAAGACAATAGTATCAGACCGAGGATCCGTATTCACTTCAGCTTTCTGGAAGCGACTACATGAAGCTTTAGGATCCAAACTAGACTTTAGCACTGCTTATCATCCACAGACTAGAGGTCAAACTGAAAGAACCAATCAGGTTTTGGAGGATATGCCTAGAGCATGTGCTTTGGACTTCAGAGAATCATGGGAAGAACATTTACCATTAGCAGATTTTTCATACAACAACAGCTACCAAAGTAGTATCCAAATGGCACCGTTTGAAGCTCTCTATGGAAGGAAGTGCCGATCCCCTATTTGTTGGTATGAACCAGGAGCCAGTAAGGAGTTTCATCTACACTATGTCAAGGAGAAACAACACGTGATTGATGTTATTCGAGACCGGTTAAAGATTGCTCAAAGTCGACAGAAAAGCTATGCAGATTCCAAGAGAAGGACATGGGAACCGCAGGTTGGGGACATGGTTTATCTAAGGGTTAGTCCCGTGAAGGGAGTGCATCATCTTGGAGTGAAAGGAAAACTTAGCCCAAGATACACTGGACCGTTCAAGATTCTGAGTCAAAGTCGAGGAGTAGCCTTTGAGTTAGAACTACCGAAGGAACTATCTAAGGTCCATAATGTGTTTCATGCTTCTCAACTTCGCAAGTGTATGAAGACACCGGAAGAATCCATATCCTACAAAGAAGTGGAATTATAAGCTGATTTGACATATGTTGAAGAACCATCAAAGATTCAGGCAGAGAATTGAAAACAACTCCGTAATAGGGCCATCAAATATTGCAAAGTGCAATGGAAACATCACCCGGAAAGAGAAGCTACATGGGAAAAAAAGAGGATTTAAGGACAGTCTATCCAGAATTCTTTAGGTACATCTTACCACAAACTTTGGGACGAAGTTTTTGTTAAGGGGGGGAAGTCTATAACATCCCAGAACGTAGGACAACTCCGGGGTAGTTTAGAGGGCTTTTGTGCATAGCATCTTAAATTATGGGATTTTTCGCGCTTTTATCACTAAAACCTATGTGACGCCCCACCTTTGGCTTAAGGCGGAACACCTGTGTTATGTGCTATTCCCTGGATCAATGATAGCACCACAGAACAAAATATAGTATTCATCACATAGTATCGAGATTACACGCAGATCCAGATACATAAGTCTTACGATTATTACACGTCTTTGGTCACATAGACCAACAAAGGTAAACAGAGTTCAACTTAAGCACAACGGAAATATAATAGTAGCGAGTCCCCATCTTCAGCATGCGCCACAGGCAGTCATGTTGGTATGTAGACTCGAGATCCTATCACTTCACTCCTCATCGGAAGAACCTGCACATTTGATTATGCAGCCCCAAGTATGGGGGTCAGTACAATGATGTACTGGCAATTGACACTTATTTGGTGGCAGTTGTGAAAGATCTAACTACATGCTATTTGGCTGGTAGATCTCTGGGCTAGATTTGCGTAAAGCCAATTTTATCCTATTACAAGTCAAGATTTTAATTCAAAGGTTTTATTTTGAAGGGTTGAAATAACCCCCAAATACTACATAGTTGCAAGTTATGTAGCACTGGGCGCAATTCAACAAAGTTGGAACCTCAGGCACCACCACCCCTTTGGAGTGTATGGTCCTTAGTTCCTACCTAGGGTTTCTAGACAAGTTTTAGATAAATCAGAAACGGTGATGAGATTATTCCGTACATTCCATGTCTAGAGACTCAATTGTCCATAACCGAGGACACGGCTAATCGATTAGATTTAAACACCTTGCAAGGGTTGTGCACTTTCACCTTACGATTCATTTTATGCCCATACATAAAATGAAACGAGACCTTTTAGAAGGAGAGGGCAACTAACTGGCAAGATCCATTCCCAACCTATAATTTTTCTACCACCGTCTTCTTGCACCTAGTTGCACCCCCACATCAAATCAGTCAAGACAGAGCCCATAATGTCATAAGGCTGCACTGGAAGTACACTAAGCATGGAAGACATAGCCATCTCTTTATTCCTGGGTGGCCATCCCGAGCGGTACTCTGTTCCCACATCCTCTTTACGAGGCTTGCATCCCAGAATCCACCTACCTCACCTCATCTTATCAAACCATTCCACCCAGGTGTTTCATTTTAGTTGAAGTTCTTAACTTTTCACAAAACACTTTTCAAGTGACCTTAGCATGGCATCAGTATTAACAAAGTACTTGGCATCCTAACAGGTGGGGTTGGAGGGATTGCTACACACTACTAGGATCTAAGCAGTTGATAAAACAGTTGAGTAAAACACCTATCATGCATACTACAAGAGGTGAATATACTAATGCATAAGTAAAATGGGTAGGGAATATGTGTGTCACTTGCCTTGGTAGCAGCTTGCACACTCACAACAGTTATAATAGTAGCCTTGCTCCTCTTCACAATCTATTCAATCAAACAATCAAGCAATCAATATTCTATTTCTAATGACAATCATAGACATGTATGCATGTGTGCATGTATGCAAATGGCATTTTAATTTCACACACTATGTGAGTGTGTGAAGAGGTTGATTGGGCGGAACAAGTGGCTTTTGAAAACAAGTGTGGTGTTGGAAAGGTTTTTATTAAATAAATAACAAGGTACTCACAAAAGTGCATTTGATGCATCAGGATAGCATTTTAGAAAATTTAGTTCTGGTTGGTACTAGTTCTGCAAAAATGAGTTGGAGCTACCACTGGTTGGGTGACAGTAACATGAAGCTACTGCAAGTGGTTTTACTCAAAAATAGTTTTTAGAAAACAATTGGTGAAGAAAAAGGTGATTTGAGCAAATTTAACCATAGCAAGTTTGTGCACGTTTTAATTTTGAAAATTTTGCTTCTGGAGTGTTCTACATGTTCCAAGGATTCCATAGACTACAAATTTGTAGTGTTTGGACTTACAGAACAAAAGTTACGAATTTAATACGAATCCTAGGGCTTGATTCAGATCTGCCAATGGATTCAAAATAAACTCATAAAATAATAGGTTTTATTGAATCATTGGATTCTACACATCCCAAGGATTCTAACGGTATATTATTTGCTATTTTTCGAGTTACGGATCAAAAGTTATGATTTTTCAAAGATTTGGATCAAATCTGATTTGAAAACCTAAACGAAATCTGTTTTGAACTGAGGCTGGCCACGTGGCGATCTGTGGTTTGTCGGTACCGGTTCGTGCGGATCAGCTCTGCGGTGCGTTGGATCTAAGTGGTTGTGGACGCACGAGATCAACCAGTACCGGTTCGGTAAGTGATTCTATCAGATCTACTGGATCTCGATCGGACGGACGGGGTGAAAGGAGGGGAGAAGCTCACCGGGGTGGCTAGGTTTCCGGCGAGATACGGCCAGGGAGAGGTCGACGGCGAGCTTCCGTTGAACGGCGACGGCGAGGAAGTGACTGACGGGATGCAGAAGAGGACGGCGAACTCGAGGATGAGAACGGAGGCGTCGATTGCTTCCTGCTGCGAGGTGTAGGCGCGGCTGGAGCGGCTTCGGGCGACGGTGAGCTTCGGCTAAGGTCGGCGACGCCGATTCTCTGCGGTTTTGGACAGAAGAAAACCATGAGAAGGTGCGCCAGATAGAGGAGAAGAGAATAGGAGGGGATAGTGAGGCTCGGGCTCACTAGTTCTGACAAAATCGAAGAAATCCGGCGGTGCGGTCTGCAGACTCCGGCGTGAAATCTCCGCAGCCTGGCGGCGAGTTGAGCGAGGGAAGGAAGGGGGAAAGGCAGAGGGGGCTACGGGCTACTTATAGCCGCGGGGGTGCGTCGATTAAGGTAGGGAGTAATGGAATTGAAGAGGGGAGAGAGGGGTTACTGGGAACGGTCACCGGCGGCGTTTTCGGTCCAAGCTTGAAGACGACTGGCAGGTGGGGCCCTCCTGTCGGCGAGGTGAAGGGTAGGGAGAGGGTACCGGTTCGGCTGGGAGGTTTCCTGGGCCGGGGCTCTTTTCTCGGTTGGGCCGAAAGGGTCCCCCGGGGGTCCGATTTGATTTTTATTTCTTCTTTCTCCTTTTTCTTTTTTTTCTGGAATTCTGATTTGAGTTTTTAAAAGGTTCTTTCATTCAGATTTAAGCAAAAACAAGGCTGACCACTTCTGGTCTTTTAAAAGTGTGTTTAGAAACTTAACCAGGGGTTTTGTGGTAAGATGAGAAAAGAAAATAATCTGTGAGAAATTAAATATAGGATCCAAATAGATAGGAAGTTAAGATTATTATCTTCCCACTATTTGGTTTTCAAAAGAAATTTACTGGAGGAAAAATATAAGATAGCTCCATAACAATGGAGTTCATTTGTAAAATACTTTCTTTCTGAAAACCTTTTGTATCTAAACTTTGGGAAAAAGGGCATTGACAGAATTCTTTGAAGGATAAGGTTCAAAATTTTGGAAAAGATCTTGAAATGCAAAATGCCATGATTGCATGATGAAATTTTAATCTTAAAAAAATCTGGGTCGTGACAGACTAACCCCCTTAAGATGAAGCTCGCCCTCGAGCTTCGGAAAGGCTAGCAAATAGGTGTGGGTGTTCTTCTCGAAGGGTATCTTCACGCTCCCAAGTGGCTTCCTCTTCCGTGTGGTGACTCCACTGTACTTTGCAGAACTTGATGGTTCTGGTGCGTGTAGTTCTTTCTGCTGTCTCGAGTATCTTGATGGGCTCCTCCTCATAGGTCAAGTCACTTTCTAGTTGAACTTCCTCGAGGGGTACTGTATCATACAACGATGTTTCCGACATCTCTGGATGGCATTTCTTTAGCTGGCTAACGTGGAACACGTTATGTACGGCCGAAAGGATTTCGGGTAGTTCCAATTCATATGCTACTTCTCCTTTGCGAGATAGGACTTTGTATGGTCCTATAAATCTAGGTGCTAATTTACCCTTAATGCCAAATCTCTTAACACCACGAAGGGGTGACACTCTGAGATAAGCTCTTTCTCCAACTTCATAGACGATTTCTCTACGCTTGCTATCCGCGTAGCTCTTCTGACGTGATTGGGCGATTTTTAGCCTATCCTTGATCAACTTAACCTTTTCTTCAGCTTCTTGAATGATATCGGGTCCGAAGAAACTTCGCTCTCCTACACCACTCCATAGTAGGGGCGTAGTACATTTCTTGCCGTACAAGGCTTCAAATGGTGCCATCTCAATACTGGCTTGATAGCTGTTGTTGTAGGAAAACTCTGCGTAAGGCAGGTTGTCGTCCCAACTAGACCCGTAGTCCAAGGCACATGCTCTCAGCATATCTTCTAAAATTTGGTTTACCCTTTCCGTTTGTCCATCTGTTTGCGGATGGAACGCTGTGCTGAATTCTAGCCTAGTTCCAAGTGATTCATGAAGTTGTTTCCAAAAGTGAGAGGTAAATTGGGTTCCTCTATCAGACACGATGCTTTTGGGAACACCATGAAGGCTTACTATCCTCTTCATGTAGATATCAGCTAACTTTGCACTTGTATAGGTGGTCTTTACTGGTAAGAAATGAGCTACTTTGGTCAAACGATCGACTATAACCCAAATCGAGTCATATCCCGACTTCGTGCGGGGTAACCCAGTGATGAAGTCCATACCAATTTGATCCCATTTCCAATCCGGCACCTTTAGTGGTTGAAGTAGTCCGGCCGGTTTTTGATGTTCAGCTTTTACTCTACTACACACATCACATTTGGCTGTATATTCGGCTATGTCTCCCTTCATATTGCTCCACCAAAATCTTTCTTTCAAGTCTAGGTACATCTTGGTATTTCCAGGATGAATCGAGTATGGGGTTTCATGGGCTTCTTGGAATATCAATCTTCTAATATTAGGGTCATCAGGTACACAGATGCGTTTCTCAAACCAGATAACTCCTTGCTCATCTTCGCTAAAGCCTTTAGCTTTGTCTTTCCCCATGTTTTCTTTGATCTTCTCAATTTCTTTATCTCCTTTCTGTGCTTGGCGTATTCTGTCCATCAGGGTTGGTTGCATCACTAGCGATGCTACGTGACCTTGCGGCACTATCTCCAGGCTGAGGTCTCTCAAATCCCTACACAGATCTTCTGGTAACACTTCTGTTGATAGGCAGTTCACATAGGCTTTACGGCTTAGAGCATCAGCTACTACGTTTGCTTTACCGGGATGATATTGCAAACTTAAGTCGTAATCTTTGATGAGTTCTAACCATCTTCTTTGTCTCATATTGAGGTCCTTCTGAGTAAAGATGTACTTCAAACTTTTGTGGTCGGTGAATACTTCACATCTCTTTCCCAGCAAATAATGTCTCCAAATCTTCAAGGCGTGAACAACTGAAGCTAACTCAAGGTCATGAGTCGGATAGTTGAGTTCATGCTTCTTGAGTTGTCTAGAAGCATAGGCTGCTACTCTGCCATCTTGCATCAGCACACTTCCTAAACCTTGACGAGAAGCGTCGCAATACACCTGGAATTCCTTTTCTATATCTGGTAAGCACAGAACGGGTGCAGACACTAATCTTCTTTTCAACTCTTGAAAACTGCTTTCACAAGCTTCAGTCCATTCGAACTTCTTTTCTTTCTTCAACAATTCTGTCATTGGTTTAGCTATTTTTGAAAAGTTCTCAATGAATCTCCGGTAGTATCCGGCCAGTCCTAAGAAACTACGAATTTCTCCAACATTCTTGGGTGGTTCCCATTCAGTTACTGCTGTCACTTTGGCTGGGTCGACTGCAATTCCCTCCTTGGATATGATGTGTCCAAGAAATCCTACTTCGTTGAGCCAAAACTCACATTTGTTGAATTTAGCATATAACTTGTGCTCTCTGAGTTTCTCCAATATTGCACGTAGGTGCTTTTCATGATCTTCTTTACTTTTTGAATAGACCAGTATGTCGTCAATGAAGACAACGACAAACTTATCTAGAAATTCCATGAACACTTTGTTCATCATGCTCATGAAGTATGACGGCGCATTGGTTAAACCAAAGGGCATCACCGTATATTCATACGAGCCATATCTAGTGACGAAGGCTGTCTTGGGAATGTCATGTTCTCTAATCTTGAGCTGAAAATATCCAGATCTAAGGTCGATCTTAGAAAACACACTGGCTCCTTCCAACTGATCAAACAAATCATTGATTCTTGGTAGCGGATATTTGTTCTTGATGGTTACTTCGTTCAACGAACGATAGTCCATTACTAAACGTTGACTTTTATCTTTCTTCTCAACAAACAGAACTGGGGCTCCCCATGATGAGGAACTCTCTCTAATGAATCCTTTTCCTAACTGTTCTGCTAGTTGTTTCTTGAGTTCTTTCAACTCATCCGTGGACATAGGGTAAGGTCTCTTTGCTATTGGCCCTGTGCCAGGTAGCAGATCAATGAGAAACTCTACATCTCTGTCAGGTGGCATTCCTGGTAACTCTTCCGGGAACACATTGGGGTACTCATTCACTATGTGCACTTTATCTAGGCTAACCCCCTTAAGATGGTTTAGCCTAATATCATTAAAATCCAGTTGGGATTTGTATCTAATTCTTCTCCCTTCCGGGGTTGTAAGTGTAATTGCTCTGTTCACGCAGTCTATGACTCCTCCATAGGTAGTCATCCAATCCATGCCCAAGATTACATCTAAACCCTGCGAGTCTAGAATTACCAAATGGGTTGGAAACTTATATTTACCGATTTCCATAATCAGATCTCTGCAACCAGCGTTGACTAACAATTCTCCACCAGGGGAGCTTACTTTAATGGTTTTTCCTATGGTTTCAGTGGGGAACTCATTTTTGTTTGCAAAAGTTCTTGATATGAATGAATGCGATGCTCCGGTATCAAATAAAACCAATGCTGTAAATGAGTTGAGAGGAAACATACCCATCACTGCATCAGGTTCATTCATCACCTCTTCCACATTGAGGTGGTTCACTTGCCCCTTCTGGAATGGATTGGGCTTGGCAGGTTCGACGGTCTTGTTTTCCGGGCAGCTGGAGGAATAGTGACCAGGCTTCTTGCACTTGAAGCAGGTGACGCCCGAGAGATCCTTCTTGGGTTCAGTGTTGTGGCGATGCTGACCATTGTGTCTGCTGTGATGTCCACTGGAGCTATTTCCCTTGAATCCTCCGTTGTGCTTATGACCGCTGAAGTGGTTACCATTTCCTTTGTTGAAACGATTCCCATGCTTGTGGAAGTTGTTATGACCACTGCTCTCAGATGAGTGGTGCTTCTTGTGGAATGGTTCCACATGGTTCTTATTGTTACTGAACTTCCTTTTACGGTTCTCCTCTTTCTTGATATTGTTGTCCAGAGTGATGGCCTGATCAAGTAGAGACTGATAGTTGGGAGCATAGGCCACAGACAGGGGTATTTTGAGTTCTCCCTTAAGCCCACTGAGGAACTTTTCCTTCCTCTTTGCATCAGTATCAATGTCTTCAGGCGCATACCTGGATAGAGCACAGAAGTCATCCATGTATTCTTTCAGAGTTCTTCCCCCCTGACGCAGACCACGGAATTCTTTCTTCTTCACACTCATAGTGCCCGAGGATATGTGAGCAGTGCGAAAGCCTTCTCTGAATGTGTTCCAGTCCAGATCATCTATGGGGTGGGAAATCTGGTATGTCTCCCACCACATTGCTGCGGGTCCTTCCAGTAAGTGAGCTGTGAAGCGCACCTTTTCAGCATCAGTGCACTCGCAGGTGGTCAGATCCTTGTTGACCGAACGTAGCCAGTCATCAGCTACTATTGGCTCTGTAGCAGATGAGAATTTGTTGGGTCTCAGCCTCAGAAACCTTGCCAACCTATCCACCTGGGGTGGGGGTGGCGGTGGTGGTGGCGGCGGAGGGTTATTATTGTTGTTATTGTTGTTTGCATTCGTCTGGAAGAACTGAGTCATCATTTGCATCAGCTGGGCCTGAGCTGCCACTAGTTGCTGAATTGCCGTATTGGTGTCATTGCTGTTGTTTCCATCATTGTCATTGTTGCTTGGGGCACGTCGTGGCGGCATCTGGGTAAGGTATAGCATAGATAAGTATTAGACAGATAAAGCTAAAGAAGTAAAGATCCTACCCATGCACAATACAACAAGTCAACCACAAACAATAAACAACATACAACCATTGATTTTTAAAAGCTTTATACTTTGAAGCGTACGATTTGACAAGTTTTAGAAGTAAGTACTAAGAGTTCGACAAGGTAAGCGATCGATCGTACTGTCATACCAACACGGTAAGACAATACAAACGTGCTATTACAAACGATACAAAAGATGATGGTGGTCAACTAGCCTCTCTTAACCCTCTTGAGGCATGAGAGGGGTAGAGGGTCTCGACGTTCTGTCTTCTTGAGTTCTCTCAGTGCCTTGGCTTCCCATTCCTCATAGGATAGACCATCACTGGGGGAATACACGATTCTTTCCTCGGGATCCTCTTCTTCCTCGGATTCCTCTTCCTTCTTACTTGCTTCTAATTCTGCAAGCTTCATCTTTAGCTTCTCATTTTCAGACTTCAGCTCATTGTTGGCTTCCTCAATCTGTTTCTTCTCATCTCCCAATTTCTGCATGTTGTCATACTGCAGCAGTAAGGTCTTCTCCAGAAGATGTGACCAGATGTCATCTTGGAGAATTTTTCCGCCTAACTGCAAGGGTCCTTCAACAATCCTGAGCTTGTTCTCCAGTTGAGTCTTCTTATCATCCAACATTATGAGAGCTGATTCAGTCTCCATGATCTTCTTGGTGGTGAGATCCATGAGATCTCTAAACTGGTCCTGGTTGATAATCAGCTTCTTCAGCATGTCTTCTAGATTAACTGTGCAGCGCTCCCTCTCAGTGAGGTAGCCTCTCAGAAGGGAGTGGAACTCCTGGCCTCGACGATCCACTACATGCCCTCCAACAGATCGCTCTCCAATCATCCCATAAGCTGAGGGACGTGGGATGTGAGCTCTGTACTTGTGGTGGATGCGGGCGATGGCGCCCTGCATGGCTATCTCCACCGAATACCTCCAGTCCACATATGCTTCGGTGTACTCCATCGTGGACTCTCCTTCTTCATCAAGTCTTCCTTGGATAGTAGTTTGGATTAACCACTTCTCCAGACCATACTCCTTGTATTGCATCTTCCCACAGAAAACCGGGGGTGGTATCTGAAGCTGGGTTGCGAGGTCTAGTAGCACCTCCGAGAAAAGGTAATCTCCCTCACCCGCTACCACTCTCTCATCGTAGGTGTCCATCTACAATATTTTGAAAAGAAGAGGGAACGATCAGAACAAGAAGAGAAATACAAGTAAGAATGAAATGGTTAAGACAATAAGATCATGATTATTTGTTTAACAATTTGAAATAAAACTTGGGTCCTAAGGTCTTCCAATCCTAGGGTCTCGATCCTACAGGCAACACTATGCTCTGATACCATTTTGTGACGCCCCACCTTTGGCTTAAGGCGGAACACCTGTGTTATGTGCTATTCCCTGGATCAATGATAGCACCACAGAACAAAATATAGTATTCATCACATAGTATCGAGATTACACGCAGATCCAGATACATAAGTCTTACGATTATTACACGTCTTTGGTCACACAGACCAACAAAGGTAAACAGAGTTCAACTTAAGCACAACGGAAATATAATAGTAGCGAGTCCCCATCTTCAGCATGCGCCACAGGCAGTCATGTTGGTATGTAGACTCGAGATCCTATCACTTCACTCCTCATCGGAAGAACCTGCACATTTGATTATGCAGCCCCAAGTATGGGGGTCAGTACAATGATGTACTGGCAATTGACACTTATTTGGTGGCAGTTGTGAAAGATCTAACTACATGCTATTTGGCTGGTAGATCTCTGGGCTAGATTTGCGTAAAGCCAATTTTATCCTATTACAAGTCAAGATTTTAATTCAAAGGTTTTATTTTGAAGGGTTGAAATAACCCCCAAATACTACATAGTTGCAAGTTATGTAGCACTGGGCGCAATTCAACAAAGTTGGAACCTCAGGCACCACCACCCCTTTGGAGTGTATGGTCCTTAGTTCCTACCTAGGGTTTCTAGACAAGTTTTAGATAAATCAGAAACGGTGATGAGATTATTCCGTACATTCCATGTCTAGAGACTCAATTGTCCATAACCGAGGACACGGCTAATCGATTAGATTTAAACACCTTGCAAGGGTTGTGCACTTTCACCTTACGATTCATTTTATGCCCATACATAAAATGAAACGAGACCTTTTAGAAGGAGAGGGCAACTAACTGGCAAGATCCATTCCCAACCTATAATTTTTCTACCACCGTCTTCTTGCACCTAGTTGCACCCCCACATCAAATCAGTCAAGACAGAGCCCATAATGTCATAAGGCTGCACTGGAAGTACACTAAGCATGGAAGACATAGCCATCTCTTTATTCCTGGGTGGCCATCCCGAGCGGTACTCTGTTCCCACATCCTCTTTACGAGGCTTGCGTCCCAGAATCCACCTACCTCACCTCATCTTATCAAACCATTCCACCCAGGTGTTTCATTTTAGTTGAAGTTCTTAACTTTTCACAAAACACTTTTCAAGTGACCTTAGCATGGCATCAGTATTAACAAAGTACTTGGCATCCTAACAGGTGGGGTTGGAGGGATTGCTACACACTACTAGGATCTAAGCAGTTGATAAAACAGTTGAGTAAAACACCTATCATGCATACTACAAGAGGTGAATATACTAATGCATAAGTAAAATGGGTAGGGAATATGTGTGTCACTTGCCTTGGTAGCAGCTTGCACACTCACAACAGTTATAATAGTAGCCTTGCTCCTCTTCACAATCTATTCAATCAAACAATCAAGCAATCAATATTCTATTTCTAATGACAATCATAGACATGTATGCATGTGTGCATGTATGCAAATGGCATTTTAATTTCACACACTATGTGAGTGTGTGAAGAGGTTGATTGGGCGGAACAAGTGGCTTTTGAAAACAAGTGTGGTGTTGGAAAGGTTTTTATTAAATAAATAACAAGGTACTCACAAAAGTGCATTTGATGCATCAGGATAGCATTTTAGAAAATTTAGTTCTGGTTGGTACTGTTCTGCAAAAATGAGTTGGAGCTACCACTGGTTGGGTGACAGTAACATGAAGCTACTGCAAGTGGTTTTACTCAAAAATAGTTTTTAGAAAACAATTGGTGAAGAAAAAGGTGATTTGAGCAAATTTAACCATAGCAAGTTTGTGCACGTTTTAATTTTGAAAACTTTTGCTTCTGGAGTGTTCTACATGTTCCAAGGATTCCATAGACTACAAATTTGTAGTGTTTGGACTTACAGAACAAAAGTTACGAATTTAATACGAATCCTAGGGCTTGATTCAGATCTGCCAATGGATTCAAAATAAACTCATAAAATAATAGGTTTTATTGAATCATTGGATTCTACACATCCCAAGGATTCTAACGGTATATTATTTGCTATTTTTCGAGTTACGGATCAAAAGTTATGATTTTTCAAAGATTTGGATCAAATCTGATTTGAAAACCTAAACGAAATCTGTTTTGAACTGAGGCTGGCCACGTGGCGATCTGTGGTTTGTCGGTACCGGTTCGTGCGGATCAGCTCTGCGGTGCGTTGGATCTAAGTGGTTGTGGACGCACGAGATCAACCAGTACCGGTTCGGTAAGTGATTCTATCAGATCTACTGGATCTCGATCGGACGGACGGGGTGAAAGGAGGGGAGAAGCTCACCGGGGTGGCTAGGTTTCCGGCGAGATACGGCCAGGGAGAGGTCGACGGCGAGCTTCCGTTGAACGGCGACGGCGAGGAAGTGACTGACGGGATGCAGAAGAGGACGGCGAACTCGAGGATGAGAACGGAGGCGTCGATTGCTTCCTGCTGCGAGGTGTAGGCGCGGCTGGAGCGGCTTCGGGCGACGGTGAGCTTCGGCTAAGGTCGGCGACGCCGATTCTCTGCGGTTTTGGACAGAAGAAAACCATGAGAAGGTGCGCCAGATAGAGGAGAAGAGAATAGGAGGGGATAGTGAGGCTCGGGCTCACTAGTTCTGACAAAATCGAAGAAATCCGGCGGTGCGGTCTGCAGACTCCGGCGTGAAATCTCCGCAGCCTGGCGGCGAGTTGAGCGAGGGAAGGAAGGGGGAAAGGCAGAGGGGGCTACGGGCTACTTATAGCCGCGGGGGTGCGTCGATTAAGGTAGGGAGTAATGGAATTGAAGAGGGGAGAGAGGGGTTACTGGGAACGGTCACCGGCGGCGTTTTCGGTCCAAGCTTGAAGACGACTGGCAGGTGGGGCCCTCCTGTCGGCGAGGTGAAGGGTAGGGAGAGGGTACCGGTTCGGCTGGGAGGTTTCCTGGGCCGGGGCTCTTTTCTCGGTTGGGCCGAAAGGGTCCCCCGGGGGTCCGATTTGATTTTTATTTCTTCTTTCTCCTTTTTCTTTTTTTTCTGGAATTCTGATTTGAGTTTTTAAAAGGTTCTTTCATTCAGATTTAAGCAAAAACAAGGCTGACCACTTCTGGTCTTTTAAAAGTGTGTTTAGAAACTTAACCAGGGGTTTTGTGGTAAGATGAGAAAAGAAAATAATCTGTGAGAAATTAAATATAGGATCCAAATAGATAGGAAGTTAAGATTATTATCTTCCCACTATTTGGTTTTCAAAAGAAATTTACTGGAGGAAAAATATAAGATAGCTCCATAACAATGGAGTTCATTTGTAAAATACTTTCTTTCTGAAAACCTTTTGTATCTAAACTTTGGGAAAAAGGGCATTGACAGAATTCTTTGAAGGATAAGGTTCAAAATTTTGGAAAAGATCTTGAAATGCAAAATGCCATGATTGCATGATGAAATTTTAATCTTAAAAAAATCTGGGTCGTGACAACCTAAGAGTGGTCGAATTTCTTTGAGGGGGAATGGTGAACTCTCGAAGTGCGAAAGAATTTGACATGACCTCTTTTGATCTATTGTTGTGGGGAGGTGATGAAGCTAAATAACTAAAACCCTAGTTATAAGCTTTGGAAATCAAACTTGAATTTGAATCAAATTTGAATTTGAATTATGAATGATTGAATTAAAATTAAAGGACACATTAAGAAAGAACATTTAGAATGAATAAACATTAAATAAAAGGAGGGAAAACTTGAACTTTATTGATCGTCAACACATATTACATTGTCTTTACATAATTCAAGAATAAAAGAATAATTACAAACTTGGAATGAATAAAAGAATATTACAACAAAAGAATAGAAAGAGTACAAGATATGATTCCTAAAAACTACATGTCTTCTTTCTTTCTTTCTTCTCTTCTTCTTTTCCTCTTGGCACCTGCAACCAAAATATAAACAGAAAAACAACAAGAATGGTATTTACCAAGTGGCAGTCATAAAAATAATGCCACTGTAGATAATCATCAAACCATTCAAGCTTATCACCAAGCTCCCAGGAAAATATCTCAAGACAGCCGAGATGGGCAAGCAAGCCAACAGCAGCTTACTCATCAAACGCATGACAGAGGTGTCAAGCCATCAGAGAAGCAAGACCAAGTATAAAAACATCACAGGTTGGGGATTTGCTCGGCCAAGAACACCAGCCGACCAAGAGCAACACCACCACACCAGCACATCATCACACCAAGAACATCACCACAGCTGAGACCACATCACCATCATAGAATCACCACCACACCATCTACCCTGCTCATGTGTTGAGCAACAGGGAAGATTCATACCATCAGCACACCATCAAATTAACCAAACCAGCAAAGCCAAAGACCAACATGGTTACTTAGCTCAACTAGGAACTAGGTCAAGCAGCTAGGAGGAGCAGGCTTGCCACAAGAAGCAGGAAATCAGATTTATCCAGAAGAACAAGCTACTCTTCAGCAGCAGGTTATTATTAAACCACATCACACATAAGTGCTAGGAGAAAACTCACAAGTTTATCTCCTAGGCAGGCAGCACAGAGCACAGCCACACATGAATCAAGCAAAGCATGATGATAAAAGGGCTTTGGTCATCATTTGGATGTCCAGGAGGCCATGGCCTTGAAGACCAGGCCATCCACAGCACCTACTCCACAATACCTATCTTACCTGGGAATTTCTCAAAGGAAAGACTCACAGAAATAAGAGCAAGGCCAGGAGTGGCACATGGGCTGCCTAGCTAACAAGACTAAAACCTAAACCTAGAAAACCATCAGCTTTGTTAATAAAAATTGATCAAGTTAAAGTAAGCATCTGGGAAAAGTGGATAGTGACACTTTTAAACAAGTAAGCCACTAGCAGATCACCACACAGGGTGACCTACTCTCAAGAGCACGCAGTTTAGCACCTTAAAGTCACTGTGCACACTTCAAGGAGGCATCACAGTGAAGTAGTTAGCCAGAAGCTACTGCAATAGCTACAACGGCAGTCACTGAATCTAGCATCACTGCTAGGATTAACCAAGCTCAACAGAAACTAGTTTGCATCACTGAATCAGCACAATAGAAGCACTGCAAGAAAGTGCAGTGAGGTTGTTATAGCATAGCTTAATAAACAACAATATTCAAAGATAACTAACACATAGTTATCCATGCACTTGATGGAATTAATCAAGACCAGCCACTAGCAAGCTCTTAGCCAACTAAACAATAGCAGTAACTGAATAATTAAACAGTAGAGGATCACCATAGCATTTAGTTTGATTATTAGCAAATTGAAGCAGTTAACTGAAACCAGCAAGCTTCAGTTAAAAGTGTTAACTGAAGCTATGTCTGAAACTGACAGTAGCAGCAAGCATACACATGATCAGGCTCGAGCTACAAGATTACTGGACAAGGAGTGATCACAGAGCATGAATTTCACACATCACAACAAACCCTGGTTCAATAGCACGAGAGCAAGCTTGGGGAGAAAACCCTAATTCCTCTCGGAGTAGAACAATGGCCAGAGCAAGCTCCATGAGAGCACAGAGAAGAACAGAGAGGAGTAGTGGAAGAGGAGAACTTACTAATCGCCCAGGAGGTAGCTCCATGGCGAGGCAGTGCTCGCGTGGCCACGATGGCACCAAGCCAGGGGAAGGCGCCGATGTCACGTCGGCAAAGCAAGAGGCGAAGGCCAAGCAATTCGAGACAAAACTCGAGGTCGCCATGGACGAGATCCAGAGCGCAAGAGGCGATGGAGACGAGAGCACCAGGGGGTAATCGACCAGATCTCACAGACCGACAGGTGCGCCAGTCGCGGGATCTATCGATTGTGACCCATCTCGGCGGCTAACTCCGACGGAGGCCATCAGAATCGAGCGCGGCGGCGGCTGATGCGGGCAGGATGACCACCCAGTTGGGAACCCCAAGAGGAAGGTATGATGAGCATAGTAGCAAGTTTTCCCTCAGTAAGAAACCGAGGTTTGTCGATCCAGTAGGAAAAAGCCAAACTTAAGAAGGTGATGCTTGCTAGCTTCGTGACACTCCAGCAAGGGCGCCGTTTAGGATACTTGTTAGTGCGTCTTCAACTAGTAGCAACGCGGAACCTGCACACAACACAACCAAATACTTTGCTCCCAACTTACGATGAGGTTGTCAATATCACCGGTTTGTTGTAAACAAAGGAATGAGCGTATCGAGTGGAAAACAGTAGTAGTATGCGAGAAAGTAAACAGTGCGAGTAATAATAAAACAGTGATAGCAATGTAAAGGAAATTGGACCGGGGTCCACAGTTCACTAGTGGTGTCTCTCCATAAGATAAATAACAACATGCTGGGTAAACAAATTACAGTTGGGCAATTGATAGAATAAAGATAGCGTGCATATGTCACGAGGATCACTATGAGATTTACTCTGGGCATTACAACAAAATACATAGACCGCCATCCAACTGCATCTATGACTAATAATCCACTCATGGGGAATCATCCGAGGACCCCGAAAGTATTAAGTTACGAACAACAGATAACTGCATTAAGCAAAGTGTGTAATGTAAATAAAACGAATGTCCTTAGACACAAGAATGTTGTTTTCTCCCTAGTGGCAACAACACATCTACAACCTTAGAGGTTTCTTTCACTCCCCCAGATTAAATAGAGGCATGAACCCAACTATCGAGCATAAATACCCCCTCTTGGAGTCACTAGTATCTACTTGCCCAAGATAGCTACTAACAACGGAGAGCATGCAAGATCATAAACAACATAGAGATAACATAAGATAATATTCAGCACATCAACTTAACATAACACCAATATTCATCAGATCCCAACAAACACAACATGTAGAATTACACAAAGATGATCTCGGTCATGTAAGGAAGCTCACGAGATCTAAACATGAAGCACATGGTGGAGAAGACAACCATCTAGCTACTCCTATGGACCCATAGTCCAAGGTAGACTACTCACTCATCGCATCGGAGGCAAGCATGACGATGAAGAAGACCTCCGGTGGCGATTCCCCTCTCTGATAGGGTGTCGGGAAGAGCTTCTAGACCATCCCGATCTCGGGTCGATGACGACGGCGGATTGCGATGTGTTTCTAAAAAATTGATCGGGTCTTTAGGTTTTTCCCGTTGGGGGGTCTTTATAGGCGAAGAGGCACTGTCAGAGGTGGACGAGGGCGGTCTCACACATAGGGGGCGCAGCCAGGGGCTGGGCCGCGCCGCCCTACTATGTGGCCAGGCCGTGACCCCCCTCCATCTCCTCTTCGGTCTTCTGGAAGCTTTGTTAAATAATAAGAGGTTCGGCTTTTGTTTCGTCCAATTCCAAGAATATTTCCTGTGTAACTTTTCTGAAACACAATAACAGCAGAAAACAGGGAACTGGCACTGTGGCATCTTGTTAATAGGTTAGTTCCAAAAAATGCATAAAAATGCCACGAAGTGTAACAAAACACTAAGAAAATGGTGGAAGAACAAGCATGGAGCATCAAAAATTATAGATACGTTTGAGACGTATCAGCGGCGAGGCGACGCAATCGCCAGAGCTCGGGTGAGAGAGGAGGAAGAGGTGAGCGAGGAGAGTGACCGGGTCGGTTTGACCGGGCCACCTAGTCAGGTTCGACCAGGTAGGCCGGCGCCGACAGGTGGGCCAGGCTGACAGGTGGGGCTAGGGGGTTTTCAACCAGTTTTAAAAACAGAGAAATTACAAAGGAAATTAAAGATTTTTGAAAAAACCTTTTCACACCCAATAAATAGCAGAAAAATAATTTCAACTTTATAAAAATAACCCTAAATAATTTTTGAGCTTTTCCATCACATTAATAGTGATTTTATAAATACAAGGGGAATTGTTCATAATAGAGTCATGGAGTTTTCTTTTAGAAGAAAAACTTTTAGAAATGTTTTAAAGAAGAAAATAAAAAAAATACAAAGTAAATCCATTCAAGAATTTATCCTTAGAATTCTTGAATGAATTTAATATAATATATACTCTGGTAAATTCATAACTAGGGTATATACACCTTTTAATAAATCACCCTTTAAAAATAAGTCGTATTTAAAAGAATGGGGGGATTCTAAAAAGACTTTTCTATAATAAAACTGTGAAATATCTAAAAAAGAATTTGATTAGCCATAGAACTCATTATCAAAATTAAACTCCATTCAAGAATATTTGAATATTATTCTTGAATGAGGATATTGATAACATATATTCCTTAAAATCATAAAAGGAATATATAAATTCTAGGAAATAAATAAAACACTTCTGGGGGGTATAAGGGGAACACACACACGTTAAGGCATGCATTATTTGAATCTTTTAACCATTGCCCTTATCGGACAATGATGTTGTTTTCCAGAACCCGAGGTCCCGGGTCACTTCAACAAATCCAACTGCACTACCTTGCAGTTTGCAGACAAGTTCACTCTTGCTCATATCTGTTGTTTATCTCTAGCAAATTACTTGCAAATATACCTGTGGTATTACTACTGCATTTTAAAGCAAAAGTTCTGCTTTCTTAATCAAATTGATTAGTGGTTAGCAACCATGGTGGTTGTTATCCTAGGATGGTGGGTAGTGGGACCCTGGTATGGGTATTGGTGGAGGTCCCACTGCAACTGGAAAGTTCACCTAGGAATTAATAACCAATGTCATCAGTGATTCTAGCGCCGTAAATAACGATCAACCATAAGATCTGGAATGAGACGGAGAAGTTAGCTGTACCAACTTCCTTCTGCATATCAATGGATGCGCGTACCATAGTTGTTGGTCTCCAGCTGGGAGCAACATGAGGGTGCAATCCCCTTAATGATTCCATGGTACTGTGGTCTATGATGGATTGTAGGAGCCCAATGAGGGAAGCTAATGCGGCATAGTGTTGATGGTTTTTCACCGTCCAGTTGGGAACCCCAAGAGGAAGGTATGATGAGTACAACAGCAAGTTTTCCCTTAGTAAGAAACCAAGGTTTAATCGTATCCAGGAAAAAGTCAAACGTCAGAAGGTGATGCCTGCTAGCTTCGCGACAGCTCCGGACAATTTATAGGGCACCTCGTCCAAGCTTTGTTTTGCGAGCGGCAACGTGGAACCTGCACACAACACAACCAAATACTTTGCTCCCAACTTACGATGAGGTTGTCAATCTCACCGATTTGCTTGAAACAAAGGGTATGAGCATATCGAGTGGAAAGCAATAGTAATATGCGAGTAAAGTAACAGTGCGAGTAAAGTAAACAGGTGATAGCAATATAATGGAAATAGGACCGGGGTCCACGGTTCACTAGTGGTGTCTCTCCATAAGATAAAATAACACATGCTGGGTAAACAAATTACAGTTGGGCAATTGATAGAATAAAGACAACGTGCATACGTCGAGAGGATCACTATGAGATTTACTCTGTGCATTACAACAAGATACATAGACCGTCATCCAACTGCATCTATGACTAATAATCCACTTCTGGTGAATCAATCCGAGAACTCCATAAGTATTAAGTTGCGAACAACAGATAACTGCATTCAGCAAAGTGTGTAATGCAAACAAAGCATATGCCCTTGATCATATGAATGTTGTTTTCCCCCTAGTGGCAATAGCACATCTACAACCTTAGAGGTTTCTGTCACTCCCCCGGATTAAATAGAGGCATGAACCCACTATCGAGCATAAATACCCCCTCTTGGAGTCACTAGCAACTACTCGGCCAAGATAGCTACTAACAACGGAGAGCATGCAAGATCGTAAACAACATAGAGATAACATAATATAATATTCAGCACATCAACTCAATCATAACACCAATATTCATCGGATCCTAACAAACACAACATGTAGAATTACATAACAGTGATCTCGATCATGTAAGGCAGCTCACGAGATCTAAACATGAAGCACATGGTGAAGAAGACAACCAACTAGCTACTGCTATGGACACATAGTCCAAGGTAGACTACTCACTCATCGCATCGGAGGCAAGCATGGCGATAAAGAAGACCTCCGGTGGTGATTCCCCTCTCCGGTAGGGTGCCGGGAAGAGCTTCTGGACCCTCCTGATCTTGGGTCGACGGCGGCAGCGAATCGCGATGTATTCTGGAAAAGTGATCGGGTCTTTAGGTTTTTCCCATTGGGGGGTCCTTATAGGCGAAGGGGCAGCATCAGAAGTGGGCCAGGGTGGCCTCACCACTAGGGGCACGGGCCAGGGGTAGGCCGCGCTGCCCTGTGGTGTGGCCGCCCTGTGGCCCCTCTCCGTCTCCTCTTCAGTTCTCTGGAAGCTTCGGTAAATTTCCGGATGTTCGGCTTTTGTTTCGTCCAATTCCAAGAATATTTCCTGTGTAACTTTTCTAAAACACAAAAATAGCAAAAAATAGGGAACTGGCACTGTGGCATCTCGTTAATAGGTTAGTTCCGGAAAATGCATAAAAAATGCCACGAAGTGTAACGAAACACTAAGCAAATGGTGTAAAAACAAGCATGGAGTATCAAAAATTATAGATATGTTAGAGACGTATCAGCATCCCCAAGCTTAACTCCTGCTCGTCTTCGAGTAGGTAAGTGATAACAAAAGAAATAATTTTTGAGGTGACATGCACCTACACAATCTTGATCATCTATGTAAGCGTTGTGCACTGGGATCAAAAGAACTTAAAACATGGGCATGAAAGATATAATCTTGATAGAAGAAACTTAGGAACCATGTTATAATATGAAAATGAACACAAACAAAAGATCATGGAAATGAAACAATGAAAGTCAAACATATGTTCAATTCATATGGAAAAACATACAAATGGTTTTCAACTTGTCCTTCATGAGAGAGCAAAACATAAATGCATAGGACACCTTCAAGTTTAAGAGGGCGACTAGATATAAATAATTTAAGAACAAGTGAAACCAACATCATGAATCAATCAATGAAAACTTTGGGACAATGCACATTATACTCAGAATGACAACTATGCTCTCTTAGATGATGCATAAAGATAGAAGGTGGTGACTCAACATAAAAAGTAAAAGAAAGGCCCTTCGCAGAGGGAAGCAGTGATTAAACATGTGCTAGAGCTTTTCATTTGTAAAATAGAGATAAAAATTCGGTTTTGAGAGGTTGTTGTTTCATGTCAACGACTGGCAATGGGGTCTTACTATCTTCCATAATAAACAAGTGAGAGCGGTTCCGAGTTCTTTGAAAATTTGGCATATTGGTGCTCTTTTATAAAGCTTTGGCACTCCTCCCCACCTTTTTTCCTTTCTCAAACCATGGCTAACCGATTCTATCGGGTGCCCACCAACATTCACATACCATGGAGGAGTGCCTTTTTCTTTCTTTTTAGAATTAGATTGCAATGGTCTGACCAGCTCTCATGCAAAATTAATGATGATCAGATGAAGCTGCCTAGTCGAGGGGTACTTAATTTAATATGGAAGATAGCAATTCCGACCACTACGTCCCCATGAGCTAAAAACAGTGGCACAAAATGAGAAGTATTTTGAAAGTTTTGATAGGTAGCACATGAAAATTTACTTGGAATGGCTTACAAATACCATGCATAGGAATTTATAGTGGACACAATGGCAAACTTGGTTTTCAGGAGTTGGATGCACAAGTAGAGCTCATACTCAGTACAAAACGAGGGCTAGCAAAAGACTGGGAGCGACCAACTAAGAGAGCAATAACGGCCATAATCATGCATAGCGACAAAGCGACATTAAAAGAAGCATAAGATGGCATCAAAAGTCAAAAACTAAATGATCATAGAGGCTTATGGCGACTTTGTATGAGTCAAACATGTGTGAGCATGTGCCAAGTCAACCCAAATAAAGCATCAAAGGAGAAAACCAAAATAATGCTTCCAAATAATTAAAACAACGCATGATTTTTTTCAAAGGCTCATTAAGCAATCTCAGTCATTTGAGACAAGTCATGCTACAGCAAAACCACTAAGCATACTATCAAAAAGACATCAAGCACAACATGCAAAAGCCTAGGCTGCAGTCTACACAAGCTCCTCTTTGTACCACTTTTTTTGCATAAAGCTTTTTCTCTTTTCCAACACCATTCAAACTTTTTATAAACAACTCTTTTGATGAAAACCAACATGGACCAGAGGTCAAAATACACCTTGATAAAAAGATATAACAAGATCTGAACACAAATCAAGGCAAAAAATGAAAACTAAACGCAGTTCTAGAAAAAGAGAACACTCATTGAAACGATAAGAGTGAAAAACGGAGTGTTCTTGGCAAATGAAAAGCAAGACAACTTCTCCAAAAGAAATTTGTTGGGGTCCAACCATTTATTGCAGCAAACAAAACTAAACTAAACTGAAAACTAAAACAACTGACGCTCCAAGAAAAACACATAATGCATGAAGCAATAAAAATATATTGTTTTGAAAGGTGACCTGATTTTTGCCGATGAAGAAGGGGTGCCTCGGGGGCATCCCCAAGCTTTGATGCTTGTACCTCTTGGATATTTCTTGGGGTGCATGGGAATCCCCAAGCTTGAGCTTTTGTCCATTCTTCAACTCATCTCATCATTCTCCAATCCCTACACTTGAAAACTTCCTTCATACAAAACTAAACACAATTCTATTAGCAACATTAGTGTAAGCATAACAATAAATCAACCCTTTTTGCTTCAGGTTTCAACTCAAAACCACCACATATAAAGTATATACTACTGTAGCAACTTCCCCAAAAGTTCTGTGATCAAAAGAACTCAAAAAAAAGTGATAAAGCTGCAAACACAAATATTGGCAGAAATCTATCAAAACAGAACAGCTCACAAAGGTCAAATTTTTAGAGGGTTTTCTGTTGCTCAAATCAAAAAGTGTTCAACTAATGAAAGTTTGGATATAACCTGGGGCATACGCACAAGAAATCGCAGGTCCAAAATAATTACAGAGAATTTTCACGAATTTTTACGGTGCAGCACCAAAAACTGTTTCAGGACAGCAACATCCCCAAATCTTACCTCACTCAAATTAGAGGCTTCTTTTGGCACAAAAACGAAATAAAAAGGATAAGGAGAGGTTATTACAGTAGTAATAACTTCCAAGACTCAAATAAAAAAAGTACTGAAAGTAAAAACATTGGGTTATCTCCCAAGAGTGCTTTTCTTTAACGCCTTTGAGCTAGGCGCAGAAAGTGCGAATCAAGTATTTTCAAAAGAAGCATTAAGATCAACTGTTTCCTCAAGATCACCACTTACCACACTAGGCACTTTAGAGGTTACCAAAGATGATTCAACCTGCAAGTCACTCTTAGTTGAACTAAAAGTCTTACCAATCTTAAAAACATGCTGCGGTTTAGGCATAGACACCTTGGGAACATACATAGATTTTTGCTCTTTTCCAACAAAAGCTTTCTCCTTCTTAAACTTAAGAGAAGAGAAAATTGAACTTAAAGTTTCCATAGATTCCTCCAGTTTCCCAATCCTAAAGTTTTGACTATCAAGAGTAGTGCTAGCTTCTAAAATGGTGATTCTCTTACCGATACTTTCTATCGCTTCATTAACTCGGCTTGCGTTATCAAGGATATTTGGCAAACTTTTTTCTAAAGAGCCTACTTTTTCTATAACTTCCTCCAAAGTGATCTCAGTTTTAACAACATGAATAGGTGGTATTCCCACTAAACTTTCTATTAAAGTGCATGCTTCAAGAGCGGGAGTACCCAGAAAATTACCTCCCGCAAGAGTATCAAGAACGTACCTATACCAACTAGTTATACCAACATAAAAATTTCTAAGGAGGATCATGGTAGAATGCTTCTTTGTACACCTATGATGAGAATTGCTAATACGGTACCAAGCATCTTTCAAGCTCTCTCCCCCTTGTTGCTTAAAAGTACAAACTTTAACTTCAGGATTACTCATTCTAGCAAAACTAAAAGCAGACAAGTAAAAACAACTATAAAGGATACTAATTTTTTTTGTATTTTTGATAAAATGATGCAAGTAAAAATAAAGTAAAGCAAAACTTAAAACAACGAAAAGGATGTGCGTGCGAAACTCCCCTTGTAGAAGTCTTCTTTTTCCCCGGCAATGGCGCCAGAAAATTATGCTTGATGCGGCACGGTGTTGATGGCTTTTCAACGTCCAGTTGGGAACCCCAAGAGGAAGGTATGATGAGTACAGCAGCAAATTTTCCCTCAGTAAGAAACCAAGGTTTAATCATATCCAGGAAAAAGTCAAACGTCAGAAGGTGATGCCCGCTAGCTTTGCGACAGCTCCAGACAATTTATAGGGCGCCTCGTCCAAGCTTTGCTTTGCAAGCGGCAACATGGAACCTGCACACAACACAACCAAATACTTTGCTCCCAACTTACGATGAGGTCGTCAATCTCACCGGTTTGCTTGAAACAAAGGATATGAGCGTATCAAGTGGAAAGCAATAGTAATATGCGAGTAAAGTAACAGTGCGAGTAAAGTAAACAGGTGATAGCAATATAATGGAAATAGGACCAGGGTCCACGGTTCATTAGTGGTGTCTCTCCATAAGATAAAATAACACATGCTGGGTAAACAAATTATAGTTGGGCAATTGATAGAATAAAGACAACGTGCATACGTCGAGAGGATCACTATGAGATTTACTCTGGGCATTACAACAAGATACATAGACCGTCATCCAACTGCATCTATGACTAATAATCCACTTGTGGCGAATCAATCCGAGAACTCTACAAGTATTAAGTTGCGAACAACAGATAACTGCATTAAGCAAAGTGTGTAATGTAAACAAAGTATATGCCCTTGAGCATATGAATGTTGTTTTCCCCCTAGTGGCAATAGCACATCTACAACCTTAGAGGTTTCTGTCACTCCCCCAGATTAAATAGAGGCATGAACCCACTATCGAGCATAAATACCCCCTCTTGGAGTCACTAGCAACTACTTGGCCAAGATAGCTACTAACAACGGAGAGCATGCAAGATCATAAACAACATAGAGATAACATAAGATAATATTCAGCACATCAACTCAATCATAACACCAATATTCATCAGATCCCAACAAACACAACATGTAGAATTACATAACGGTGATCTCGATCATGTAAGGCAGCTCACGAGATCTAAACATGAAGCACATGGTGGAGAAGACAACCAACTAGCTACTGCTATGGACCCATAGTCCAAGGTAGACTACTCACTCATCGCGCCGGAGGCAAGCATGGCAATGAAGAAGACCTCCAGTGGCGATTCCCCTCTCCGGCAGGGTGCCGGGAAGACCTTCTGGACCCTCCCGATCTCGGGTCGATGGCGGTGATGGATCGTGATGTATTCTGGAAAAGTGATTGGGTCTTTAGGTTTTTCCCATCGGGGGGTCTTTATAGGCGAAGGGGCAGCGTCAGAAGTGGGCCAGGGTGGCCTCACCACCAGGTGGCGTGGGCTAGGGTCAGGCTGCGCTGCCCTGTGGTGTGGCCGCCCTGTGGCCCCTCTCTGTCTCCTCTTCGGTTCTCTGGAAGCTTTGGTAAATTTCCGGATGTTTGGCTTTTGTTTCGTCCAATTCCGAGAATATTTCCTATGTAACTTTTCTGAAACACAAAAATAGCAGAAAATAGGGAACTAGCACTGTGGCATCTCGTTAATAGGTTAGTTCTGGAAAATGCATAAAAAATGCCACGAAGTGTAACGAAACACTAAGCAAATGGTGTAAAAACAAGCATGGAGCATCAAAAATTATAGATACGTTAGAGACATATCAGAAGCCCGAGGTCGGAATAGACCGGCGTGGGGTATATCTGCCGAGGTCGGAAGTCTACCAAAGTGTAGTAGACCGGCGTGGGTAAGTTAAATCAAGGTCGGAACTACCTTTGAGTACGAGACCGGCGTGGATTGTGTCAATCGAGGTTGGACCTACCACAATGCGAAGGCGGCCGACGAGGATTGTTTCCGAGGTTGGAACTACAAAAGGGTGGGTACGCGGGGTCGCGAAGGAGGACAGTGATTGGCTTGGATCACATGACTGGGCCCCATACAAAAGAAGTATGGACGGGAAAGTACGCCCGGTTGTGCAGCAAAGCATTGATCTCTTATGGGTACAAGTGACCACCTCTGCAGAGTGTACAAAAAGTATCAAGATACTCCCTGTTCTGGGAAGGAGCTATGAACACGGCAGGAAAGGAGCCCATCGAAGCTCTAATCAACCTATGAAGGCTGGCGAACATAGTTCTTTTGAATAAAAACAATCTTTGAAGAAATGATTATGAAAATTGCATTTGACCTAAGACTTTCGAGTCTACGGTCGTAGCTAGTGCATCAACCACCTCTATACTATTAAATGAACTTGTTGGGTAACGGTCATTACTCACCCCACTCCCTCTTAACCCTTGCTTAGACTCGGAGGGACGGACCGAGGAGAATGAAGAAGCCTCTGAAGACATCAAAGAAGTCTACTACGAGGAGCCAGACCTGACCGGTGGAGTCGAAGGCGTGGACTACACCATCGCCTATGGTATCAGCAAAGGAACCGAGGAGGAGACCGACAACTAGTCGCTTAGCATAGTAACTTAAGTCACACCAAACCCTATAGAATAAAGTGACTTGAGTAGGATATCATGTTTAGTCTACTACTTTCTGTTTTAGTCAAGCTTTGTAATGCTAGGGTAGAATCTACTAGTGTTTCTCTTTGGACCGAGGAGGAACTGGAGTCCTTTGTAAGACTTTGGCTTGTAATATTAAGTGCTTGAATAAAAGACCGCTATGTTTCTATTGTACCACTCTGGAGGGATGTAATATTTGTGAAATGGTACTTCACGAGTGTTATGTCAACGACTTGCATACTACAACATGCAGTGGTATGCTGGGTCACCACAGTTGGTATCAGAGCAAAAGCTTTGACCTTAGGTTGGACGCCTAGTTAATGGGAACGACCTGTAGGAGTCAAATAGGAATAGTAAAGAGTTCTCTAAAATTGTCATGACGTTATTCACTTGAGAATAACAAGGTCATACTTTTTAGTGTTACAATTCTTTATTGTTACTATTATGATGCATCATGTACTAATTTTTATCTTTTATACTGCCAGGATGGCACACACAAAACTGTCAAGCACCATGCAAGTTCGAGATGTGACTCTGGATGACTATGATGGGAACTTATCCGATCTACTACAAGGTATCTTGCAGGAGTGCGGGTGTGAAACCCGTATACCTGTCAAGAAGTACGCTTATTATGAGGGTAGAGTTTTTCAGAAGTATAAGGTGGGGATCATGCTTCCTGCCAAATTGGGCATCAGCGTGATCATGCCAGCTGGAGAGGCATGCACAGTTAGTGTAGCTTACAAGATAGCAGTGATGAAGGCCATAACTGATATCCATGAACACAAAACGGAGAAGTTATTGGGTACCAAGTTCACGCACATCCCACACGACGAGGAAGGAGAAGATCCTTGTCGGGATAGCTACAAGTTTGCGAAGAGACACCCACATGCCGCAGCAGAGCATATGGATAGGTGTAAGCACCTGCTCAGCGTGTTCTATCATGTTCACGGAGCATTAGTGGGAGAGATACAGAGTCTAGTAGACAAGATCACCGAGTCGACACCTACTCTATGGTGTACGGGGGAGACTTCTGGACCACCGAGGGCACCTACTCCAGCCTTTTTGACTGGAGACTTTATCAACTTAGATGAGGAAGTCGATCCCGAGGAGCGGGAGTTCGAGCCCGAGGCTGAACCAGAGATGCCACCAGCACACTTTGCACACGATTCGACTGGAGCTGGATACGAGGCAGGTTTGGAGTCATGGGGAATGCCTCATAACGATAGTTTTGGGGGAAACTCCATGGGTTGGCGTTTCGGTGAGTATATAGGGACGGCCGGAGATCCGATTCCATGTGATTCAGAGCATGAGCTCATGAGCCAGTTTAGGGTTGTTCACCGCACTAGAGACGTGGCGGGAAAGCCCATAGAGATAGAGTCAGATGCGGAGGAAGATTTACCTACCCATATGGAGCGTGGAGAATGCTCAAGGCCTAAGATGGAAAGGGGAACCATCGATGTTGTTTACCCATCATTGAGCAGTTATCTGGGGATGACTGATTTCAACTTAGGTACTACACCTGATTTCAGCGATACACCGGCAGCATCATCCTATACCCCTGCTTCACTCAGGAGGACAACACGAGCTACCGGTTGGACACCGGGGATGTATCGGGAGTGCGACTACCCGTAGAGGACCACCACCGATATGGAGGCGACATGTTATGTGACATATGTACCATATGTGTAATATGTAGTATTTGCTTTCGCAGTTTGAATAAGTTAGTGTAGTTGGTCGCAAGACGATAAGCTATGTAACACTACGTTGCTTTTTACCCATGTATATACATGGTATATGTTTGGTGTGATTTGGCTATGTTTATTTGGATTTTTATTGTTTGACTGACACTGTGCATCAAGTTGAGCTCAGAAATCATGAGCATGGTGTAACTATGAGTTTCGCTTAATGTAACAGGGCTAGGGGGATAAAATGGCGAAGGTAGTTGGTGAAGAATCTGAACAACAGAGGATGGAGACTAAAGCTAAGGCTAAGGAGGCAGCCGATGCAGCAGCAAGGGAACCATTACCACCACCACCACCACCATTTCTGACACAGCAAGAGTTTTCCCAGTATATGAGAATGGCGGATGAAAGGCAGCGGATGCTCATTGAGTGTCAAACGAAGATGATGCAGGATGTGATGGATCGTAATCAAGAGGGTCAGAATGAAGGAGTGCATGGAGTCTCACTGGCAGATTTCCTAAATACAAGACCACTTCCATTTGCATCAGCTCCGGAACCAATGGACGTTGAAGATTGGTTACTAGACACAGAGAGAAAGCTCAACACCGTGAATTGCAACGACAGCGAGAAGCTGAGGTATGCCACACATCTATTATGTGGACCCACAGCAGCATGGTGGGACAACGTTGTGGCAATACATCCTCCAGGAAGGGTATTCACCTGGGATGAATTCAAGCGGAAGTTCAGGGAGGCGAATGTGCCAGAAAGCATAATGGAGCTGAAAAGGACGGAGTTTGATAACTTAACACAGAAGGACAAGACCATCATGAAGTATGTCAAGGAATTCACTCTTCTATCACGCTATGCTATAGATGCAGTGAATACCGATGAGAAGAGGAAGAAGCTGTTCATGAGGGGATTACACCCGGTGGCAAAAATGCAACTGAGAATGTTAAAAGCAGCAGATTTTCAGGAACTGGTTGATGCAGCAATCACCATGGAAGATGACTTCAAGCAAGTCCAGGAGGAGCGATGAAAGAAGGCCAAGCTGGAACCTAGGAGGTTTCCACTTAATAAACTACCAACGGATCTTAATTTCAAACCACAACAGCAGAATCGGGGAACAATTCCCAGGTTAGGAGGGGGAAATCCTCGCAGTGGAGTAATTTGTCGTTCTTGTGGGGCCAAGGGACATTATTCCAATGAATGCCAGAAGCCCAAGATTATCTGCTTTGGATGCAAGCAAGAGGGCCACATGAAGGGTCAATGTCCGAACAAGGCCGCTTGGGGAAGGAAACCAAATGGAGGTGGATTCAATCGAGCTGGGAATCCAGGAGGCAACGGTTCTGGAAAGAAGTCCCGACCATTCGGGAAACTGAATTGCACCAACTTGGAGGAAGTCGATGGATCTGATAAAACTGTGATAGGTACGCTTCAAATCCTATCTCACCCCGGCAAAGTACTTTTTGATACTGGTGCAACTACTTCGTTCATTTCTTGAGAGTTTATTGATCTTTATGGAATTCCTTGCAATAAGCTAGAATACCCCATCACTGTCTTATCTGCGGGGGGAATGATTTTAGTCACGCATCTCAGGCAAGAGCAGGTCATTATGATCCGCGATTGCATTTATTATGCCGATCTTTTTCTCATCCCTATGAAGGATATGGCTGTAATCCTTGGAATGGATTGGTTGGAGGAGAATGGAGCTCAGATTGATTGCAAAGAGAAAACAGTGTCACTTAGAAGTCCAGGAGGAGGAAGGATAGTTTATCAAGGTGACCGTCATGCACACATTGAAGTTCGATTGTAGCTAAATACCTTAAAGGAAGCTAAACTTGAGGACATTCCGGTGGTCAATGAATTCCAAGATGTGTTTCCACAGGAATTAGCAAGGATGCCACCAGACAGGGAAATTGAGTTCACAATTGACTTAATCCCAGGCACAGCACCAATAGCTCAGGCACCATACAAGATAGGACCCAAGGAGTTACTAGAGTTGAAAGAACAGCTGGATGAGCTAGAACAGAAAGGCTTCATACAAGAAAGTATTTCGCCTTGGGGAACCCCAGTGATATTTGTAGATAAGAGGGATGGAGGACGCATGATGTGCGGAGACTACAGAAACCTCGACAATGTTACTATCAAGAACAAATATCCTTTGTCAACAATCCAAGACTTATTTGATCAAGTCAAAGGAGCAGGAGTATTTTCCAAGATAGATCTTCGATCCGGATACCATCAGATTAAGATCAAGAAGGAGGGCGTTCCAAAGATAGCTTTTGTGTCTAGGTACGGACATCATGAGTATTTGGTCGTACCTTTTGGATTGACGAATGCACCGGCGATCTTCATGAATCTCATGAACAAGATTTTTATGCCCTACTTGGACAAATTTGTGATAGTTTTCATAGATGATATTTTGATCTACTCTAAGGACAAGGAAGAACATGCCAAGCACTTGAGGATTGCTCTACAGATTCTACGGGAACATCAGTTGTATGCCAAGTTCAGTAAGTGTGAATTCTGGCTGGACCAAGTGGAGTTCCTTGGACACGTAATCAGTAAGGAAGGTATAGCAGTAAATCCAAGCAAGGTAGCATCTTTTTTGGAATGGGAGGCACCGAACAATGTCAAGCAGATTAGAGGATTTTTGGGAATGGCAAGTTACTATAGAAGGTTTATAGAAGGATTCTCTAAGATTGCAGTACCAATGACCAAGTTACTCTGGAAGAATACACCATTTGTTTGGTCAGAAGAATGTGAGGTGAGTTTCCAAACACTCAAGGAAAAGTTGACCATAGCACATGTGTTAGCCGTACCACAAACAGGCAAAGACTACACCGTGTATTGTGATGCATCCAAGAACGGACTTGGATGTGTATTGATGCAAGACAAGAAGGTTATCGCTTATGGGTCAAGGCAATTACGACCGCATTTGGTTAACTACCCAACACACGACCTAGAGCTAGCAGCCGTGGTGTTTGCATTGAAAGGATGGAGACATTTTCTATATGGAGCTAAGTGTGAACTTTATACAGATCACAAGAGTCTCAAATACTTCTTCAATCAGAAAGAATTGAATATGAGGCAACGAAGATGGTTAGAATTGATCAAGGATTACGATTTGACCATCAATTATACACCAGGGAAGGCTAATGTGGTAGCCGACGCTTTAAGCCGAAAGAGCATAGACACTCAACCGATGAACCGAGAACTTCCCAAGGAGTTGCTCATGGATTTGGAAAGGTTAGAGATTCAATGTCTTGAAGTACAATCTCTAGGTAGTTTGTCTACCATAAAGGTGATGTAAGAACGACATAGTGATCTCAAGTACACGATAATTCGACGACAAGATGAAGATGCATTCATTGCCGAAGAGATCCGCAGGATCGAGGAAGGTAGACCATCAGAGTTCCGCTTGGGTGATTTTAATTCACTCTGGTTTCATGACAGAATATGTGTGCTGGACATACCTGAAATCAAGGAATTAATACTCAAGGAGGCACATGAAACACTGTATTCAATACATCCGGGAAGCACTAAGATGTACATGGATCTTAAAGAGCTATTTTGGTGGAACAACATGAAGTGGGAGATAGCCAAGTTTGTATATGAATGCCATACATGTCAGAGAGTGAAGGCAGAACATCATAGTCCCGCTAGACTTATGCAACCACTGAGTATTCCCGAGTGGAAGTGGGAAGAGATTGGAATGGACTTTATCATAGGATTACCACTGACACCTAAGAAGAAAGACATGATCTGGGTAATCATAGACCAATTGACCAAAAGTGCACATTTCTTGGCTATTAAGTAGAAGGATTCGGGGGAGAAACTGGTAAATCTATATGTTCAAGAGATTGTAAGCAAGCACGGAGTACCTAAGACAATAGTATTGGACCGAGGATCCGTATTCACTTTAGCTTTCTGGAAGCGACTACATGAAGCTTTAGGATCCAAACTAGACTTTAGCACTGCTTATCATCCACAGACTAGAGGTCAAACTAAAAGAACCAATCAGGTTTTGGAGGATATGCTTAGAGCCTGTGATTTGGACTTCGGAGGATCATGGGAAGAACATTTACCATTGGCAGAATTTTCATACAACAACAGCTACCAAAGTAGTATCCAAATGGCACCATTTGAAGCACTCTATGGAAGGAAGTGCCGATCGCCTATTTGTTGGTATGAACCAGGAGCCAGTAAGGAGTTTCATCCAGACTATGTCAAGGAGAAACAACACGTGATTGATGTTATTCAAGACCAGTTAAAGATTGCTCAAAGTCGACAGAAAAGCTATGCAGATTCCAAGAGAAGGACATGGGAACCGCAGGTTGGGGACATGGTTTATCTAAGGGTTAGTCCCATGAAAGGAGTGCATCGTTTTGGAGTCAAAAGAAAACTTAGCCCAAGATACACTGGACCGTTCAAGATTCTGAGTCAAAGTCGAGGAGTAGCCTTTGAGTTAGAACTACCGAAGGAACTATCTAAGGTCCATAATGTGTTTCATGCTTCTCAACTTCGCAAGTGTATGAAGACACCGGAAGAAACCATATCCTACAAAGAGGTGGAATTACAAGCTGATTTGACATATGTTGAAGAACCATCAAAGATTCTGGCAGAGAATTGGAAACAACTCCATAACAGGGCCATCAAATATTGCAAAGTGCAATGGAAACATCACCCGGAAAGAGAAGCTACATGGGAAAAAGAATAGGATTTAAGGACAGCCTATCCAGAATTCTTCAGGTACATCTTACCCCAAACTTTGGGATGAAGTTTTTGTTAAGGGGGGAAGTCTATAACATCCCAGAACGTAGGACAACTCCGGGGTAGTTTAGAGGGCTTTTGTGCATAGCATCTTAAATTATGGGATTTTTCACGCTTTTATCACTAAAACCTAAGAGTGATCGAATCTCTCTTTGAGGGGGAATGGTGAACTCTCGAAGTGCAAAAGAATTTGACATGACCTCTTTTGATCTATTATTGTGGGGAGGTGATGAAACTAAATAACTAAAACCCTAGTTATAAGCTTTGGAACTCAAACTTGAATTTGAATCAAATTTGAATTTGAATTTGAATTATGAATGATTGAATTAAAATTAAAGGACACATTAAGAAAGAACATTTAGAATGAATAAACATTCAATAAAAGGAGGAAAAACTTGAACTTTATTGATCGTCAACACATATTACATTGTCTTTACATAATTTAAGAATAAAAGAATAATTACAAACTTGGAATGAATAAAATAATATTACAACAAAAGAATAGAAAGAGTACAAGTATATGATTCCTAAAAACTACATGTCTTCTTTCTTTCTTCTCTTCTTCTTTTCCTCTTGGCACCTGCAACCAAAATATAAATAGATTAACAACCAGAATGGTATTTACCAAGTGGCAGTCATAAAAACAATGCCACTGTAGATAATCATCAAACCATTCAAGCTTATCACCAAGCTCCCAGGAAAATATCTCAAGACAGCCGAGATGGGCAAGCAAGCCAACAACAGCTTACTCATCAAACGCATGACATAGGTGTCAAGCCATCAGAGAAGCAAGACCAAGTATAAAAACATCACAGGTTGGGGATTTGCTTAGCCAAGAACACCAGCCGACCAAGAATAACACCACCACACCAGCACATCATCACACCAAGAACATCACCACAGCTGAGACCACATCACCATCACAGAATCACCACCACACCATCTACCCTGCTCATGTGTTGAGCAACAGGGAAGATTCATACCATCAGCACACCATCAAATTAACCAAACCAGCAAAGCCAAAGACCAACATGGTTACTTAGCTCAACTAGGAACTAGGTCAAGCAGCTAGGAGGAGCAGGCTTGCCACAAGAAGCAGGAAATCAGATTTATCCAGAAGAACAAGCTACTCTTCAGCAGCAGGTTATTATTAAACCACATCACACATAAGTGCTGGGAGAAAACTCACAAGTTTATCTCCTAGGCAGGCAGCACAGAGCACAGCCACACATGAATCAAGCAAAGCATGATGATAAAAGGGCTTTGGTCATCATTTGGATGTCCAGGAGGCCATGGCCTTGAAGACCAGGCCATCCACAGCACCTACTCCACAATACCTATCTTACCTGGGAATTTCTCAAAGGAAAGACTCACAGAAATAAGAGCAAGGCCAGGAGTGGCACATGGGCTGCCTAGCTAACAAGACTAAAACCTAAACCTAGAAAACCATCAGCTTTGTCAATAAAAATTGATCAAGTTTAAGTAAGCATCTGGGAAAAGTGGACAGTGACACTTTTAAACAAGTAAGCCACCAGCAGATCACCACACAGGGTGACCTACTCTCAAGAGCACCCAGTTTAGCACCTTACAGTCACTGTGCACACTTCAAGGAGGCATCACAGTGAAGCAGTTAGCCAGAAGCTACTGCAAGAGCTACAATAGCAGTCACTGAATCTAGCATCACTACTAGGATTAACCAAGCTCAACAGAAACTAGTTTGCATCACTAAATCAGCACAACAGAAGCACTGCAAGAAAGTGCAGTGAGGCTGTTACAGCACAGCTTAATAAACAACAATATTCAAGGATAACTAACACATAGTTATCCATGCACTTGATGGAATTAATCAAGACCAGCCACTAGCAAGCTCTTAGCCAACTAAACAACAGCAGTAACTGCATAATTAAATAGTAGAGGATCACCATAGCATTCAGTTTGATTATTAGCAAATTGAAGCAGTTAACTGAAACCAGCAAGCTTCAGTTAAAAGTGTGAACTAAAGCTATGTGTGAAACTGACAGTAGCAGCAAGCATACACATGATCAGGCTCGAGCTACAAGATTACTGGACAAGGAGTGATCACAGAGCATGAATTTCACACATCACAACAAACCCTAGTTCAACAGCACGAGAGCAAGCTTGGGGAGAAAACCCTAATTCCTCTGGGAGTAGAACCATGGCCAGAGCAAGCTCCAGGAGAGCACAGAGAAGAACAGAGGGGAGTAGTGGAAGAGGAGAACTTACTAATCGCCCAGGAGGTACCACCATGGCATGGCGAGGCAGTGCTCGCATGGCCACGATGGCACCAAGCTAGGGGAAGGCGCCGACGTCACGTCGGCAAAGCACCACACCCACCAGCACCAGATCTCGCCGAGGGGAAGGCCAAGCAACTCGAGACAAAGCTCGAGGTTGCCATGGATGAGATCCAGAGCGCAGGAGGCAACAGAGACGAGAGCACCAGGGGGTAATCGACCAGATCTCACGGACCGACAGGTGCGCCGTTGCGGGATCTATTGATTGCGACCCATCTCGGCGGCTAACTCCGGCGGAGGCCGTCGGAATCGAGCGCGGCGGCGGCGGGGCGACGCAATCGCTAGAGCTCGGGCGAGAGAGGAGGAAGAGGTGAGCGAGGAGAGTGACCGGGTCGGTTTGACTGGGCCACCTGGTCGGGTTCGACCAGGTAGGCTGGCGCCGACAGGTGGGCCAGGGCCGACAAGTGGGCCAGGCTGACAGGTGGGGCTAGGGGTTTTTTTTAACCAGTTTTAAAAACAGAGAAATTACAAAGGAAATGAAAGATTTTTGAAAAAACCTTTTCATACCAAATAAATAGCAGAAAAATAATTTCAACTTTATAAAAATAACCCTAAATAATTTTTGAGCTTTTCTATCACATTAATAGTGATTTTATAAATAAAAGGGGAATTGTTCATAATAGAGTCATGGAGTTTTCTTTTAGAAGAAAAACTTTTAGAAATGTTTTAAAGAAGAAAATAAAAAAATTCAAAGTAAATCCATTCAAGAATTTATCCTTAGAATTCTTGAATGAATTTAATATAATATATACTCTGGTAAATTCATAACTAGGGTATATACACCTTTTAATAAATCACCCTATAAAAATAAGTAGTATTTAAAAGAATGGGGGGATTCTAAAAAGACTTTTCTATAATAAAATTGTGAAATATCTAAAAAAGAATTTGATTAGCCATAGAACTCATTATCAAAATTAAACTCCATTCAAGAATATTTGAATATTATTCTTGAATGAGGATATTGATAACATATATTCCTTAAAATCATAAAAGGAATATATAAATTTTAGGAAATAAATAAAACACTTCTGGGGGGTATAAGGGGAACACACACACTTTAAGGCATGCATTATTTGAATCTTTTAACCATTGCCCTTATCGGACAATGATGTTGTTTTCCAGAACCCGAGGTCCCGGGTTACTTCAACAAATCCAACAGCACTACCTTGCAGTTTGCAGGCAAGTTCACTCTTGCTCATATCTATTGTTTATCTCTAGCAAATTACTTGCAAATATACCTGTGGTATTACTACTGTATTTTAAAGCAAAAGTTATGCTTTCTTAATCAAATTGATTAGTGGTTAGCAACCACGGTGGTTTTTATATCCTAGGATGGTGGGCAGTGGGACCCTGGTATTGGTATTGGTGGAGGTCCCACTGCAACTGGAAAGTTCACCTAGGAATTAATAACCAATATCGTCAGTGATTCTAGCGCCGTAAATAACGGTCAACCATAAGATCTGGAATGGGACGGAGAAGTCAGCTGTACCAACTTCCTTCTGCATATCAATGGATGCGCGTACCATAGCTGTTGGTCTCCTGCTGGGAGCAACATGAGGGTGGAATCCCCTTAATGATTCCATGGTACTGTGGTCTATGATGGATTGTAGGAGCCCAACGAGGCAAGCCAGAGGTCGGAATAGACCGGCGTGGGGTATATCTGCTGAGGTCGGAAGTCTACCAAAGTGTAGTAGACCGGCGTGGGTAAGTTAAATCGAGGTCGGAACTACCTTTGGGTAGGAGACCGGTGTGGATTGTGTCAATCGAGGTCGGACCTACCACAATGCAAAGGCGGCCGGCGAGGATTGTTTCCGAGGTTGGAACTACAAAAGCGTGGGTATGCGGGGTCGCGGAGGAGGACAGTGATTGGCTTGGATCACATGACTGGGCCCCATACAAAAGAAGTATGGACGGGAAAGTACGCCCAGTTGTGCAGCAAAGCATTGATCTCTTATGGGTACAAGTGACCACCTCTGCAGAGTGTACAAAAAGTATCAAGATACTCCCTGTTCCGGGAAGGAGCTACGAACGTGGCAGGAAAGGAGCCCATCGAAGCTCTAATCAACCTGTGAAGGTTGGCGGACATAGTTCTTTTGAATAAAAACAATCTTTGAAGAAATGATTATGAAAACTGCATTTGACCTAAGACTTTCGAGTCTACGGTCGTAGCTAGTGCATCAAACACCTCTATACTGTTAAATGAACTTGCTGGGTAATGCTCGTTACTCACCCCACTCCCTCTTAACCCTTGCTTAGACTTGGAGGGACAGACCGAGGAGACTGAAGAAGCCTCTGAAGACATCAAAGAAGTCTACTACGAGGAGCCGGACCTGACCGGTGGAGTCGAAGGCGTGGACTACACCATCGCCTATGGTATCAGCGAAGGAACCGAGGAGGAGACCGACAACTAGTCGCTTAGCATAGTAACTTAAGTCACACCAAACCCTATAGAATAAAGTGACTTGAGTAGGATATCATGTTTAGTCTACTACTTTCTGTTTTAGTCAAGCTTTGTAATGCTAGGGTAGAATCTACTAGTGTTCCTCTTTGGACCGAGGAGGAACTGGAGTCCTTTGTAAGACTTTGGCTTGTAATATTAAGTGCTTGAATAAAAGACCGCTATGTTTCTGTTGTACCACTCTGAGAGATATAATATTTGTGAAATGGTACTTCACGAGTGTTATGTCAACGACTTGCATACTACAACATGCTGTGGTATGCTGGGTCACCACACCCGAGGACGATGGTGGATCAGCGTGGATTTCTCCGCCGAAAAGCAGTCGGATATAGTGAGATCGGAATCAGGGATCCCCTTTCTGACCCAACACATGATGCTTCCAGAACGATGACGAGCATGCTTGGCAAGGGAAGAAGACGGAATTGCCCATCTGGTCCATCGACCACAGGGCGCACCCACCTCACATGAGCAACGGGACCGGGTGGACATGAGCTCAAATTTGACTTCCCCAGACTCCCGCGCTCGCCAATGGCTGGAAACTCCGACGTGTCACCAGTCCATGGCGGAACCAAGCCCACCGGATCGGATAACCTGATCGACCTACCGAGAAAGCCCGAGGGGAAGCAATCGGTGAGGGAATCTCACCATTTGAGGCAGTGGAAGCGCAAGAGCGTGCCGGCGATCCAACGTTCCCCGTCCCACTCAGCCCGAGACCGAGAGCCGCCGAACGCTCGTTGACGGGGACATAGCCGCGAAGGACCCTAGGAGGGGAGTGGGAACGTGAGGGAGAGGCGGCCGCGAGAGCGAGAGCGGAGGCCATCGAGTAATATTTCTCTACATTTTTTTCGGTCATTGCTTTCTTTCCCAATGAACTTATTATTCTCAATGATGAATTGTATGAACAATTAAAACAGCCTCGCCATCTCCATCTTCCAATATACCCTATAGATTACACGTGTACACCCATGACGTCCGCGATTGTAAGAGCAATTGACAGTAATCTAACCTCTTGAATCCCCCATCTACCCAATACATTATTACATATGCAAAGTAACATGCACACGAACATGTATATATAGGGGATACATGCATAAAAAACTCCCTCTACCTTGGGCATATCGATTGAAAGTTTTTATCCCTCACTTTTCTTTCCCTCATGCACACACCACAACACCAAAAAGAAGAGGCGAACTCCGAATTAATCTTGAAGTAAGCTAACTGTACTACTAAGTTGAGTTTGCATAAGCTAGCATTCATGCATATTTCATGCTAGCTAGCTATGAGGCCGCTAGGCATGCATGGAGCTAGTGTTGCCGGAGTCCGGGCACTAGCTAGAAGGAACCTTGTTCCTGCTCCCCGTTGACGCGTTGCCGCTTCATGCTCCCGCCACCGGACGACGAGGTGTCGCTGCTGGCCGCCTTGCGGTCCATGACGCCGCGCAGCGCCTCCTGGATCGACGCGACGAGCTCATGCCTCTGGTGGTGCGAGGAGGCAGCGCACTCGTCGTCGTCGCCTCCCACGTCCTCTTCGCCCGCCTCGGTGACGAGCAGCACGCTGCGGACGCGGCCGCCGAGCGTGGCGATCTCGGCGCGGCGCGCGCGTAGCCGGAGCGCGGCGAGGGCGCGGGCGATGTCCGGGATGAGGTCCCGGCGGTCCTCGCAGCAGAGCGAGGCCCGCACCACGAGCCTCCCCTCCTCGTCGTCCGCCGCCGCTTCCACCGCGAGCTCGTCGGCCTCGGTCGGCAGCAGCAGCTGCTCCACCGGCACCTCCGACGTCTGGCGCTTCAGCTCCTTGACGTGCTCGATGACCTCCGCCAGCAGCGACGCCTTGTCCGTCTGCACAGCACGGCACAGACACCAACCAAACACATGAGCACATGATTAAGCTTTGCAGGCGTGCTCGGTTTAGTAGTAGCTAGTGGCGGATGGTATGTAAATGTAGTTGCGATAAGCACACGCAGCCAGGCATGCAGCAGGGCCGGGGCGGTTGTGGTGGCGGTAGGAGGGCGGCGATCGAGTGCAGGGGGAGCGAGCATGGAGGAAAAGCTACAAAAATCGCATGCGCGCGGGCCGGCCTCGCCTTTTGGAGGGTGCAAGCTGCATGCGGGGTTCGAGTAGCTGCTGACACGAGCGTGCATGCGCGCTTGTCTTTCTCTTGCACGGCACGAGCCACGAGCCACACCCTATCATCCTCGCTTCTCCCGGCGACCTGAACATGAAGCGGTCTCCCATGAATCCAAAGGCTTCTGCGCCATCTTTTTGTGCATTGTCAGGCAATGGTCGGTCAGCGAGATTGTCTGTACTAGTTCAGGTGTGAGCCATCTCTTTTTACTGCGTAAAGTTATGTTTGCCACCACATTTCCTTTGTCTCGGTACATCCTCCATTACAACTAGAACTCGGATGGTATTCAAAGTTTTATGGCAAAAATATGAGTGGATTTCACTCTCTAGCTGTGCATTTGTGGCCCAATCACCCAATCTAATAATAGTTTTTTCTGATTGCCTCATTTAAATATTTTACACCATATTTCTCTGAGTGGTGTCCGTTGGGCACGAGGCGAGACGTGATGCAGTGATCGCGGTTTTCGAGGATATCAAGAGGATGGACGGGAATAGAAACAGATGGAGGGGAGTCGAAACATGTGGAGAAGAGAATGCTTTGATATGATCGCGATGATGCCCTCCATTGTCGGTCAGCGAGATGAGTCTATTGTCTATACTAGTTCAGTTCAGGTGTGAGCCATCTCTTTTTACTAGGTAAAGTTGCGATTCGCCCCCACATTTCCCTTGTCTCGGTATATCCTCCGTAATTAGAAACCAGATTGTATTCATAGATTCATGGCAAAAATATGAGTGAATTTCACTCTGTATCCTCCATTTGTGCATTTGTGTGGCCCAATTACCCCATCTAACAAAAGTTCATCTAGACTTTACACCATATTTCTCTTGTGCGTTGGGCAAGACGTGAGGTAATGATCGAGGTTCGAGAATATCAACATGATGGAGGGAGTAGAGAATGCTAGATATGATCGTGATGATGCCCTCCGAGCTTTACTCTAACCGGACATTCTAAGATAACAAAACATGCAAAATGCTAGAATCAAGTAAAAACAGGTTCAAAATTTATTTAATGGAATATTACGCTAGAATTTGCAATAAATAGGCTAATACGGGTCACAATGCAAAATTCAGGGGTAAAACATGTAATTCAGTCCAAACATATATGTATGATATGGAGCAATCCAGGTATGTATATGCCCCCTTAATTCTAAGCTTTAAATTTTGTGATTATATTATCATGTGGTCACCATGTGTTAGCTTGTTACAAGAGACAGTAGGTACAATTTAGGGCTAGATGCGTTCTCAACTTATTACTTGTTCTTAAGGAGTGAAAACACTCTAAGTTAATATATCTACTTAGTTAGTCAACCGTTTCATGGATCCTAGGCTCCATTTCAACTGTGTGTCCCCTATCAAGATCCGGGATCTTGCGATTAGGGTTAGCAGTAGCTAGTAGCCACAGCATGAAGACATGCATCAAGTGAAGTGAGGGCAGTAAATGAGGATGATCATCCAAGGTGACAGTCAAGGTTATTCGACCATATTATATCACATGAGCATACGAATTATATACTCCGGCTCACCTTGGTGGTATTGGGGAGGAGACTGCGAAGCCTGGAGAGGTGGCTGTTGATGCGCTGCCGGCGGCGGCGCTCAGCCTCGCTGTGGCTACGAGAAGCCGCCAGGGCCTTGGCATCCATGATCTCCTTCGCCGATAACCGCCCCAGCTCCGCATGCAGGCTCCCCAGCAACCCGGACACCATCCTCGACCCGTGGGGCCCCATCTGCAGGGACGGCGCCCCGTCACCACCTCCGATCGTGTGCTGCTGCAGCGGCGGCGGCTCCAGGCCGAACCGCCCGTACTGCTGCCCCAGGCCGGCGCCGTCGAAGTACCCGTCTATGCCGAAAGGCCCACCAGCCTCGGGAATCTCAGCCCCGAAGGGCGCCGGCGGCACGTGGGGGTTCATGTAGGGCGACACGGCGGCGGCCGGGCCGAGCCACGGCAGGAGCCCTGAGGCGTGGCCGTGGTCGCCGCCATGGTGCGTGAGTCCACCAGAGGGTTGGATAAGGAGAGCTTCGTGGCCGCCATGGACGCCTGCTCCTTCCCACATCGATCTGCGGTTGCCGCCAGCTAGCTTGACGGGTCGATCGATTGATCGATCGGGGGAGCACGATCGAATTAGTGCTTCTTTGGATGTTCTCTTCTCGTGTTCTTGGCTTTCTACCAGTCAAAGGGAATGCTTGGGCTTTTAAACTCTTCTGTCGACCTGCGCACTGCGCAACATGTATGGCTTTAGGGATATCTACGATATCGACAGCCTTTTTCGGTGTATCGTGTGGCCTTTTCGCACCTCGGGTGAGGTGGTCGGGTAGTGGTCGGGGCTAGCCAGCTAGGGCTCGTCTACGGGCCTTCCCTCTTCCTACTTTCCCCTCCTCTTGATCTCCATGTCTCAGGGTTTTGTTTCTTATTTTATGTTGCTTTTCACTTACGTATTTGATCAAGTTGAGATTTAATGGATGTTAGAGAAAACCCTTTTATCAAAATAAACAAGAGAAAAAGTTGCTACTCCAGCGCCATTCCCTTCTGGCGAACACCTTGTATGCCTAGAGATTTTTGAAGAAGTTTCTATTGCAGGGCATTGACGCGTAGCTGATGCAACTGGACAATCCAACATTCCAAACGTTTGTAGAGCAGAAGACGTTGGCAACCTAGATCTGGAAAGATCGCCGCCCCAAAGAAGCTAGCGCGAGAAGGGCCAGAAAATAAACCCTGCTCCCGCCAGAAAAAGATGAAGGAGACAAAACTCGCAAATTTCCCAAGAGACAATCTGAGTTCAGATGAAGGTGCAACCTAAATTAATATCATGATAACACATATACAACTATTAATCGACAAGTAATCCTAGTGCCTATGGGGATACAAAATAAAAAACATGAGAAAAATTGGAACAAATTAAAAATAGTTGGAGACAAAAAAAAAAGAGCATCAAATTAAGAGGTTAAGTGGACGTCAAAGTTTACCGAACAAGAAGCATATAACAGAAATCCATAAGATTGCTAGCTAGCATGGGCATTTGATACAAATGGCTTCCGTGAGAATAATCATATAAAAATTTACAATGCAAAAATAGTACTATTTCTTCAGTCCTGAGAAGGAAGTCTCAACTTGATCTAGATTTGTATGTATCTAAACGTTTTTACGTATGTAAATTAAGGACATCCTTTTCAGGGTGAAGAGAGTACTACTACATGTAATCTAAATTAGTTGTCGCAATGAAACTAGCCATATTTTAGGCAATATTTAACCTAAATATGTGATAATTAATTTGGATCTGAGGAAGTACAAAATCCTGATTAGCAGCAAGCATTTTCATGCTTATATTGGCCATCGAGTACCCTGGTGTATGTCTTCCTTTTAATCTCCAGAAGAATGGCGGCAAGAAAACAACATAAAGTGAATACTATACTTTTACTTGATGATCCGCCTTTACTGCTACAATTTTCCGCGCCAGACTTCCGTTGTGGCTTGTACGGCAAGGAAAGGAGACATTCTTTGCTTTAAAGAACACAACAAGGAAAACAGGACACACCATTCATAAAAAAGAAATATGTGCCGAGAGTAGCATGCATGCATGATATTTTTTGTTCCTGCGCATATAAGAGAACTGTACAATTTTGAAAAGCATACGCGTCCTGGTGAATGTATCCAGCGTGTATGTTACTCGGACTGATTGGCGAGGATAATTAATTAGTCTATTTAGGGTTACTACAGTATTAAAATACTAGATGAAATGGAAAGCTGGTGAAGGAGGAAAATCGTCCGCTGCCAGAGATTGAGCGTGCCACATTGGCACGCGTAAAGGACATTCGTTTGAGGGCTCTAGCTTTCGCTGTGGCTTCTAACGATTGGCTCCTATCAATTCCTATAGCAAGCTTTTCTAAGACTAGCCACAATAATAGTATCATAGCTAAAAGCTGATGTGTCAGTATAATTAATAATAAAAGAAATTATAGTAGTATCATAGGTAGATACTGTATCATAGCACGTATAACTAGAAAAAATAATATCAAACAGATCTTGTACACAAATTTGCATCGAGATTCTACAAATCATTAAATATAAAGAGACTATGATACTAGACTATGATATCATACATTGTGAAGGTAGTGTCATGTTGTAGTATCATATGCATGATATCACAATATGTAAAATAGTGGGCTACCACCGGTGGTAGCTACACATGCCTAATATCGTTAAATATCTGTTAGGCCTTGTTTGGTACTAGAGTTTTTATGGGGATTAGTGGAGATAATCTTCTAAAGTATTGGGTGAAACCCATATCTTCACTCAATCCCTACAAAACCCCACCTACAATCCACTGGTAGAGGTATAGTATTGGGGATTGAGAAAAATACACTAAAATTTAGGGAAAAGTGAGGATAAGCGGGAATTAAACTCGCTTAATACTCTAGTACCAAAAATATTTTTAAAAATAAGTGGAAATTAGGGGTGTGGTGGTGACGAGGGTTAACTCAACAAATGTCCTAGATGAAGGACTTAGGATCGGGGGAAGAGGGCATCGGATGAACTCGAAGGTAGAGGTCAGTCAAACAAGGCATGATTATGCGTGTATCGATAATAAGCGTGGTACTCAATTGGCTCAATCTCAATCTGTCCCTGGCCGGCCTCTCCTGGCCCCTATATATAGGTCGCCAGGTCGCAAGGATCCGGTCGGGTTCAATACAAATTACAGTGTTTGTATACGATATCATCTCGTATTTCGACTATGACTATGCTTGGGCCTAGCTTAACGGGCCTCAGGGGTACAAAGATAACGGGCTCTATTAGCTATACCCTTGTCAGATAGGGATTATCCCCACTAATCCTCACAAAAACTCTAGTAAGAAACAAGGCCTTAGCAGTTTTTTTATAAAGGGAATATATTAATATCACGAAGATACCAATTACACCCAGCCTCTACACCAACAAGATGTTTAAAGACATCATGGATGCACATAGCCAAAGAAAAAAATAAAAAAGAGAGAAAATAAAAACAACGACCTCGTCGCGGCGATGAACGACTCGCAACACAAGCCTCTAACCACCACCGAATACAACACCCAGACTACAAACGAGATTCTCCAAAAGCAACGCCTCCAAGAAGGAAATAATGCACAAGCATTGTTGTTGCCCAATCGTAGATCTTGGGTTTTCACCCTGAAGAAAGTCCGAATTTTCAAAACAATGCCTTCATCAAGGTCATTGTCAGGTACAACCAATGAAGGCCAGACCTTGGGTTTTCATCCTGAAAATCGGAGGCTCAGTACTCGCAGAGCACCATCAAGAATGCAGTCCACCTATGCTGCTGCCACCCCCACTTGCCAAGGCTGCTGCTGCAAGTCGCCAAACACCTAACACACAGGGAGAACCTATGCCGCATTCTCCTCATCACAACCAGTGCCCTCTCTGCCATTACCAACCTTCGATCACAACCATCATAACTTTCTCCACCTCTGTCAGTTTCATGAAAATCTATATGTAGACATGTTCCATGGCACCAACAAAAGACAAAGCTTCGCACCACATCCTCATGAGGCCACACAGGCTAGAGATAAGGGCATGCGTGACCGAATCAATTCCATTCTAGAAATCCAATGGCACCATACGCCAAACGATGAAAATCTCTGAAATAATTACCAGAACTTGTCGATGTCCAGATCAAGGAAGCCTTCATGAATCAGATCTGAAGCTCGATGCTCAAAGAATACAAAATCAAACCACCTTATTTAGATCAAGCAGGCAGCCCCACACCACCAGCCTGCTATAGAGGAGAAGCCGATTTAGCACCACCGCCGAGCGATTGTATGCAGACACGAATAACACAAATTGATCTATTGATCAATAGGCTATGTGCTTGTGTACGTTGATGTCTACGAACGCTTCTATTCTTGTAGACAGTGTTGGGTGATGGCGCGGTATTGAAGGTGCTAGAGAACTTAATTGCGTTTATTGAGAACTCCACAAGTATTAAGTTGCGAACAACAGATAACTGCATTAAGCAAAGTGTGTAAAGTAAACAAAGCATATGCCCTTGAGCATATGAATGTTGTTTCCCCCCTAGTAGCAACAGCACATCTACAACCTTAGAGGTTTCTGTCACTCTCCCAGATTAAATAGAGGCATGAACCCACTATTGAGCATAAATACCCCCTCTTGGAGTCACTAGCAACTACTCGGCTAAGATAGCTACTAACAACGGAGAGCATGCAAGATCATAAATAACATAGAGATAACATAAGATAATATTCAGCACATCAACTCAATCATAACACCAATATTCATCGGATCCCAACAAACACAACATATAGAATTACATAACGGTGATCTCGATCATGTAAGGCAGCTCACGAGATCTAAACATGAAGCACATGGTGGAGAAGACAACCATCTAGCTACTGCTATGGACCCATAGTCCAAGGTAGACTACTCACTCATCGCATCGGAGGCAAGCATGGCGATGTAGAAGACCTCCGGTGGCGATTCCCCTCTCCGGCAGGGTGCCGGGAAGAGCTTCTGGACCCTCCCGATCTCGGGTCGATGACGACGACGGATCGCGATGTGTTTCTAGAAAAGTGATTGGGTATTTAGGTTTTTCCCATTGGGGGGTCTTTATAGGCGAAGGGGCAGCGTCAAAAGTGGACCAGGGGGCCCACACCACAGGCCGGCACGGGCCAGCGGTAGGCCGCGCCCCCTGGTGGTGTGGCCGCCCTCTGGCTCCTTTCCGTCTCCTCTTCGGTTCTCTGGAAGCTTCGGTAAATATCTGGACGTCTGGCTTTTGTTTCGTCCAATTCCGAGAATATTTTCTGTGTAACTTTTCTGAAACACAAAAACAGCAGAAAACAGGGAACTGGCACTGTGGCATCTCGTTAATAGGTTAGTTCCGTAAAATGCATAAAAATGCCACGAAGTGTAACGACTTGGTTTTTAGGAGTTGGATGCACGAGTAGAGCTCATACTCAGTACAAAATGAGGGCTAGCAAAAGACTGGGAGTGACCAACTAAGAGAGCAATAATGGCCATAATCATGCAAAGCGACAAAGCGACATTAAAAGAACCATAAGATGGTATCAAAAGTCAAAAACTAAATGATCATAGAGGCAATGTCGACTTTGTATGAGTCTAACATGTGTGAGCATGCGCCAAGTCAACCCAAATAAAGCATCAAGGAGAAAACCAAAATAATGCTTCCAAATAATTAAAACAACGCATGATTTTTTCCAAGGCTCATTAAGCAATCTCAGTCATTTGAGACAAGTCATGCTACAGCAAAACCACTAAGCATGCTATCAAAAAGACATCAAGCACGACATGTAAAAGCCTAGGCTGCAGTCTACACAAGCTCCTTCTTGTACCACTTTTTTGCATAAAGCTTTTTCTCTTTTCCAACACCATTCGAACTTTTTATAAACAACTCTTTTGATGAAAACCAACATGGACCAGAGGCAAAAATACACCTTGATGCAAAGATATAACAAGATCTGAACATAAATCAAGGTGAAAATCGAAAACTAAACGCAGTTCTAGAAAAACAGAACACTCGTTGAAACGATAAGAGTGAAAAATGGAGTGTTCTTGGCGAATGAAAAGCAAGGCAACTTCTCCAAAAGAAATTTGTTGGGGTCCAACCATTTATTGCAGCAAACAAAACTAAACTAAACTGACAACTAAAAACAACTGATGCTCCAAGAAAAACGCATAATGCATGAAGCAATAAAAATATAGTGTGTTGAAAGGTGACTTGATTTTTGCCGATGAAGAAGGGTTGCCTCGGGGGCATCCCCAAGCTTTGACGCTTGTACCTCTTGGATATTTCTTGGGGTGACATGGGCATCCTCAAGCTTGAGCTTCTGTCCATTCTTCAACTCATCTCATCATTCTCTAATCCCTATACTTGAAAACTTCCTTCATACAAAACTAAACACAAATCTATTAGCAACATTAGTGTAAGCATAACATTGAATCAACCCCTTTTTGCTTCAGGTTTCAACTCAAAACCACCACATATAAAGTATATACTACTGTAGCAATGTCCCCAAAAGTTCCGTGATTAAAAGAACTAAAAAAAAGCGATAAAGTGGCAAACACAAATATTGGTAGAAATCTGTCAAAACAGAATAGCTGACAAAGGTCGAATTTTTAGAGGGTTTTATGTTGCTCAAATCAAAAAGTGTTCAACTAATGAAAGTTTGGATATAACGTGGGGCATATGCACAAGAAATCTCAGGTCCAAAAGATATACAGAGAATTTTCACGAATTTTTACGGTGCAGCACTGAAAACTGTTTTAGGACAGCAACATCCCCAAATCTTACCTCACTCAAATTAGAGGCTTCTCTTGGCACAAAAACGAAATAAAAATGATAAGGAGAGGTCATTACAATAGTAATAACTTCCAAAAATCAAATAAAAGAAAAAGAACTGAATGTAAAAACATTGGGTTATCTCCCAAAAGTGCTTTTCTTTAACGCCTTTGAGCTAGCATCAAGCTCATAATTTGCTCTAAGAATAGAGTCAAAAAGTAATTTGTTACTCTTTCTAGGGAAGTGTTCCATACCTTTCTTGAGTGGGAATTGATATTTGATGGTGCCTTCCCTCATATCAATGATGGCACCTACAGTTCGAAGAAAGGGTCTTCTCAAAATAATAGGACATGAAGCATTGCATTCAACATCCATGACAAGAAAATCAACGGGAACAAGGTTATTGTTAACCACAATAAGAACATAATTAATCCTTCCCAAAGGTTTCTTCTTAGCAACATCATTAATAGGAACATCATAATAACACTTTTCAAGAGGTGGTAAATCAAGCATATCATAAATTTTTCTAGGCATGATAGAAATACTAGCACCTAGATCACATAAAGCATGGCAATCAAAACCATTAACATGCATATCAATGATGGGTTCCCAACCATCTTCTAACTTCTTGGGAACAGAAGCTTTTTGCTTCAACTTTTCATCCCTAATTTTCATAAGAGCATTGGTAATATGCTTAGTAAAAGCAACATTTAAAGAACTAGCATCGGGAGTCAAAGCAAGCTTTTGCAAGAACAAAATAACTTCATATATATTGCAGCGATCAACATCAAAATCATTAAAGGAAATAGAGCTATCATCTCCCACACTCCAAAAAATTTCAGCACTCTTTTGAGAAAAGTTTTGGCAGTTTTAGGCTTTTTAACACAAGGAGTGGGAGTTTTCTCTACACCAATCAAAGTAAGAGGATTGATAGCATTAGGACAAACATCATTAGAGTTAGTAATAGTACATACCTTCATCTTTCTAGCCATCTCATCTTCTCTTTCCCACCTGGCATGCAATTCTGCGAGCATCCTAATATTTTCATCAATTCTAACTTGGATAGCATTAGCAGTAGCAAAAGTATTGTTCTCTTTCACATCATTAGGCAACACTTTTAATTTCAGAAGTTCAACATCATGAGCAAGGCTATCAACTTTAGAAGCAAGATATTAAATTTTGCCTAACTTTTCCTCTACAGACCTGTTAAAAGCAGTTTGCTTACCGATGAAGTCCTTGAGCATTACCTCAAGGTCGGAAGGCGCGGCCCTAGTGTTGCTGGAGGAATTACCATAAGAATTACCATTGGTAGAAGGATACGGCTTATAATTGTTACTAGTAAAATTGTTCCTATAAGAATTGTTGTTAAAATTATTATTTCTAATGAAGTTTACGTCAACATGCTCTTCTTGAGCAACCAAAGAGGCCAAAGGAACATTATTAGGATCAACATGAGTCCTATCATTAGAAAGCATAAGCATTATAGCATCAATCTTATCACTCAAGGAAGAGGTTTCCTCAACAGAATTTACCTTCTTACCTTGTGGAGCTCTCTCGGTGTGCCATTCGGAGTAATTTACCATCATATTGTCGAGAAGCTTTGTTGCGGCGCCCAAGGTAAGGGACATAAAAGTGCCTCTAGCAGCTGAATCCAATAGGTTCCTTGAAGAAAAATTCAGTCCTGCATAAAATTTTTGGACAATCATCCAAGTAGTCAGTCCATGAGTGGGACAATTCTTGATCATAGATTTCATTCTTTCCCAAGCCTGAGCAACATGTTCATTATCAAACTGGCTAAACTTTATAATATTGCTACGCAAAGCTATAATCTTAGCAGGAGGATAGTATCTACCAATAAAAGCATCCTTACACTTAGCCCATGAATCAATACTATTTTTAGGCAAAGACAGCAACCAATCCTTAGCTTTTCCTCTCAAAGAAAAAGGAAACAACTTAAGCTTAATAATATCACTCTCCACATCCTTATATTTCTACATCTCACATAGCTCAACAAAATTGTTGAGATGAGTTGCAGCATCATTAGTACTAGCACCAGAAAATTGCTCTTTCATAACAAGGTTCAACAAAGCAGGCTTAATCTTATAAAAATTTGCAGCAGGAGCAGGTGGTGCAATAGGAGTGCAAATAAAATCACTATTATTAGTGCTAGTAAAATCATACAACTTAGTGTTCTCAGGAGTAGCCATTCTAGCAAAACTAAAAGCAGGCAAGTAAAAACAACTATAAAGGATACTAATAATTTTTTTGTGTGTTTTTGATAAAACGATGCAAGTAAAAATAAAGTAAAAGCAAATCTTAAAATAAAGTAAAGGATGTGCATGTGAAACTCCCCTTGCAGAAGTCTTCTTTTTCCCCGGCAACGGCGCCAGAAAACTTGATTGTTGTTTGATGGTGCCAAGTTGACGTGGGAAAATGTAGTTGATGTAGGAGCTTCTTCTTCTTCAATTCCCCGGCAACAGCGCCAGAAAACTTGTTGATGGCGCGGTATTGAAGGTGCTAGAGAAATTGATTGCGTTTGTTGATGAAGTAAAATGACCGGCCAGTTGGAAACCCCAAGAGAAGGTTTGATGAATATAGCAGCAAGTTTTCCCTCAGTTATGAAACCAAGGTTTAATCGTCCAGTAGGAAAAAGCCAATACTCCAGAAGGTGATGCCTGGTAGCCTAGTGACACTCCAACAAGGGCGCCGTTAACGATAACTTGTTAGCGCGTCTTCAACTAGTAGCAACGTGGAACCTGCACACAACACAACCAAATACTTTGTTCCCAACTTACGATGAGGTTGTCAATCTCACCAGTTTGCTTGAAACAAAGGGTATGAGCGTATCAAGTGGAAAGCAATAGTAGTATGTGAGTAAAGTAAACAGTGAGAGTAAAGTAAACAGGTGATAGCAATATAAAGGAAATAGGACCGGGGTCCACAGTTCACTAGTGGTGTCTCTCCATAAGATAAAATAACACATGCTGGGTAAACAAATTACAGTTGGGCAATTGATAGAATAAAGACAACATGCATATGTCGAGAGGATCACTATGATATTTACTCTGGGCATTACAACAAGATACATAGACCGCCATCCAACTGCATCTATGACTAATTATCCACTTGTGGCGAATCAATCCGAGAACTCCACAAGTATTAAGTTGCGAACAACAGATAACTGCATTAAGCAAAGTGTGTAATGTAAACAAAGCATATGCCCTTGAGCATATGAATGTTGTTTTTCCCCTAGTAGCAACAGCACATCTACAACCTTAGAGGTTTCTGTCACTCCCCCAGATTAAATAGAGGCATGAACCCACTATCGAGCATAAATACCCCCTCTTGGAGTCACTAGCAACTACTCGGCCAAGATAGCTACTAACAACGGAGAGCATGCAAGATCATAAACAATATAGAGATAACATAAGATAATATTCAGCACATCAACTCAATCATGACACCAATATTCATCGGATCCCAACAAACACAACATGTAGAATTACATAATGGTGATCTCGATCATGTAAGGCAGCTTGATACGTCTCCAACGTATCCATACTTTTTGATGCTCCATGCTTGTTTTTACACCATTTGCTTAGTGTTTCGTTACACTTTGTGGAATTTTTATGCATTTTCCGGAACTAACCTATTAACGAGATGCCACAGTGTCAGTTCCCTGTTTTCTGCTGTTTTTGTGTTTCAGAAAAGTTACACAGGAAATATTCTCGAAATTGGACGAAACAAAAGCCAGACGTCCAGATATTTAACGGAGCTTCCAGAAGACCGAAGAGGAGACGGAGAGGGGCCAGAGGGCGCCCACACCACAGGGCAGGGCGGCCTAGGGCTGGCCCGCGCCCCTGGTGGTGAGGCCACCCTGGTCCACTTCTGACGCTGCCCCTTCGCCTATAAAGACCCCTCGACGGGAAAAACCTAAACACCCGATCACTTTTCCAGAAACACATCGCGATCCGCCGTCGTCGTTGACCCAAGATCGGGAGGGTCCAGAAGCTCTTCCCGGCACCCTGCCGGAGACGGGAATCGCCACCGGAGGTCTTCTTCATCGACATGCTTGCCTCCGGCGCGATGAGTGAGTAGTCTACCTTGGACTATGGGTCCATAGTAGTAGCTAGTTGGTTGTCTTCTCCACCATGTGCTTCATGTTTAGATCTCGTGAGCTGCCTTACATGATCGAGATCACCGTTATGTAATTCTACATGTTGTGTTTGTTGGGATCCGATGAATAATGGTGTTATGATTGAGTTGATGTACTGAATTTTATCTTATGTTATCTCTATGTTGTTTATGATCTTGCATGCTCTCCGTTGTTAGTAGCTATCTTGGCCGAGTAGTTGCTAGTGACTCCAAAAGGGGGTATTTATGCTCGATAGTGGGTTTATGCCTCTATTTAATCTGGGGGAGTGACAGAAACCTCTAAGGTTGTAGATGTGCTGTTGCTACTAGGGGGAAAATAGCATTCATATGCTCGAGGGCATATGCTTTGTTTACATTACATACTTTGCTTAATGCAGTTATCTGTTGTTCGCAACTTAATACTTGTGGAGTTCTCGGATTGATTCGCCACAAGTGGATTATTAGTCATAGATGCAGTTGGATGGCGGTCTATGTATCTTGTTGTAATGCCCAGAGTAAATCTCATAGTGATCCTCTTGACATATCACGTTGTCTTTATTCTATCAATTGCCCAACTGTAATTTGTTTACCCAGCATGTGTTATTTTATCTTATAGAGAGACACCACTAGTGAATTGTGGACCCCGGTCCTATTTCCTTTATATTGCTATCACCTGTTTACTTTACTCGCACTGTTTACTTTACTTGCATACTATTACTATTTTCCACTCGATACGCTCATTCCTTTGTTTACAGCAAACCGGTGAGATTGACAACCTCATCGTAAGTTGGGAGCAAAGTATTTGGTTGTGTTGTGTGCAGGTTCCGCGTTGCAGCTGGCAAAGCAAAGCACTGGACGAGGCGCCTTATCAATTGTCCGGAGCTGTCGCAAGCTAGCAAGCATCACCTTCAGTCGTTTGGCTTCTTCCCCTTCAGATCGATAAACCTTGGTTTCTTACTGAGGGAAAACCTTGTTGCTATATTCATCATACCTTCCTCTTGGGGTTCCCAACTAGACGGTGCTTTACATTATCAACACCGTGCCGCATCAAGCTCTTTTCTGGCGCCGTTGCCGGCGAGGATAAAGAAGACTTCTGCAAGGGGAGTTTCGCACGCACATCCTTTACTTTGTTTTAAGTTTTGCTTTACTTTATTTTTACTTGCATCATTTTATCAAAAACACAAAAAAATTAGTATCCTTTATAGTTGTTTATTATGTCTAGTTTAGTTGCTACTACTATGTCGCCCGAGGATATGATTTTCACTTTCAAGCAAAAGAATGAGGAAAGTTGCAAGGAAGCTTGGTCTAGAATTTATGATTGGCATGGAAAAACTGAACCGAAAATGATTTTGAGTTTGCTTCTTAGTTGCTTTTACTTTGGACTTGCTCTTCGTTATAGATATGCTTTGGATTCTACTGAAGAAGGGGATTTCCTTCATTGTGATGGAGATCAAGCCTTCAATATTATAAAAAAGTTGATTACAATTTATAGCATGCCAACTGATCTTGATTCCTCACTTGTGAGCATTTTTAATAGACTTAATACTCTTGAGACTCACACTGCTAGTTTGAATACTTGCTATAGTACTTTGCGTCAGCATTTTGATTATGTGTCAACAAATTCCGAACCTTCGAGTTGGTATCGTACGGTAAAAATCACCATTGGTGGTGAAACTTTTCATGCTCGTTGTGATATTATGTCTGAATTTTGTCTCATGCCAAAGGATGTTTATGAATCTTTGAGTCTTTGGAAGCTTTCTGAGGGGGGAGAAGAAATTTCCCTTACTAATAATGCCACTATATTTCCCGTTGGAATAGCTGAAGGAGTTTTTACAAAAGTCCTAGGAAGAATGATATCTACTGATTATCTTGTTATTGAATGTATAGGAAAAGGACAAATCACACTTGGAAGATCCCTACTGAAGCTCCTGGGCATCGTTATAGATGTGGGAAAAGGCAATATAAGATTTATCTCTCCACCTTGAAATAGCCACGTCTTTCCTAGAGTCAAGAGCAAAGGTAAGAAAGGAAGACGTAAGGCACCCACTGATCCTAGCACTTCATCACTTGATATTACTTGATTCGCACTTTCTGCGCCTAGCTCAAAGGCGTTAAAGAAAAGCACTCCTGGGAGATAATCCAATGTTTTTACATTCAGTTCTTTTTATTTTATTTGAGTCTTGGAAGTTATTACTACTGTAATGACCTCTCCTTATCATTTTTATTTCGTTTTTGTGCCAATAGAAGCCTCTAATTTGAGCGAGGTAAGATTTGGGGATGTTGCTGTCCTGAAACAGTTTTCGGTGCTGCACTGTAAAAATTCGTGAAAATTCTCTGTATATCTTTTGGTCCTGCGATTTCTTGTGCATATGCCCCAGGTTATATCCAAACTTTCATTAGTTAAACACTTTTTGATTTGAGTAACAGAAAACCCTCTAAAAATTCGACCTTTGTCAGCTGTTCTGTTTTGACAGATTTCTGCCAATATTTGTGTTTGCCGCTTTATCGCTTTCTTTTTGAGTTCTTTTGATCACGGAACTTTTGGGGAAGTTGCTACAGTAGTATATGCTTTATATGTGGTGGTTTTGAGTTGAAACCTGAAGCAAAAGGGGTTGATTCGATGTTATGCTTACACTAATGTTGCTAATAGATTTGTGTTTAGTTTTGTATGAAGGAAGTTTTCAAGTGTAGGGATCGGAGAATGATGAGATGAGTTGAAGAATGGACAAAAGCTCAAGCTTGGGGATGCCCATGCACCCCAAGAAATATCCAAGAAGTACAAGCGTCAAAGCTTGGGGATGCCCCCGAGGCACCCCTTCTTCATCGGCAAAAATCAGGTCACCTTTCAACGCACTATATTTTTATTGCTTCATGCATTATGCGTTTTTCTTGGAGCGTCAGTTGTTTTAGTTTTCAGTTTTGTTTAGTTTTGTTTGCTGCAATAAATGGTTGGACCCCACCAAACTCCTTTTGGAGAAGTTGCCTTGCTTTTCATTTGCCAAGAACACTCCGTTTTTCACTCTATTCGTTTCCACGAGTGTTCTCTTTTTCTAGAACTGCATTTAGCTTTCGATTTTCGCCTTGATTTGTGTTCAGATCTTGTTATATCTTTACATCAAGGTGTATTTTTGCCTCTGGTCCATATTGGTTTTCATCAAAAGAGTTGCTTATAAAAATTTCGAATGGTGTTGGAAAAGAGAAAAAGCTTTATGCAAAAAAGTGGTACAAGAAGGAGCTTGTGTAGACTGCGGCCTAGGCTTTTGCATGTCGTGCTTGATGTCTTTTTTATAGTATGCTTAGTGGTTTTGCTGTAGCATGACTTGTCTCAAATGACTGAGATTGCTTAATGAGCCTTTGAAAAAAATCATGCGTTGTTTTAATTATTTGGAAGCATTATTTTGGTTTTCTCCTTGATGTTTTATTTGGGTTGACTTGGCGCATGCTTACACATGTTAGACTCATACAAAGTTGCCATTGCCTCTATGATCATTTAGTTTTTGAATTTTGATGCCATCTTATGCTTCTTTTAATGTCGCTTTGTCGCTTTGCATGATTATGGCAGTTATTGCTCTCTTAGTTGGTCGCTCCCAGTCTTTTGCTAGCCCTCATTTTGTACTGAGTATGAGCTCTACTCGTGCATCCAACTCCTAAAAACCAAGTTGTTACAAAGTGTCCACCATACATACCTATTAGCAATTTGCTATTCCAAAGTACATTTGACTTGCTTTTATCTATCCTTCAAATTAAACTCTTTTTGGTGTTATGCGAAAATTGGTCAGTAAAGCTCTCACGAACCTGATGGCACACTTTACTTTTCTCGTTTTAAAATTTGACATTGTGGCTCTCTTATGTTGAGTTGTTATGCTTGCAAGTTGTAAGTTGGAAATTAGCCCAGCCATGCTGTCATGGGGCAAGCTTTCAACATTGCACTATCTTTCATTTGAGTTGATATCGTGATCTTTTGTTTATGGATACTCGCGATGTGAAATAAGTTGGGAATCTTGCGGGATCATGGAGTTTTTATATGTGTTAGGGAAACGCCTGGGCCGCTAATCTAAGCCATGCATCATTCATGGTGGAAATTTACAGCTTGCTCATAATGGACATTCGACGACGCATCTCACAATAAAAAGCTTATACCAATGGTAAATAAAAGAGATGTCGGGGTGTTAATTGTCTGTTTGTCTTGTCATTTTGATGTGGGCTTGTTCCATGTCATCGGGCAGGAGGTACCCCATTGGCGGTTCTCGATGATACACATATAATTACAATGACAAGAGCTTGCTTGAGACTCTAAGTCGAGTAGCATGAGGTTTGGGTATTCGTACTTCACGGGACACGAGGTTTTCAACTTATGATTTGTCAAGCATATGCACCATAAGTGTATTCGCATTAACTTTAACCTTTCAAGATGCCTATGATGGGGGCAATGAGAGCTCAAAGCCGGTAAGTACCATAATTTTTGAAGGTTTATAAAACTTGCAATCACTGCTTCCCTCCGCGAAGGGCCTTTCTTTTACTTTTATGTTGAGTCACCACCTTCTATCTTTATGCACCGTCTAAGAGAGCATAGTTGTCATTCTGAGTATAATGTGCATTGTCCCAAAGTTTTCATTGATTGATTCATGATGTTGGTTTCACTTGTTCTTAAATTACTTGTATCTAGTCGCCCTCTTAAACTTGAAGGTGTCCTATGCATTTATGTTTTGCTCTCTCATGAAGGACAAGCTGAAAACCATTTGTATATTTCTCCATATGATTTGAACACACATTTGACTTTCATTGTTTCATTTTCATGATCTTTTGTTTGTGTTCTTTTTCATGTTATAACATGGTTGCTAAGTTTCTTCTATCAAGATTATATCTTTCATGCCCATGTTTTAAGTTCTTTTGATCCCAGCGCACAACGCTTACATATATGATCAAGATTGTGTAGGTGCATGTCACCTCAAAAATTATTTCTTTTGTTATCACTTACCTACTCGAGGACGAGCAGGAGTTAAGCTTGGGGATGCTGATACGTCTCCAACGTATCCATAATTTTTGATGCTCCATGCTTATTTTTACACCATTTGCTTAGTGTTTCGTTACACTTCGTGGCATTTTTATGCATTTTCCGGAACTAACCTATTAACGAGATGCCACAGTGCCAGTTCCCTGTTTTCTGCTGTTTTGTGTTTCAGAAAAGTTACACAGGAAATATTCTTGGAATTGGACGAAACAAAAGCCAGACGTCCAGATATTTAAGGGAGCTTCCAGAAGACCGAAGAGGAGACGGAGAGGGGCCACAGGGCGCCCACACCACAGGACGGCGTGGCCTAGGGCTAGCCCACGCCCCCTGGTGGTGAGGCCACCCTAGTCCACTTCTGACGCTGCCCCTTCGCCTATAAAGACCCCCCAACGGGAAAAACCTAAACACCCGATCACTTTTCTAGAAACACATCGTGATCCGCCGCCGTTGTCGACCTGAGATCGGGAGGGTCCAGAAGCTCTTCCCGGCACCATGCCGGAGAGGGGAATCGCCACCTGAGGTCTTCTTCATCGCCATGCTTGCCTACGGCGCGATGAGTGAGTGGTCTACCTTGGACTATGGGTCCATAGCAGTAGCTAGTTGGTTGTCTTCTCCACCATGTGCTTCATGTTTAGATCTCGTGAGCTGCCTTACATGATCGAGATCACCGTTATGTAATTCTACATGTTGTGTTTGTTGGGATCCGATGAATATTGGTGTTATGATTGAGTTGATGTACTGAATTTTATCTTATGTTATTTCTATGTTGTTTGTGATCTTGCATGCTCTCTGTTGTTAGTAGCTATCTTGGCCGAGTAGTTGCTAGTGACTCCAAGAGGGGGTATTTATGCTCGATAGTGGGTTCATGTCTCTATTTAATCTGGGTGAGTGACAGAAACCTCTAAGGTTGTAGATGTGTTGTTGCTACTAGGGGGAAAACAACATTCATATGCTCGAGGGCATATGCTTTGTTTACATTACACACTTTGCTTAATGCAGTTATCTGTTGTTCGCAACTTAATACTTGTGGAGTTCTCGGATTGATTCGCCACAAGTGGATTATTAGTCATAGATGCAGTTGGATGGCGGTCTATGTATCTTGTTGTAATGCCCAGAGTAAATCTCATAGTGATCCTCTTGACATATCACGTTGTCTTTATTCTATCAATTGCCCAACTGTAATTTGTTTACCCAGCATGTGTTATTTTACCTTATGGAGAGACACCACTAGTGAACTGTGGACCCCGGTCCTATTTCCTTTATATTGCTATCACCTGTTTACTTTACTCGCACTCTTACTTTACTTGCATACTATTACTATTTTCCACTTGATACGCTCATTCCGTTGTTTACAGCAAACCGATGAGATTGACAACCTCATCGCAAGTTGGGAGCAAAGTATTTGGTTGTGTTGTGTGCAGGTTCCGCGTTGCAGCTGGCAAAGGAAAGCACTGGACGAGGCGCCTTATAAATTGTCCGAAGCTGTCGCAAGCTAGCAAGCATCACCTTCAGTCGTTTGGCTTCTTCCCCTTCGGATCGATAAACCTTGGTTTCTTACTGAGGGAAAACCTTGCTGCTATATTTATCATACCTTCCTCTTAGGGTTCTCAACTAGACGGTGCTTTACATTATCAACACCGTGCCGCATCACAGCTCACGAGATCTAAACATAAAGCACATGGTGGAGAAGACAACCATCTAGCTACTGCTATGGACCCATAGTCCAAGGTAGACTACTCACTCATCGCGCCGGAGGCAAGCATGGCGATGAAGAAGACCTCCGGTGGTGATTCCCCTCTCCGGCAGGGTGCCGGAAAGAGCTTCTGGACCCTCCCGATCTCGGGTCGACGACGGCGGCGGATTGCAATGTGTTTCTGGAAAAGTGATCGGGTATTTAGGTTTTTCCTATCGGGGGGTCTTTATAGGCGAAGGGGCAGCGTCAGAAGTGGACCAGGGGGTCCACACCACAGGCCGGCGTGGTCCAGGTGCAGGCCGCGCCCCCTGGTGGTGTGGCTGTCCTCTGGCTCCTTTCCGTCTCCTCTTCGGTTCTCTAGAAGCTTCGGTAAATATCTGGATGGCTGGCTTTTGTTTCGTCCAATTCCGAGAATATTTCCTCTGTAACTTTTCTAAAACACAAAAACAGCATAAAATAGGGAACTGGCACTGTGGCATCTCGTTAATAGGTTAGTTCCGGAAAATGCATAAAAATGCCACGAAGTGTAACGAAACACTAAGCAAATGGTGTAAAAACAAGCATGGAGCATCAAAAATTATGGATACGTTGGAGACGTATCATTGGGCCTCCAAGTGCAGAGGTTTGTAGAACAGCAGCAAGTTTCCCTTAAGTGGATCACCCAAGGTTTATCGAACTCAGGGAGGAAGAGGTCAAAGGTATCCCTCTCAAGCAACCCTGCAATTAAGATACAAGAAGTATCTTGTATCCCCAACACACCCAATACACTTGTCAGATGTATAGGTGCAATAGTTCGGCGAAGAGATAGTGAAATACAAGTAATATGGATGATTATAAGTGGTAATTGCAATCTGAAATAAAAATCGCTGCGAGCAAACATGTAACAGAACTGGTTGTAAACGGTGTTTCAATGCTTAGAAACAAGGCCTAGGGATCATACTTTCACTAGTGGACACTCTCAACAATGATAACATAATTGAACACATAAAATCTATCTTCACTATGCTACACGGAACTACTCTCCGGTTGGATAACGAATACTAATCATGCGTAGGGATACAAAGCACTCCTTAAAGTTTGCATTCCCCAATCTAGATTACCCCACACTATCACCTTGAGTGCACTAGACGGTTCCAGACAAACACCAACAATTCATAGAGACATCCAACTCAAATCATAATTCATGTTAAGTATAACTGTAAACTTTAGCCTAAGAGACACACATAATGCGCACACTATCACCTTCACATCATGGTACAAGGTGTCTCCGGAGATTACAAGAATAAAACCACTTGATTAGCATAATAGATGAAGAGTAACATCTACTAATTCAACTAGATACAAAGCTCATGATCACATAAAGATCACACCATGGGAGAGAGAGAGATGAACCACATAGCTACCGGCAGAGCCCTTAGCCCCGGGGGAGAACTACTCCCTCCTCATCATGGGAGACAGCAACGGCGATGGAGATGGCGGTGGACTCAATGGAGATGGCTCCGGGGGCAATTCCCCGTCCCGGCAGGGTGCCGGAACAAAGACTTCTGTCCCCCAAACTTCGTCTGCGACGGTGGCGGCGGTGCAGAGCTTTTCTGGGAGAAACGCCGATTCATTTAGGATTTTCACGTCGGAGGGATTATATTGGCGGAAGGGCAATATCAGAGGGTGGCCCAGGGGCTCACACCACCTAGTAGCGCGGCCAAGGGGTGGCCCGCGCCACCCTATGGTGCGGCTACCCTCTGGCCCCCCTCCGTCTCTCCTTTGGACTCCGTCTTCATGTCAGGTAAATAGGAACTTTGGCTTTCTTTTTGTCCAATTCTGAGAATATTTCCTGTGTAACTTTTCTGAAACACGAAAATAGCAGAAAACAGGAAACTGGCATTGTGGCATCTCGTTAATAGGTTAGTTCCAGAAAATGCATAAAAATGCCACGAAGTGTAAACAAAACACAAAGCAGTTGGTGTAAAACAAGCATGGATCATCAAAAATTATAGATACGTTTGTGATGTATCATACGTGCGCCGGCAGGAGGATCGAACTGGAACGGCCCAAGGCCCAGTATGACAGCCCAAAGTGGGGGCGCTGCAACGCAGGAAGCTGATATGTCTCAAACGTATCTATAATTTTTGATGCTCCATGCTTGTTTATACACCATTTGCTTTGTGTTTTGTTACACTTCGTGGTATTTTTATGCATTTTCTAGAACTAACCTACTAACAAGATGCCATAGTGTCAGTTCCCTGTTTTCTGCTTTTTTTGTGTTTCAAAAAAGCTACACAAGAAATATTCTCGGAATTGGACGAAATAAAAGCCGAACCTCCTATTTTTCCCAAAGTGTCGCGAAGTCCGAAGATGAGACAGAGGGGGGCCAGAGGCCAGCCAAACCCTAGGGTGGCGCGGCCCAAGCCCTGGCCGCACCACCAGGGTGTGAGGCCACCTGGTCCACCTCCTGACGCCACCCTTTCGCCTATATATTCCCCTCGACGGGAAAAACCTAAACACCCGATCAATTTTCCTTGAAACATACTGCAAGCTGCCACCGTCGTCGACGCAAGATCGGGAGGATCCAGAAGCTCTTCCCGGCACCCTGCCGGAGAGGGGAATCCCTGCCGGAGGCCTTCTCCACCACCATGGTCGCCTCCGGAGTGATGTGTGAGTAGTCTACCTTGGACTACGGGTCCATAGCAGTAGCTAGATGGTCGTCTTCTTCACCATGTGCTTCATGTTTGGATCTTGTGAGCTGCCTATCATGATCAAGATCATCTTTGTGTAATTATACATGTCGTGTTTGTTGGGATCCGATGAGTATTGGTACTATGTCAAGTTGATGTGCTGAATATTATCTTTATATTATCTCTATATTGTTTATGACCTTGCATGCTCTCTGTTGCTAGTAGATATCTTGGCCGAGTAGATGCTAGTGACTCCAAGAGGGAGTATTTATGCTCGATAGTTGGGTTCATGCCTCTAGTAATCTGGGAGAGTGACAGAAACCTCTAAGGTTGTAGATGTGCTGTTGCCACTAGGGAGAAAACAACATTCTTGTGTCTAAGGACATTTGTATTGTTTACATTACGCACTTTGCTTAAGGCGATAATCTGTTGTTCGCAACTTAATACCCGATGGTTGCTCAGACGACATCCGGAGGGTGAATTATTAGTCATAGATGCAGTTGGATTACGGTCTATGTATTTTGTCATAATGCCCAGAGTGAATCTCATAGCGATCCTCATGACATATGTATGTTATCTTTATTCTATCAATTGCCCAACTGTAATTTGTTTACCCAGCATGTTATTATTTATCTTATGGAGAGACACCACTAGTGAACTGTGGACCCTAGTCCATTCCTTTTACATTGCTATTCATGTTTTACTTTTACTCGCATTATTTACATTCTTGCATACTATTACCTTTTACCACTCGATGCGCTTAATCCTTTGTTTACAGCAAACCGGTGAGATTGGCAACCTCATCGTAAGTTGGGGCAAAGTACATGGTTGTGTTGTGTGCAGGTTCCACGTTGCTGTTGGTGAAAAGCTACACGCCGACAAGCATTTATCTGGCACTATTGTCCGGAGTGTCGCAAAGCTAGCGGGCATCAACCTTTGGAAGTGTGGTTCTTTCTCCTACTGGTTCGATTAAACCTTGGTTTCACAACTAGGGAAACTTGTTGTTGTGCTCATCATACCTTCCTCTTGGGGTTCCCAACTGGGTGCGTACTACACACCATCAAAGCATTTTTCTGGCGCCGTTGCCGGGGAGAAAGAAGATTTCTGCAAGGGGGGTCTCTCACGCTCAATCTTTTACTTTGTTATTGTTTTGCTTTACTTTATTTTTGCTTGCATCGTTTTATCAAAAATACAAAAAAAATAGTTCCTTTGATAGTTTGCATTCCGTTACTTTTACTTTTAGTTCATTATGTTGTTCCCTAAGTATGTTCTGGAGGACCTTACAATAGGTAGTGGTTCTATCATTGGGAAAGGTAACATCGAGGAGTTCTTTAATCATGTTAGTATGCATAAAGATGTTGAGGATATATCTTTAGCTGAGCTTGCTCCTAGTTATGAAGTTGCTGCTGCTTATTTAGTTCATATGTTGGAGGCTAGATTTGTTAACCTTAATCCTTTTATGCAGCAAATGTTTCTTAAGCTTCATGATATCGAAGACTCTGAAAAGAAAGACTTTATTTTGGAGACTTTGCGTAGAGAATTTAGAGATGTTGTTATCGAAGCTAGCAGAGTTTTTGAGAGTTTTAATATGCTTGGCTCACGTGTAGAGGTTATTGGTACAAACAAGGAAGAAATCAAAGTACCAATACCTTGCAACCTTGTAGGATTGCATGATGCTTTGGAAAAGAATTTTGATTGGATTTGTCCTGAAAACCCTTTCGATGAAATTAGTGAACCAAAGAGTGTTCATAAGGGATCTTCAAAAACTCATTTGGATACAATTCAATTCATTGTTGAAAAGGCTTCTGCAATTGATCTTAATGCCTCATTTGATATTACTTGATTTCCACTTTCTATGCCTAGCTCAAATGCGTTAAAGAAAAGCACTCTTGGGAGATAACCCAATGTTTTCTTTTCAGTATTTTCTCTTTTATTTGAGTCTTGGAAGTTATTACTACTGTAATGACCTCTCCTTATCATTTTTATTTCATTGTTGTTCCAAGAAGAACCTCTAATTTGAGGGAGGTAAGATTTGGGGAAGTTGATGTCCTGAAACAGATTTCGGTGCTGCACTGTAAAAATTCGTGAAAATTCTCAGTATATCTTTTTGATCTGCGATTTCTTGTGCATATGCCCCAGTTTATTGTCAAACTTTTATTAGTTTTGCACTTTTCGATTTGAGCAACAGAAGGTCCTCGAAAAATCGATCTTTGTCAGCTGCTCTGTTTTGACAGATTCTGCCACTATTTGTGTTTGCCTCTCGATCGCTTTCTTTTTGAGTTCTTTTGATCACGGAACTTTTGAGGTAGTTGCTACAGTAGTATATGCTTTATATGTGGTGTATTTTAGTTTTAAAATGAACCAAAAGAGTTGATTGACTATCATGTTTATACTAATGTTGCTAATAGAATTGTGTGAAGTTTTGTATGAAGGAAGTTTTCAAGTGTAGGGAATGGAGAGTGATGAGATGAGATGAAGTATGGACAAAAGCTCAAGCTTGGGGATCCCATGTCACCCCAAGAAATATCCAAGAGGTACAAGCGTCAAAGCTTGAGGATGCCCCGAGGCACCCCTCCTTCATCGGCATTGCTTCATATTCTATGTGTTTTTCTTGGAGCGTCTTTACTTTTGCTTTCAGTTTTCTTTTGTTTTGTTTGCTGCAATAAATGGTTGGACCCCAGCAAATTTCTTTTGGAGGAGACACACTCCATTTTTCATTTGCCGAGAACTCTCTATTTTTCACTCTTATCATTCAACGAGTGTTCTCTTTTTCTAGAACTGTGTTTAGCTTTCATTTTTCGCCTTGATTTTTGTTCAGATCTTATTATATATTTGCATCAAGGTGTATTTAGACCTCAGGTATATGTTGGTTTTCATCAAAAGAGTTGTCTCAAAAAGGTTTGAATGGTGTTGGAAAAGAGAAAAAAAATTCATGCAAAAAGTGGTACAAAAAGGAGCATGTTTAGACTGCGGCTTAGACTTTTGCATGCCATGCTTGATGTCATTTCGATAGTATGCTTAGTAGTTTTTGCTGTAGCATGACTTGTCTCAAATGACTGAGATTGCTTAATGAGCCTTTGAAAAAAAATCATGCGTTGTTTTTATTATATGGAAGCATTTTATTGTGGTTTTCTCCTTGATACTTTATTTGGGATGACTTGGCGCATTCTTACAACATGTTTGACTATTATAAAGTCGCCATAAGCCTCTATGATCATTTGGTTTTTGACTTGTGATACCACTTTATGCTTCGGTTGATGATGTTTTGTCGCTATACATGATTATGGCCGTTATTGCTCTCTTAGTTGGTCGCTCCCAGTCTTTTGCTAGCCTTCATTTTGTACTGAGTATGAGCTCTACTCGTGCATCCAACTCCCAAAAACCAAGTTATTCCAATGTATCCACCATACATACCTATTAGCAATTTGCTATTCCAAGTACATTTGACTTGCTTTTATCTATCCTTCAAATTAAACTCTTTTTGGTGTTATGTGAAAATTAGTCAGTAAAGCTCTCACGAACTTACTTTTCTCGTTTTTAAAATTTTGACATTGTGGCTCTCTTATGTTGATGTTATGCTTGCAAGTTGTAAGTTGGAAATTAGCCCAACCATTCCGTCATGGGGCAAGCTTTCAACACTGCACTTTCTCTCATTTGAGTTGATATCGTGATCTTTTGTTTATGGAGTTTGTATATGTGTTAGAAAAACGCCTGGGCCGCTAATCTAAGCCATGCATCATTCATGGTGGAAATTTACAGCATGCTGATGACCCACAAGTATAGGGGATCGCAACAATCATCGAGGGAAGTAAAACCCAAATTTATTGATTCGACACAAGGGGAGCCAAAGAATATTTATAAGCCTTAACAGATGAGTTGTCAATTCAGCTGCACCTAGAAACAGACTTGTTCACAGCGGTTTATCAGTAGCAACAGTTTTATAGCGGTGATAGTAGTGAAACAGTAACAACTGTAGTAAAATAAAAGCAGTAATAGTCGCAATAGTAAACAGTAGGATGAAATACTATAGGCATAGGGATGGATGTACGGGCGTTGCATGGATAAGATAATTCATGAAATCAGTGAGACATGGGCATTGCAGATAAATAATGATAAAGCATCCTAGTACTAACAATCATAGGTATGTGTTCCGTATATAGTCGTACGTGCTCGCAATGAGAAACTTGCACGACATCTTTTGTCCTACCAGCCTGTTGCAGCAGGGCCTCAAGGAAACTACTGGTAATTAAGGTACTCCTTTTAATAAAGTACCGGAGCAAAGCATTAGCACTCGGTGAACACATGTGATCCTCACATCATAGCCATCCCCTCCGGTTATCCCAATTTCTGTCACTTTGGGGCCTCGGGTTCCGGACAACAATATGTGTATACAACTTGTAGATAAGACCATAAATAACAAGTATCATCATAAAACAATAACAAGTTCAGATCTGAAATCATGGCACTCGGGCCCAAAGTGACAAGCATTAAGCACAACAAGTTGCAACAATGTCATAAGCACTAATAAAAGATACTAGGCACTATGCCCTAACAATCTCATAGCAAATTACATGAATGATCTCATCCAATCCCTACCATCCCCTTCGCCTACAGCGGGAATTACTCACACATGGATGGGGGAGTCATGGATGGTTGATGGAGAGACGTCGGTGGTGATGGTGATGAAGATCTCCTCCAAATCCCCGTCCCGGCAGGGTGCCAGAACGGAGTTTCTGGTTCCGGATCGCGGTTTCTGATGGTGGCGGCATAGCGGAAGTCTATCTGGGAAAAACGCCGAACCCCCGTTGTTTTCAGGTCAGAGGGTATATGTAGGCGGAAGGAGGGGTCGAGGCGACAACCGAGTTGGCCTCACCACAGGTGGGCGCGGCCAGGGCTGGGCCGCGCCCCCTGGTGGTGAGCCCAGGCTGCTGCCCCCCTTCGTCTCTCCTTCTGGCTCTGTGGGTCTTCTGGCAAAATAGAATTTTTGCAATATTTTCCGGGATTTTTCCTGAAAGTCGGATTTCTGCACAAAAATGAGACACCAGAGCAATTCTGCTGAAAATAGCGTTAGTTCGTGTTAGTTGTATTCAAAACACACAAATTAGAGGAGAAACAATAGCAAAAGTGTTCGGGAAAGTAGATACGTTTTGGACGTATCAACTCCCCCCAAGCTTAGCTATTTGCTTGTCCTCAAGCAATTCAGTTAACAACTGAGAGCGATAAAAAAACTTCACGAACACATTTGCTTCATAGATGTATATATACTAACTATATGATCAAATACTCAGGCAATTCATAATAAGAAATATGCAACTAATGCTACCTCATAGTCAAGCCAGCTATGAAAGAGTGCCAACATACTAATGACAAGTAACATGAAACATAAGAAGTTGCAAGATTGTAATGCTCATAAATGATATGAAAGAGTGGTATCCCGCTTGCCTTTATTTGTAGAGCAAAACATAAATGCTGAGGCACCTCTGAAGTTCAAGAGAAGACTAGAAGTAAAAATATCAAAGATACAAGCATCAAAGTTATACCACAATTAACCATGTTCTGGGACAAGCACATTACACTAAGAATAACAGCTATGCTCTCAAGAAGGTGCTTTAAAGTTAGAAGATGAAGACTCAACATAAAAGTAAAAGAAAGACCCTTCGCAGAGGGAAGCAGTGATTTAACATGTGCTAGAGCTTTTCATTTGTAAAACAGAGATAAACATTTATTTTGAGAGGTGGATGTTTCATGTCAACGACTGGCAATGGGGACTTGCTATCTTCCATAATAAACAAGTGAGAGCGGTTCCGAGTTCTTTGAAAATTTGGCACATTGGTGCTCTTTTATAAAGCTTTGGCACTCCTCCCCACCTTTTTTCCTTTCTCAAACCATGGCTAACCGATTCCATCGGGTGCCCACCAACTTTCACATACCATGAAGGAGTGCTCTTTTTCTTTTTCTCTTTTAGAATTAGATTACAATGGTCTGACCAGCTCCCTTGCAAAATTAATGACGAGCAGATGAAGCTGCCTAGTCGAGGGGTACTTAATTTAATATGGAAGATAGCAATTCCGACCACTACGTCCCCATGAGCTAAAAACAGTGGCACAAAATGGGAAGTATTTGAAAGTTTTGAAAGGTAGCACATGAAAATTTACTTGGAATGGCTTTGAAATACCATGCATAGGAATTTATAGTGGACTCTTTGGAAGACTTGGTTTTTGGTAATTGGATGCACGAGAAGTATTCCCTCTCAGTACAAGTGAAGGCTAGCAAAAGACTGGGAAGCGACAATCGAGAGAGCAATAACTGTCATAATCATGCTTGCGACAAAACAAAATTAATATAGGCATAAAAATGATACAAGAATTCTGAGGCAAAGTAAATCATCGAGGCTTAATTGACTTTTTGTTCAGTCATGTGCATGCTTGAGCATGTGCCAAGTCAATTCAAATGAAACTTTCAGAGGTGGATACCACAATGTCATACCATATTATGAATAAAACAATGCAAGCAAGCGTCTACATGACATGCTACAAATGATTAGTAAATTGGAACTAATCATATGAAAGCAAGAACTACAAAGCATCCATTAGATAGCATATACCTTACATGAACCGACTAAGCATGTCCACATAGATGAGTATATGTACAAAAATAAAAACAAATAGAGTTCATACCAGCCTCTTACCACATCTCGGATTGTCATATGTTGTCATTATTGCTTTTTCACTTGTGTGGCTTGAATAATATGAAATGAATACCAAGCTCCAATGGATTCACGAGAGACTGAACTCTGCAACAAACTTTACAAAACCGAAGAAGAACAACAAATATTTTTGGGTTTTCAATTTTTAAACAAGAATAGAAGGAAATGGCAAACAAAGCAAAATATTTTTGGATTTTTCAAACTTCAAACCGAAAATAGAGAACAAAGCAAACCAAAGCTAGAAAACTAAAAAGGCAAAGCAAAGAGAAACAACGGAAATATTTTTGGTCTTTTTGTGTTTTGGAAAGAAGAAATAAGAATGAGAACAATAAAGAAAGCGAAACATGGATATACAAACGACCAACAAAATATGATATGTAGATGAGTGAATCGTCGGCGTACCTCCCCCCAAGCTTAGGTTTTTGGCCTAAGTGGAAATCAACGTCGTTTCAAAAACATGCCCCATGCTGGTGGGTCATCATTGGTAAAGTAATAGCTTGGCCCCTGTGAAGATGAAGCAGATGGTGTATAGTCATAATAAGGCTGCTGGTAGGGGAACTCCACAATGTTAGAGGGATGGACCGACTCCTCGGTCGCCTCTTGCTGATCCCTTGTTGATGTGGAGCAGACTGTCCTTGTGCGTGGTGAATAACCAGCCCGTTGGGAACCCCAAGAGGAAGGTATGATGAGTGTAGCAGCAAGTTTTCCCTCAGTTTAAGAAACCAAGGTTATCGAACAGGAGAGGAGAGACAATGACGACTGAAGGTGTTGTGGAACCTGCACACACACAAACAAATACTTTGTTCCCAACTTGCGATGAGGTTGTCAATCTCACCGGTTTGCTTGAAACAAAGGTTATGAGTGTATCGAGTGGAAAACAATATAGTATGCGAGTAAAGTAAATAGTACGAGTAAAGTAAACAGGTGATAGCAATATGATGGAAATAGGCCCGGGGTCCACAGTTCACGAGTGGTGTCTCTCCATAGATAAAATAACACATGTTGGGTAAACAAATTACAGTTGGGCAATTGATAGAATAGAGATAACGTGATATGTCAAGAAGATCACTATGAGATTTACTCTGGGCATTACAACAAAATACATAGACCGCCATCCAACTGCATCTATGACTAATAATCCACTCCCTGGGATATCAATCCGAACACCCTAGAAGTATTAAGTTGCGAACAACAGATAATTGCATTAAGCAAAGTGTGTAATGTAAACAAAGCATACGCCCTTGAGCATATGAATGTTGTTTTCTCCCTAGTAGCAATAGCACATCTACCACCTTAGAGGTTTCTGTCACTCCCCCAGGTGAAATAGAGGCATGAACCCACTATCGAGCATAAATACCCCCTCTTGGAGTCACTAGCAACTACTCGGCCAAGATAGCTACTAACAACGGAGAGCATGCAAGATCATAAACAACATAGAGATAACAAAAGATATAATTCAGTACAACAACTTAATCATAAACACCAATATTCATCGGATCCCAACAAACCAAACATGTAGAATTACATAACGGTGATCTCAATCATGTATGGCAGCTCATGAGATCTAAACATGAAGCACATAGTGGAGGAGACAACCATCTAGCTACTGCTATGGACCCATAGTCCAAGGTAGACTACTCACTCATCGCTCCGGAGGCAAGCATGGCGATGAAGAAGACCTCCGGTGGCGATTCCCCTCTCCGGCAAGGTGCCGGGAAGAGCTTCTGGACCCTCCCGATCTTCGGGTCGACGGCGGCGGCGGATCGCGATGTGTTCTGGAAAACTGATCGGGTACTTAGGTTTTTCGCGTCGGGGGTTCTTTATAGGCGAAGGGGCGATGTCAGAGGAGGGGCCAGGCGGCCACACACGGGGGTGGCGCGGGCCAGGGGCTGGCCGCGCCACCTATGCGTGTGGGCCCCTGGTCCCTCACCTCCTACTCTCCTTCGGATCTCTGGAAGCTTCCGGGTAAAATAAGACTTCAGGAACTTGTTTCGTCCAATTCCGAGAATATTTCCTGTGTATCACTCTGGAACACAAAAATAGCAGAAAATAGGAAACTGGCAGTGTGGCACTTCGTTAATAGGTTAGTTCCGGAAAATGCATAAAAATGCCACTAAGTGTAACGAAACAATAGGCAAATGGTGTAAAAAAAGCATGAAGCATCAAAAATTATAGATACGTTTGAGACGTATCAAGCATCCCCAAGCTTAACTCCTGCTCGTCCTCGAGTAGGTAAGTGATAACAAAAGAATAATTTTTGAGGTGACATGCACCTACACAATCTTGATCATATATGTAAGCATTGGTGAGCTGGGATCAATAGAACTTAAAACATGGGCATGAAGATATAATCATGACAATAAGAACTTTAGAAACCATGTTGTAAACATGCAAATGAACACAAACAAAAGATCATGAAAATGAAACAATGAAAGTCAAACGTGTGTTCAAATCATAAGGAAAAACATACAAATGGTTTTCAGCTTGTCCTTCAAAGAGAGCAAAACATAAATGCATAGGACACCTTCAAGTTTAAGAGGGCGACTAGATACAAATAATTTAAGAACAAGTGAAACCAACAATATGAATCAATCAATGAACTTTGGGACAATGGATATCACACTAAGAATGACAACTATGCTCTCTTAATGGTGCATAAAGAAAGAAGGTGGTGACTCAACATAAAAGTAAAAGAAAGGCCCTTCGCAGAGGGAAGCAGTGATTGCAAGTTTTATAACCTTCAAAAATTATGGTACTTACCGGCTTTGAGCTCTCATTGCCCCCATCATAAGCATCTTGAATGGTTAAAGTTAATGCGAGAACAATTATGATGCATATGCTTGACAAATCATAAGTTGAAAACCTCGTGCCCCGTGAATACGAGTACCCAAACCTCATGCTACTTTACTTAGAGTCCCAAGCAAGGCTCTTGTCATTGTAAGTATATGCATATCATTGAGAACCGCCAATGGGGTACCTCCGTGCCCGATGACATGGAACAAGCCCACACCAAAATGACAGGACAAGCAGACAATGAACACCTCGACGTCTCTTTTATTTGCCTTTTGTTTAGCTTTTTATTGTGAGATGCGTCGTCGAATGTTCACCATGGGTATGCTGCAAATTTCCACCATGAATTATGCATGGCTTAGATTAGCGGCCCGGCGTTTCCCTAACACATATACAAACTCCATGATCCCCACAAGATTCCCAATTCATTTCACACCGCGGGCATCCATAAACAAAAGATCACGATATCAACTCAAATAAAAAGTGCAATGTTGAAAGCTTGCCCCATGACAGCATGGATGGGCTAGAATCCAACTTACAACTTGCAAGCATAACAACTCAACATAAGAGACCACAATGTCAAATTTTTAAGAACAGGAAAAAGTAAAGTGTGCCTTCCGGTTCGTGAGAGCTTTACTGACCGAATTTCGTATAACACTGGTAAGAGTTTAATTTGAAGAGAAAATAAAAGTAAGTCAAATTTACTTGGAATAGCAAATTGCTAGTAGGTATGTATGGCGGACACTTTGGAAAACTTTGGCTTTTAGGAGTTGGATGCACGAGTAGAGCTCATACTCAGTACAAGGCGAGGGCTAGCAAAAGACTGGGAGCGACCAACTAAGAGAGCAATAATGGCCATAATCATGCAAAGCGACAAAGCAACATTAAAAGAAGCATAAGATGGCATCAAAAGTCAAAAACTAAATGATCATGAAGGCTATTGGCGACTTTGTGAGAGTCTAACATGTGTGAGCATGCGCCAAGTCAACCCAAATAAAGCATCAAGGAGAAAACCAAAATAATGCTTCCATACAATAAAAACAACGCATGATTTTTTCAAAGGCTCATTAAGCAATCTCAGTTATTTGAGACAAGTCATGCTACAGCAAAACCACTAAGCATACTATCAAAAAGACATCAAGCATGACATGAAAAAGCCTAAGCCGCAGTCTACACAAGCTCCTTCTTGTACCACTAGTTTGCACAAAGCTTTTTCTCTTTTCCAACACCATTTGAAATTTTTAAAGACACCTCTTTTGATGAAAACCAATAAAGATCAGAGGAAAAAATACACCTTGATGAAAAGATATGACAAGATCTGAACGCAAATCAAGGCAAAAATGAAAACCAAAAGCAGTAGCAGAAAAAGAAGAACGCTCGATGAACGATAAGAGTGAAAAACTGAGCGTTCTTTGCAAATGAAAACGAGTACATCTCCTCCAAAGAAAATTTGTTGGGGTCCAACCATTTATTGCAGCAAACAAACAAACAAACTAAACCAACTAAGAAAACTAAAACAACTGACGCTCCAAGAAAAACACATAGTGCATGAAGCAATAAAAATATAGTGTTTTGAAAGGTGACCTGATTTTTTGTCGATGAAGAAGGGGTGCCTCGGGGGCATCCCCAAGCTTTGACGCTTGTACTTCTTGGATATTTCTTGGGGTGATGCATGGGCATCCCCAAGCTTGAGCTTTTTTCCATTCTTCAACTCATCTCATCATTCTCCAATCCCTACACTTGAAAACTTCCTTCATAGAAAACTAAACACAAATCTATTAGCAACATTAGTGTAAGCATAACATATAATCAATCCCTTTTGCTTCAGGTTTCAACTCAAAACCACCACATATATAGCATATACTACTGTAGAAACCTCCCCAAAAGTTCCATGATCAAAAGAACTCAAAAGAAAGCGATAAAGTGGCAAACACAAATATTGGCAGAAATCTGTCAAAACTGAACAGCTGACAAAGGTCGAATTTTTGAGGGATTTTCTGTTGCTCAAATCAAAAGGTGTACAACTAAGAAAAGTTTGGATATAACCTGGGGCATATGCACAAGAAATCGCAGGTCCAAAAGATATACAGAGAATTTTCACGAATTTTTACGGTGCAGGACCGAAAACAGTTTCAGGACAGCAACATCCCCAAATCTTTACCTCACTCAAATTAGAGGCTTCTCTTGGCACAAAAACGAAATAAACAAGATAAGGAGAGGTCATTACAGTAGTAATGACTTCCAAGACTCAAATAAAAGAAAAAGTACTGAATAGAAAACATTGGGTTATCTCCCAAGAGTGCTTTTCTTTAACGCCTTTGAGCTAGGCGCAGAAAATTGCGAATCAAGTAATATCAAGTGATGAAGTGCTAGGATCAGCACGTGCCTTACATCTCCCTTTCTTACCTTTGCTCTTGACTCTAGGAAAGACATGGTTATTGCAAGGTGGAGAGGTAAATGTTATATTGCCTTTTCCCACATCGATAACGGCGCCCAGGAGCTTCAGAATGGATCTTCCAAGTGTGATTTGTCCTTTTCCTACACATTCAATAACAAGATAATCAGTAGATATCATTCTTCATAGGATTTTTGTAAAGACTCCTTCAGCTATTCCAAGGGGAAATATGGTGGCATTGTTAGTAAGAGAAATTTCTTCTCCTCCCTCAGAAAGCTTCCAAAGGCTCAAAGATTCATAAACATCCTTTGGCATGAGACAAAATTCAGACATAATATCACAACGAGCATGAAAAGTTTCACCACTAATGGTGATTTTTATTGTAGGATACCAACTCGAAGGTTCAGTATTTGTTGGCACATAATCAAAATGCTGGCGCAAAGTATTGTAGCAAGAATTCAAACTAGCAGTCTGAGTCTCAAGAGTATTAAGTCTATTAAAAATGCACACAAGAGAGGAATCAAAATAGGTTGGCATGCTATAAATTGTAATCAACTTTTTTATAATATTGAAGGCTTGATCTCCATCACAATGAAGGAAATCTCCTTCTGCAGTAGCATCCAAAGCATATCTATAACGAAGAGAAAGTCCAAAGTAAAAGCTACTACGAAGCAAACTCAAAGTCATTTTAGGTTCAGTTTTTTCATGCCAATCATAAATTCTAGACCAAGCTTCTTTAAAGCTTTCCTCATCTTTCTGCTTAAAAGTAAAGATCATGTCCTCGGGGGACATAGTAGTAGCAACTGAACTAGACATAATAAACTAAAAGCAAAGAAATAACAACTACCAAGGATTCTAATTTTTTTGGGTTTTTGATAAAAAGCAATGCAGGTAAAATAAATAAAGTAAAGCAAAACAATAAAACAAAGTAAAGAATGTGTGTGCGAAGAACTCCCCTCGCAGAAGTCTTCTCTCCTCCCCGGCAATGGCGCCAGAAAAAGCTTGCTGATCCCTTGTTGATGTGGAGCAGACTGTCCTTGTGCGTGGTGAATAACCAGCCCGTTGGGAACCCCAAGAGGAAGGTATGATGAGTGTAGCAGCAAGTTTTCCCTCAGTTTAAGAAACCAAGGTTATCGAATAGGAGAGGAGAGACAATGACGACTGAAGGTGTTGTGGAACCTGCACACACACAAACAAATACTTTGTTCCCAACTTGCGATGAGGTTGTCAATCTCACTGGTTTGCTTGAAACAAAGGTTATGAGTGTATCGAGTGGAAAACAATATAGTATGCGAGTAAAGTAAACAGGTGATAGCAATATGATGGAAACAGGACCGGGGTCCACAGTTCACTAGTGGTGTCTCTCCATAGATAAAATAACACATGCTGGGTAAACAAATTACAGTTGGGCAATTGATAGAATAGAGATAACGTGATATGTCAAGAAGATCACTATGAGATTTACTCTGGGCATTACAACAAAATACATAGACCGCCATCCAACTGCATCTATGACTAATAATCCACTCCCTGGGATATCAATCCGAACACCCTAGAAGTATTAAGTTGCGAACAACAGATAATTGCATTAAGCAAAGTGTGTAATGTAAACAAAGCATACGCCCTTGAGCATATGAATGTTGTTTTCTCCCTAGTAGCAACAGCACATCTACCACCTTAGAGGTTTCTGTCACTCCCCCAGGTGAAATAGAGGCATGAACCCACTATCGAGCATAAATACCCCCTCTTGGAGTCACTAGCAACTACTCGGCCAAGATAGCTACTAACAACGGAGAGCATGCAAGATCATAAACAACATAGAGATAACAAAAGATATAATTCAGTACAGCAACTTAATCATAAACACCAATATTCATCGGATCCCAACAAACCAAACATGTAGAATTACATAACGGTGATCTCAATCATGTATGGCAGCTCATGAGATCTAAACATGAAGCACATAGTGGAGGAGACAACCATCTAGCTACTGCTATGGACCCATAGTCCAAGGTAGACTACTCACTCATCGCTCCGGAGGCAAGCATGGCGATGAAGAAGACCTCCGGTGGCGATTCCCCTCTCCGGCAGGGTGCCGGGAAGAGCTTCTGGACCCTCCCGATCTTTGGGTCGACGGCGGCGGCGGATCGCGATGTGTTCTAGAAAACTGATCGGGTACTTAGGTTTTTCTCGTCGGGGGGTCTTTATAGGCGAAAGGGCGATGTCAGAGGAGGGTCCAGGCGGCCACACAGGGGGGTGGCACGGGCCAGGGGCTGGCCGCGCCACCTGTGCGTGTGGGCCCCTGGTCCCTCACCTCCTACTCTCCTTCGGATCTCTGGAAGCTTCCGGGTAAAATAAGACTTCAGGAACTTGTTTCGTCCAATTCCGAGAATATTTCCTATGTATCACTCTGGAACACAAAAACAGCAGAAAACAGGAAACTGGCACTGTGGCACTTCGTTAATAGGTTAGTTCCGGAAAATGCATAAAAATGCCACTAAGTGTAACGAAACAATAGGCAAATGGTGTAAAAACAAGCATGGAGCATCAAAAATTATAGATACGTTTGAGACGTATCACCTCTCCATCGTGCACAGGCGGTGGGTGCTCCTCCAGATACGCGTCGAGCTCACCCTCTGCGAGTGACCATCCATTCCTGCGATCAAGGTTAAACAAAAGAGGTGCAGGCAAATGGACTGATCGATCAGTCTTTGCTACCTTCCAGGTAGATTTCTTGAAAAAGGTAATCTCAAACGTCAAGTTAGTCAAACAAGCATGAGGAGAAACAAACTTATGATGTATCATAGAATTAAGATCAAGTCTCTCTACTGGAAACTGAAGGTCTAAAACATGAGGCACTAAACCATGCAAAGCTAACAGACGTGAAGCAATAAGGCCTCCACAGATTCCCCCTTTCTCATGGTTAACATCAAGACGGAAAGCTATTAAAGCACCCAAATTATAAGTCCTATCACCTCTCAAAGCAGCAACAATAAAAGCTAGATCACAGGAGGACAACTTATTTGCAACTTTCCTAGCAAGAACACACTTGGTAATAAAGTGGGCAAAATATCGAATGGATGGAAGATGAATATTCCAAATTTTACCGCTCTCTCCTGTGAAGCTTCTCCCTTGACAAATCTCCTCATAGAGGTCCGTCAATGGCTTAGGCCATTCCTTTATCCTTTCCCGTGATCCCCGTTGTGGTACTCTAATGGCTGCGCAGAAAACATCAAAGGGCAAGTCCACAGATTTATTGTAGATTTTATAATGAACCATGGGGTTAGATGTGGACCAACTGAATTTAAAATCCTGCACCACAGACATTGTTAGTTTAACATATTGGTGAGGTTCATCATCAATAAAATGTGCCAATCCTGCATTAGAAATTAGAGTTTGGAAGTCTTGCAGGATTCCAGCAGCATTCATGAACTCTGAGCATGGATAGATTGAGGGAAAGACCCTCTCTTCATGGTGAACCTTCATAACTTCATGCACTTCTAGTTCATGTTGAAAGAGTTGGTATGCATTCTCCTCCATTTCTGAAATTTTAATAAATCTCATAAAAAGTGATTTTGAAACAAACAAGTGTAGGAAACTACTATAGGGAGTTACTAGAGAGCTAACATGCATCAAAATAACATTTCTAAGCAAAAGAACAAGCATGCAAACTAATTTCACCTGCAGCCTATAGAACTAAAATACTCAAGAAATACTTCACTAAACAAAATTCTACTTGGACAATCAAAGGAGTCACATACCGGAGAACAAATGGTCCAAATCTCAGCAACAATGATGGGCTGAGCAAGGAGATCGGAAAATCGAGGTGAAGGGCAGGAAGAACACGAGTTTGAGCTGGTGTGTCGTTGTTTTCGGGAGAGAGAAAGAGCAGGGGAGGAAGAGATAAGTGAGAGGCCAGGGCCCCCCCCCCTCACCATAGGTGGGCGCGGCCAGGGCTGGGCCGCGCCCCCAGGTGGTGAGGTGGCATGGCAGGTCCCCCTGAGGTCTCCCAGGTGCCTCTCTGCCCCATTTTTTGACATAAAAATTTAAAAAGATTTTTCTGGAATTTTTCAAGAAACTTTATTTTCGAGGATTTTTCAGAAAAACGATAAAAGGATAAAACTCGGGAAAACGACGGTGGAATGATTGCAAGCAAATCAAAACCAAGTAAGCAGCAGCTCTAAGATATTCTAATTATGTAACTAACAAAGGGAACGAAAATGGTGAAAGTAAAAATAAGTGAGGTAGAGTAAATGCGGTGAAAACGAAGTTTCATTCATATAAAATCACTTTGTTAACAAGGTTGATCAAGTCTTGTTACCAAACTAATTTTATATGAGGCAAAACTTTGCACTTCACTATATGCTTACGTTACCTCGACCTTGATAGGCATAGTCCCAATCATGACAATTTTATATTCTTCCTTGGGCTTTTGCTCTGAACAAATAATCTGACCAACTCTGATGGTCTTAACATGCTTGATTGAATTTAGAGCATTTTTTCTATCAATCTTCTTGGAAAAATAGACCGTATACTCTTTGTAATTGACATTAAAAGTTAATTTTCCTTGATTGCAATTAATAACAGCACCTGCAGTGTTTAGAAAAGGTCTCCCAAGAATAATAGACATATTATCATCTTCAGGCATTTCCAACACAACAAAGTCAGTTAATATCAAACAACTGTTAGCAACTTGAACAGGAACATTTTCACATATACCAATAGGAATAGTAGTAGACTTATCAGCCATTTGCAAAGATATATCAGTCGATACCAATTTTTCTAGATCAAGTCTCTTATAAAGAGAAAAAGGCATGACACTAACTCCGACTCCCAAATCACATAAAGCAGTTCTAACATAGTTATTTTTAATGGAGCAAGGAATAGTTGGTATACCTGGATCTCCAAGCTTCTCCGGAACTTTACCATCAAAAGAATAATTAGCAAGTAAAGTGGAAATTTCCTCATTAGGAATCTTCCTCTTGTTAGTAACAGTATCTTTCATATACTTTGCATAAGGAGGCATTCTAATAGCATCAGTCAAAGGAATTTGCAGGAATAAAGGTTTCATCCATTCACAAAACCTGTTGTAGTGTTCTTCTTCCTTGGATTTGTGTTTCTTACTAGGAAAAGGCATTGGTTTCTGTACCCAAGGTTCTCTCTCTTTACCATGCTTGTTGGCAATGAAGTCTTCTTTGGTGTACTTTGCATTCTTATCAATCTTTTCTGGTTCCTCTTCAACTTCTTCTTTATCAGAAGCATTACCTGGTTCAGTTTTAGCATCAGAAATAGAAACACTATTAGGATCTTTACCTGCTTCAGAGGATTCTGTAGTTGTTTTATGCTTCTTCTTCTTATTATTGGAAGGAATATCATCACTTGAAGTGCATTGAGAATCTTGTTCGATCCTCTTAGGATGTCCTTCAGGATATAAGGGGTCTTGAGTAGTAGCACCTCCTCTTGTGCGTACTTCACATGCTTGTTTTTCTCGTGCGGCATTAACAAGCAAATATTTTTGCACTTTGGTAAGCTGATCAATTTGAGTCTGAACCATTTGAAAATGTTTAACAAGTATCTTCACATCATCGGAGGTTCTCTCCACAATATCCTGCAACTTGTTAATAGCTCTAGAGTTTTCCAACAAATGATTCTGCACCATTCTATTAAAATTATCTTGCTTAACAATAAAATTATGCAACTCATCTAAGCATTGACCAGGAGGTTTAGAGTATGGAATATCTCTATCATCAAAGCGTTGGAGAGAGTGTACCTCAATAGTAGATGAGTGAGGGATTGGCTTACATAATTCTTCTATAGGAGGTAAATTCTTCACATCTTCGGATTTAATACCTCTCTCCTTAAGAGATTTCTTGGCTTCCCTCATAACTTCATCATTTAATTCAATCATTCCTCTCTTCTTTGGTGTCGGCTCTGGGACTGGCGCAGGTGTTGGTGCTGGTGTTGGCTCAACTAGAGTCCAATCATCATGATTCCGGCTTATTTTAGCCATTAATTCTTTAGCTTCAGCCGGAGTTCTTTCCCTGAAAATACAACCAGCACAACTATCCAGATATGTCTTAGAATCATTAGTTAGTCCATTATAAAATATATCAAGGAGTTCATTTTTAGGCAATGGCTCTTCAGGCAAAGCTCTAATTAAAGAACAAAACCTTGTCCAAGATTCAGGCAATATCTCTCCTTTTCCCTGTTCAAAGTCAAAGATTTTCTGCACAGCAGCATGTTGAGCACTAGCAGGAAAATATTTCTGAAAGAAAGCATTAACCAAAGAAATAGGACTATGAATAGATCCAGGAGACAAACTATTAAACCAAGTTTTAGCTGCATCTTTTAACGAGAAAGGAAAAATCTTAGCAACAAAGTAAGTGCAAAGCTTAATATCATCATAAAACAAATTACTTAAAGTAGAAAGCTCATTCATCTGCTCCATAGCACTTTCATTCTCAGTACCACAAAAAGGCTCTTTCTCAACAATATATATGTAAGATAAATCTAAAGAGAAATCATAATCCTTGTCTCTAATATTTATGGGAGAAGCAGCAAACTTAGGATCAGGAGACAATTTATATCTAACAGCACGTCTCGCTAAAAGTTCCTTAACAGCTTTAGCATCACGAGTAGCACGAGCTTCAGCAATAAAATCATCGTCAAGCTCAATATAAGCGTCATCGAAATCATCACTAGGACACTCCCTAGACTCAGGTGAACTAACAGGTGTAACAGTAGTGTTTCCCAACTTAGCTCTAGCGATTGTAGCATCTAAAAAGGAACCTAGTGAATCACTCTCATCAACCACAGTAGAAGCATCATCTAAATTATCAGTGGCATTTTCAAACTCAGCAGAAGTAGTAGCAGTAGCGTGTGGTGTTGTAAGCAACTTACTCATAACAGATGGTGAATCAAGAGCAACAGAGGTGTTCAAAGTCGTACCTCTTCTTGTAGTGGATGGCAATATAGGAACTTTTCCATCACGAGGTTTACCCATGATGAAAGGATTGCAGTGAACAATATGAATCCCAAGTGAACTTACAAATAAAGCTATGCTCCCCGGCAACGGCGCCAGAAAATAGTCTTGATGACCCACAAGTATAGGGGATCGCAACAGTCTTCGAGGGAAGTAAAACCCAAATTTATTGATTCGACAGAAGGGGAGCCAAATAATATTTATAAGCCTTAACAGATGAGTTGTCAATTCAGCTGCACCTGGAAACAGACTTGTTCGCAGCGGTTTATCAGTAGCAACAGTTTTATAGTGGTGATAGTAGTGAAACAGTAACAGCTGTAGTAAAATAAAAGCAGTAATAGTAGCAATAGTAAACAGTAGGATGAAATACTGTAGGCATAGGGATGGATGTACGGGCGTTGCATGGATAAGATAATTCATGAAATCAGTGAGACATGGGCATTGCAGATAAATAATGATAAAGCATCCTAGTACTAACAATCATAGGCATGTGTTCCGTATATAGTCGTACGTGCTCGCAATGAGAAACTTGCACGACATCTTTTGTCCTACCAGCCTGTTGCAGCAGAGCCTCAAGGGAAACTACTGGTAATTAAGGTACTCCTTTTAATAAAGTACCAGAGCAAAGCATTAGCACTCGGTGAACACATGTGATCCTCACATCATAGCCATCCCCTCCGGTTATCCCAATTTCTGTCACAGGTGGGCATGGCCAGGGCTGGGTCGCGCCCCCTGGTGGTGAGCCCAGGCTGCTGCCCCCCTTCGTCTCTCCTTCTGGCTCCGTGGGTCTTCTGGCAAAATAGAATTTTTGCAATATTTTCCGGGATTTAACCTGAAAGTTGGATTTCTGCACAAAAACGAAACACCAGAGCAATTCTGCTGAAACAGTGTTAGTCCGTGTTAGTTGTATTCAAAACACACAAATTAAAGGATAAACAATAGCAAAAGTGTTTGGGAAAGTAGATACATTTTGGACGTATCGCATGCCCATAGTGGACATTCAACGACGCATATCACAATAAAAAGCTATACCAATGATAAATAAAAGAGATGTCGAGGTGTTCATTGTATGTTTGTCATGTCATTTTGATGTGGGCTTATTCCATGTCATCGGACAGGAGGTACCCCATTGGCGGTTTTCGATGATACGTGTATGCTTACAATGACAAGAGCTTGCTTGGGACCTAAGTCGAGTCGCATGAGGTTTGGGTATTCGTACTTCACGGGACACGAGGTTTTCAACTTATGATTTGTTAAGCATATGCTTAATAATTGTACTCGCATTAACCTTAACCATTCAAGATGCCTATGATGGGGGCAATGAGATCTCAAAGCTAGTAAGTATCATAATTTTTGGAGGTTTATAAAACTTGCAATCACTGCTTCCCTCTGCGAAGGGCCTTTCTTTTACTTTTATGTTGAGCCACCACCTTGTACCTTTATGCATCGTCTAAGAGAGCATAGTTGCCATTCTGAGTTTAATGTGCATAGTCCCAAAGTTTATCATTGATTGATTCATGATTATGGTTTTGCTTGTTCTTAAATTATTTGTATCTAGTCGCCCTCTTAAACTTGAAGGTGTCCTATGCATTTATGTTTTGCTATTCCATGAAGGACAAGCTAAAAACCAATTTGATATGTTTTTCTATATGATTTGAACACATGTTTGACTTTTAATGTTTCATTATTCATGATCTTTCATTTGTTTAACTTTTCATGTTATAACATGGTTGCTAAGTTTTATTGTCAAGATTATGTCTCTTATGACCATGTTTTAAGTTCTTTGATCCCAGCACTCAATGCTTTACATCATTGATCAAGATTGTGATGGTGCATGTCACCTCAAATATTATTCTTTTGTTATCACTTACCTACTCGAGGACGAGCAGGAGTTAAGCTTGGGGATGTTTGATACGTCTGATGGCTCGGTGATGATGGTGTGAAAGCTTCTTCTTTAATACACGGCAACAGCGACAGAAACTTCTGTGCCAAGTTGACGTGGGAATATGTAGTAAATGACCGGCCAGTTGGAAAACCCCAAGAGAAGGTTTTGATGAATATAGCAGCAAGTTTTCCCTCAGTTATGAAACCAAGGTTATCAATCCAGTAGGAGGATGAGTACGACTGAAGGTGATGCCCGCTAGCTTCGCGACAGCTTCGGACAATTTATAGGGCGCCTCGTCCAAGCTTTGCTTTGCGAGCGGCAACGTGGACCCTACACACAACACAACCAAATACTTTGTTCCCAACTTACGATGAGGTTGTCAATCTCACCGGTTTGCTTGAAACAAAGGGTATGAGCGTATCGAGTGGAAAGCAATAGTAATATGCGAGTAAAGTAAATAGTGCGAGTAAAGTAAACAGGTGATAGCAATATAAAGGAAATAGGACCGGGGTCCACAGTTCACTAGCGGTGTCTCTCCATAAGATAAAATAATACATGCTGGGTAAACAAATTACAGTTGGGCAATTGATAGAATAAAGACAACGTGCATGTCGAGAGGATCACTATGAGATTTACTCTGGGCATTACAACAAGATACATAGACCGCCATCCAACTGCATCTATGACTAATAATCCACTTGTGGCGAATCAATCCGAGAACTCCACAAGTATTAAGTTGCGAACAACAGATAACTGCATTAAGGAAAGTGTGTAATATAAACAAAGCATATACCCTCGAGCATATGAATGTTGTTTTCCCCCTAGTAGCAACAGCACATCTACAACCTTAGAGGTTTCTGTCACTCCCCCAGATTAAATAGAGGCATGAACCCACTATCGAGCATAAATACCCCCTCTTGGAGTCACTAGCAACTACTCGGCCAAGATAGCTACTAACAACCGAGAGCACGCAAGATCATAACAACTTAGAGATAACATAAGATAATATTCAGTACTTCAACTCAATCATAACACCAATATTCATCGGATCCCAACAAACACAACATGTAGAATTATATAACGGTAGTCTCGATCATGTAAAGCAGCTCACGAGATCTAAACATGAAGCACATGGTGGAGAAGACAACCATCTAGCTACTGCTATGGACCCATAGTCCAAGGTAGACTACTCACTCATCGCGCCGGAGGCAAGCATGGCGATGAAGAAGACCTCCGGTGGCGATTCCCCTCTCCGGCAAGGTGCCCGGAAGAGCTTCTGGACCCACCCGATCTTCGGGTCGACGATGGCGGCAGATCGCGATGTGTTCTAGAAAAGTGATCGGGTATTTAGGTTTTTCCCGTCGGGGGGTCTTTATAGGCGAAGGGGCGGCGTCAGAGGTGGACCAGGGGGCCCACACCACCAGGGGGCGCGGGCCAGCCCTAGGCCGCGCCGCCCTGTGGTGTGCCCACCCTCTGGCTCGGCTCCGTCTCCTCTTCGGTCTTCTGGAAGCACCGTTAAATATCTGGATGTCTGGCTTTGGTTACGTCCAATTCCGAGAATATTTCCTGTGTACCTTTTCCGAAACACAAAAACAGCAGAAAACAGGGAACTGGCACTGTGGCATCTCGTTAATAGGTTAGTTCCGGAAAATGCATAAAAATGCCACGAAGTGTAATGAAACACTAAGCAATTGGTGTAAAAACAAGCATGGAGCATCAAAAATTATGGATACATTGGAGTCGTATCAGCATCCCCAAGCTTAACTCCTGCTCGTCCTGGAGTAGGTAAGTGATAACAAAAGAAATAATTTTTGAGGTGACATGCACCTACACAATCTTGATCATATATGTAAGCGTTGTGCGCTGGGATCAAAGAACTTAAAACATGGGCATGAAAGACATAATCTTGATAGAAGAAACTTAGCAACCATGTTATAACATGAAAATGAACACAAACAAAAGATCATGAAAATGAAACAATGAAAGTCAAACGTGTGTTCAAATCATATGGAAAAACATACAAATGGTTTTCAGCTTGTCCTTCATGAGAGAGCAAAACATAAATGCATAGGACACCTTCAAGTTTAAGAGGGCGACTAGATACCAGTAATTTCAGAACAAGTGAAACCAACATCATGAATCAATCAATGAAAACTTTGGGACAATGCACATTATACTCAGAATGACAACTATGCTCTCTTAATGGTGCATAAAGATAGAAGGTGGAGACTCAACATTAAAGTAAAAGAAAGGCCCTTCGTGGAGGGAAGCAGTGATTAAACATGTGCTAGAGCTTTTCATTTGTAAAACAGAGATAAAACTTGGGTTTTGAGAGGTGGTTGCTTTTGTCAATGACTAGCTATGGGGTCTTACTATCTTCCATAATAAACAAGTGAGAGCGGTTCCGAGTTCTTTGAAAATTTGGCACATTGGTGCTCTTTTATAAAGCTTTGGCACTCCTCCCCACCTGTTTTCCTTTCTCAAACCATGGCTAACCGATTCCATCGGGTGCCCACCAACATTCACATACCATGGAGGAGTGCCTTTTTTCTTTTTTAGAATTAGATTGCAATGGTCTGACCAACTCCCTTGCAAAATTAATGACGAGCAGATGAAGCTGCCTAGTCGAGGGGTACTTAATTTAATATGGAATATAGCAATTCCGACCACTACATCCCCATGAGCTAAAAACAGTGCCACAAAATAAGAAGTAGTTGAAAGTTTTGAAAGGTAGCATATGAAAATTTACTTGGAATGGCTTACAAATACCATGCATAGGAGTTTATAGTGGACACTTTGGAACAACTTGGTTTTTAGGAGTTGGATGCACGAGTAGAGCTCATACTCAGTACAAAATGAAGGCTAGCAAAAGACTGGGAGCGACCAACTAAGAGAGCAATAATGGCCATAATCATGCAAAGCGACAAAGCGACATTAAAAGAAGCATAAGATGGCATCAAAAGTCAAAAACTAAATGATCATAGAGGCAATGGCGACTTTGTATGAGTCAAACATGTGTGAGCATGCGCCAAGTCAACCCAAATAAAGCATCAAGGAGAAAACCAAAATAATGCTTCCAAATAATTAAAACAACGCATGATTTTTCAAAGGCTCATTAAGCAATCTTAGTTATTTGAGACAAGTCATGCTACAGCAAAACCACTAAGCATACTATCAAGAAGACATCAAGCACGACATGCAAAAGCCTAAGCCGCAGTCTACACAAGCTCCTTCTTGTACCACTTTTTTGCATAAAGCTTTTTCTCTTTTCCAACACCATTCAAACTTTTTATAACCAACTCTTTTGATGAAAACCAATATGGACCAGAGGCAAATATACACCTTGATGAAAAGATATAACAAGATCTGAACACAAATCAAGGCGAAAAACGAAAGCTAAACGCAGTTCTAGAAAAAGAGAACACTCGTTGAAATGATAAGAGTGAAAAACGGAGTGTTCTTGGCAAATGAAAAGCAAGGCAACTTCTCCAAAAGAAATTTGTTGGGGTCCAACCATTTATTGCAGAAAAAAAACTAAATAAAACTGAAAACTAAAAACAACTGATGCTCCAAGAAAAACGCATAATGCATGAAGCAATAAAAATATAGTGTGTTGAAAGGTGACCTAATTTTTGCCGATGAAGAAGGGGTGCCTCGAGGGCATCCCCAAGATTTGACGCTTGTACCTCTTGAATATTTCTTGGGGTGACATGGGCATCCCCAAGCTTGAGCTTTTGTCCATTCTTCAACTCATCTCATCATTCTCCAATCCCTACACTTGAAAACTTCCTTCATACAAAACTAAACACAAATCTATTAGCAACATTAGTGTAAGCATAACATTGAATAAACCCCTTTTTGCTTCAGGTTTCAACTAAAAACCACCACATATAAAGTATATACTACTGTAGCAACTTCCCCAAAAGTTCCGTGATCAAAAGAACTCAAAAATAAAACGATAAAGCGGTAAACACAAATATTGGCAGAAATCTGTCAAAACAGAACAGCTGACAAAGGTCGAATTTTAGAGGGTTTTCTGTTGCTCAAATCAAAAAGTGTTCAAATAATGAAAGTTTGGATATAACCTGGGGCATATGCACAAGAAATCGCAGGTCCAAAAGATATAGAGAGAATTTTCACGAATTTTTACGGTGCAGCGCCAAAAACTGTTTCAGGACAGCAACTTCCCCAAATCTTACCTCACTCAAATTGGAGGCTTCTCTTGGCACAAAAACGAAATAAAAATGATAAGGAGAGGTCATTACAGTAGTAATAACTTCCAAAACTCAAATAAAATAAAAATAACTGAAAGTAAAAACATTGGGTTATCTCCCAAGAGTGCTTTTCTTTAACGTCTTTGAGCTAGGCGCAGAAAGTGTGAATCAAGTAATATCAAGCGATGAAGCATCAAGCTCATAATTTGCTCTAAGAATAGAGTCAAAAAGTAATTTCTTCCTCTTTCTAGGGAAGTGTTCCATACCTTTTTTGATTGGGAATTGATATTTGATGGTGCCTTCCCTCATATCAATGATGGCACCTACAGTTCGAAGAAAAGGTCTTCCCAAAATAATAGGACATGAAGCATTGCATTCAACATCCATGACAAGAAAATCAACGGGAACAAGGTTATTGTTAACCACAATAAGAACATCATTAATCCTTCCCAAAGGTTTCTTCTTAGCAACATCAGCAATAGGAACATCATAATAACACTTTTCAAGCGGTGGTAAATCAAGCATGTCATAAATCTTTCTAGGCATGATAGAAATACTAGCACCTAGATCACATAAAGCATGGCAATCAAAACCATTAACATGCATATCAATGATGGGTTCCCAACCATCTTCTAACTTCTTGGGAACAGAAGCTTTTTGCTTCAACTTTTCATCCCTAATTTTCATAAGAGCATTGGTAATATGCTTAGTAAAAGCAACATTTAAAGAACTAGCATTGGGAGTCAAAGCAAGATTTTGCAAGAACAAAATAACTTCAGATATATTGCAGCCATCAACATCAAAATCATTAAAGGAAATAGAGCTATCATCTCCCACACTCCGAAAAATTTCAGCACTCTTTTGTGAAAAAGTTTTAGCAGTTTTAGGCTTTTTAACACTAGGAGTAGGAGTTTTCTCTACACCAATCAAAGTAAGAGGATTGCTAGAATTAGGAGCAACATCATTAGAGGTAGTAATGGTACATACCTTCATCTTTCTAGCCATCTCATCTTCTCTTTCCCACCTGGCATGCAATTCTGCTAGCATCCTAACATTTTCATCAATTCTAACTTGGATAGCATTAGCAGTGGCAAAAGGATCAGGCTTAGCGGACATTCTGTTAATCAAAGAATATTGTGCATTAGACAAGGATGAAATATCGGTTTCAGCTTTGGAAACCTTAGCTTGCAACTCAGGAATAGCCTTGTTTAAATTTTCAAGTTGATGACTAATAGTCCTCAACAGAGTTGATTGCTCCTCCATGGTCTTGGTGAAAGCCTTGTTCTGCTCATATTGCGCCTGCATAAAATTCTTGGTAGCCTTTTCAAGTTTGAAAATTCTTTCTTCACTAGGCATTTTAGGTCTACCAAGGTAGCTATTATCACCATTAGAAGGAAACGGCTTATAATTGTTACTAGCAAAATTGTTCCTATAAGCATTGTTGTTAAAATTATTGTTTCTAATGAAGTTTACATCAACATGCTCTTCTTGAGCAACCAAAGAGGCCAAAGCGAACATTATTAGGATCAACATGAGTCCTATCATTAGAAAGCATAAGCATAATAGCATCAATCTTATCACTCAAGGAAGAGGTTTCCTCAACAGAATTTACCTTCTTACCTTGTGGAGCTCTCTCGGTGTGCCATTCAGAGTAGTTTACCATCATATTGTTGAGAAGCTTTGTTGCGGCACCCAAGGTAAGGGACATAAAAGTGCCTCCAGCAGCTGAATCAAGTAGGTTCCTTGAAGAAAAATTCAGTCCTGCATAAAAAGTTTGGACAATCATCCAAGTAGTCAGTCCATGAGTGGGACAATTCTTGATCATAGATTTCATTCTTTCCCAAGCTTGAGCAACATGTTCATTATCAAACTGACTAAACTTCATAATATTGCTATGCAAAGCTATAATCTTAGCAGGAGGATAGTATCTACCAATAAAAACATCCTTACACTTAGCCCATGAATCAATACTATTTTTAGGCAAAGAAAGCAACCAATCCTTAGCTTTTCCTCTCAAAGAAAAAGGAAATAACTTAAGCTTAATAATATCACTTTCAACATCCTTATATTTCTGCATCTCACATAGCTCAACAAAATTGTTGAGATGAGCTGCAGCATCATCAGTACTAACACCAGAAAATTACTCTTTCATAACAAGGTTCAACAAAGCAGGCTTAATCTCATAAAAATTTATAGCAGGAGCAGGTGGCGCAATAGGAGTGCAGATAAAATCACTATTATTAGTGCAAGTAAAATCACACAACTTGGTGTTCTCAGGAGTAGCCATTCTAGCAAAACTAAAAGCAGACAGGTAAAAACAACTGTCAAGGATACTAATTTTTTTGTGTTTTTGATAAAACGATGCAAGTAAAAATAAATTAAAAGCAAAACTTAAAACAAAGTAAAGGATGTGCGTGCGAAACTCCCCTTGCAGAAGTCTTCTTTCCTCCCCGGCAACGGCGCCAGAAAACTTGTTGATGGCCCGGTGATGATGGTGTGAAAGCTTCTTCTTTAATACACGGCAACGGCGACAGAAACTTCTGTGCCAAGTTGACATGGGAATATGTAGTAAATGACCGGCCAGTTGGAAAACCCCAAGAGAAGGTTTTGATGAATATAGCAGCAAGTTTTCCCTCAGTTATGAAACCAAGGTTATCAATCCAGTAGGAGGATGAGTACGACTGAAGGTGATGCCCGCTAGCTTCGCGACAGCTTCGGACAATTTATAGGGCGCCTCGTCCAAGCTTTGCTTTGCGAGCGGCAACGTGGAACCTGCACACAACACAACCAAATACTTTGTTCCCAACTTACGATGAGGTTATCAATCTCACCGGTTTGCTTGAAACAAAGGGTATGAGCGTATCGAGTGGAAAGCAATAGTAATATGCGAGTAAAGTAAACAGTGCGAGTAAAGTAAACAGGTGATAGCAATATAAAGGAAATAGGACCGGGGTCCACAGTTCACTAGCGGTGTCTCTCCATAAGATAAAATAATACATGCTGGATAAACAAATTACAGTTGGGCAATTGATAGAATAAAGACAATGTGCATGTCGAGAGGATCACTATGAGATTTACTCTGGGCATTACAACAAGATACATAGAACGCCATCCAACTGTATCTATGACTAATAATCCACTTGTGGCAAATCAATCCGAGAACTCCACAAGTATTAACTGCATTAAGCATATGCCCTTGAGCATATGAATGTTGTTTTCCCCCTAGTAGCAACAGCACATCTACAACCTTAGAGGTTTCTGTCACTCCCCCAAATTAAATAGAGGCATGAACCCACTATCGAGCATAAATACCCCCTCTTGGAGTCACTAGCAACTACTCGGCCAAGATAGCTACTAACAACGGAGAGCATGCAAGATCATAAACAACATAGAGATAACATAAGATAATATTCAGTACTTCAACTCAATCATAACACCAATATTCATCGGATCCCAATAAACACAACATGTAGAATTACATAACGGTAGTCTCGATCATGTAAAGCAGCTCACGAGATCTAAACATGAAGCACATGGTGGAGAAGACAACCATCTAGCTACTGCTATGGACCCATAGTCCAAGGTAGACTACTCACTCATCGCGCCGGAGGCAAGCATGGCGATGAAGAAGACCTCCGGTGGCGATTCCCCTCTCCGGCAGGGTGCCGAGAAGAGCTTCTGGACCCTCCCGATCTTTGGGTCGACGGCGGCGGTGGATCGTGATGTGTTCTGGAAAAGTGATCGGGTATTTAGGTTTTTCCCATCGGGGGGTCTTTATAGGCGAAGGGGCGGCGTCAGAGGTGGACCAGGGGGCCCACACCACCAGGGGCGCGGGCCAGCCCTAGGCCGCGCCGCCCTGTGGTGTGGCCGCCCTCTGGCTCGGCTCCGTCTCCTCTTCGGTCTTCTGGCTTTGGTTTCGTCCAATTCCGAGAATATTTCCTGTGTAATTTTCCGAAACACAAAAACAGCAGAAAATAGGGAACTGGCACTGTGGCATCTCGTTAGTAGGTTAGTACCGGAAAATGCATAAAAACGCCACAAAGTGTAACAAAACACAAAGAAAATGGTGTATAAACAGGCATGGAGCATCAAAAATTATATGTCATCTATAATTTTTGATGCTCCATGCCTGTTTATACACCATTTTCTTTGTGTTTTGTTACACTTTGTGGCGTTTTTATGCATTTTCCGAAACTAACCTACTAACGAGATGCCACAGTGCCAGTTCCCTGTAATCTGCTATTTTTGTGTTTCAGAAAAGCTACATAGGAAATATTCTCAAAATTGGACGAAACAAAAGCCGAACCTCCTATTTTCCCGAAGAGTCGCGAAGTCCGAAGATGAGACGGAGGGGGGCAGAGGCCAGCCACACCATAGGGTGGCGCGGCCCAGGCCCTGGCCGCGCCACCAGGGGGTGAGTCCGCCTGGTCCACCTCCTAACGCAGCACTTCCGCCTATATATTCCCCTCGGCGGGAAAAACCTAAACACCCGATCAATTTTCCTCCAAACATACTGCAAGCCGCCGCTGTTGTCGACGTGAGATCGGGAGGATCCAGGAGCTCTTCCTGGCACCCTGCCGGAGAGGGGAATCCCTGCCGGAGGCCTTCTGCACCACCATGGTCGCCTTCGGAGTGATGTGTGGGTAGTCTACCTTGGACTACGGGTCCATAGCAGTAGCTAGATGGTCGTCTTCTCCACCATGTGCTTCATGTTTAGATCTTGTGAGCTGCCTATCATGATCAAGATCATCTTTGTGTAATTCTATATGTTGTGTTTGTTGGGATCCGATGAGTATTGGTACTATGTCAAGTTGATGTGCTGAATATTATCTTTATGTTATCTCTATATTGTTTATGATCTTGCATGCTCTCCGTTGCTAGTAGATATCTTGGCCGAGTAGATGCTAGTGACTCCAAGGGGGAGTATTTATGCTCGACAGTTGGGTTCATGCCTCTAGTAATCTGGGGGAGTGACAGAAACCTCTAAGGTTGTAGATGTGCTATTGCCACTAGGGAAAAAACAACATTCTTGTGTCTAAGGACATTTGTATTGTATACATTATGCACTTTGCTTAAGACGATAATCTGTTGTTCGCAACTTAATACCCGATGGTTGCTCGGACGATATCCGGAGGGTGGATTATTAGTCATAGATGCAGTTGAATTACGGTCTATGTATTTTGTCGTAATGCCCAGAGTGAATCTCATAGTGATCCTCATGACATATGTATGTTATCTTTATTCTATCAATTGTCCAACTGTAATTTGTTTATCCAGCATGTTGTTATTTATCTTATGGAGAGACACCACTTGTGAACTATGGACCCCGGTCCATTCCTTTTACATTGCTATTCCTGTTTTACTTTTACTCGCGTTATTTACATTCTTGCATACTATTACCTTTTACCACTCGATACGCTTAATCCTTTGTTTACAGCAAACCGGTGAGATTGACAACCTCATTGTAAGTTGGGGCAAAGTACTTGGTTGTGTTGTGTGCAGGTTCCACGTTGCTGCTGGTGAAAAGCTACACGCCGACAAGCATTTATCTAGCGCTATTGTCCGGAGTGTCGCAAAGCTAGCGGGTATCAACCTTTGGAAGTGTGGTTCTTTCTCCTACTGGTTCGATTAAACCTTAGTTTCACAACTGAGGGAAACTTGCTGTTGTGCTCATCATACCTTCCTCTTGGGGTTCCCAACTGGGTGCGTACTACGCACCATCAGACGCCCACGCACTGATGCACCGCCGCACTGTCGTAGCCCCGCGCAGCTTGCATCACGGCCACGACAGACGTGAGCGCGCTGAAGATCAACGCCTCGACCACGCCACCCTAGGCTAGCGCCGCCGTCGCCATCCTTGTCTTCTCCTCCGCCGACCACTTGGTGTACGCACCCGACACCGAGAATCTCTGCTCCGAGGCTCAGCCGATGCGTGCCGCTCTGCCCTCACTAGTGGAAAAAAGCCCATTGATCCCGGTTTGTAAAGCCCATTGGTCCCGGTTGTAGCAATCGAGACTAACAAAGTGGGACTAAAGCCTCTAGCCTTTAGTCCTGGTTCTTTACGAACCGGGACTAAAGGGCCTCCACGTGGCCCGGGTCATATGCTGCGGCTGGAGGACTCTTTAGTCTCGGTTCATAACACAAACCGGGACTAAAGGTCCGTTCGAAAAAAATTGAATTTGTTTTTTCAGAATTTCTCTATTTTCTTTATATTTCTCTAATATCTCTAATTACCTCTATTCTCATATTTTCTTTATATTTCTCTAATATCTCTAATCACCTCTATTCTCATGTCAAAATACATACTTGTGGTCCTCACTCTATTCTCAAGTCAAATTACATACTTGTGGTCCTTACTTTCCGGTCAGTCACCCATCTTCACACTGCTCCACTCTTAGCACGCTTAACTTCTCCATTCCTTCCATAGTAGCTTCCAAGACTGCGCTCGCGACTTCTTGATAATGGTATGCTACAAATTCTGTTAACCTATACAATTTGGTAACATATAATATTACTTTTTTAAATTCCAAATAAATTCATAAAATAAGCAACATTGATTAAGTAATAATAAGCATCAATGAATTCCAAATAATCTTTATGCATAATTTAATTATTAACTTTTAATAATTAAAATATTCAAAAAAGTCAAAACAAATTGAAAAATCCAAAAATCGAAAATTAATAGACTTGTTAACCGAAACAGAGGGAGTACATTTTTTTGAAACATTATACTCATCCAATAAAATAACAATAAGAGACACGAGAAATCTCGAAGACTCACACAACCACACATCTACGATCATCCACCTAAATGTTGAGACGATCAACATGGCTATTGTAGCCTTATACTTCCAGTAGCTCCTAGCAATCTCGAAGCCCAGGCGAGCGTCTAGAACGGCATACAACACTTGCTCAAAGCTCAATGGAACATTGGCCCAACCAAATATTAGTTCTTCTTCTTCCTCGTCGTCCTTCTTCTTGTCCATCTTCTTGTCCTTCTTGATCCTCTTCTTCTTCTCAAGATTTGTCCCAATAGTAGTATTGGCCAGAGCATAGAGACTCGGAATTAGATTCTTGGTGGGGTTCGGGACAATCTTTTGGAGATCGTACGCAGACGGAATTTCAATTCCGTATGAACTCAGCATGCGCACATCATTGGCGATAGCCGCACCGCAGAATCTGATAGTGGTGTCCTTCAAGAATTCCTTGAGCAGCTGTGGCACGCGATTGGCCCAACATATCTAGAAGACCAAAACCTCAGATGCCACCAAGAGTTGAAGGACGGCGGCATGCTGATTGAGCCTATCCTCGCGAGGGCTGGTGAACTCACATTCTAAGCCCACACACTTGATCGGTGCGGCATCGAGGAACTGTTGCTTGACGGTGCGGATCCACTTCTCCACCCTTGATGCACGGAGAGTTTCCGTGACGGTGAAGTTCATCTCTTCGACGGTGATATAGTACAGCCGAGATCGAGGTAGCGTCGGCTCCATTAGAGAGAGAGAGAGCGAGGTGCAAGGCCGACGCCACGATGTGAAGATGTGCTATGGAGATGGTGTTTTGGGGAGGATTAGAGGATGAAGAAGATGCTTAAGATGAGTGCATCTTATATAGTAGAGAGAGGGAGATGAAGAGCAAGCCGCCGGCGATGTGATTAAGGCCGACTGCGGTGTTTCGATGCATCACGTCGATTACCGAAGCGATCGCTCTAATGGTAGCAAATTTTGAAGCGACGATCGCGTCGTAACTGGCGCGGGAAGTGGACGGTTCATTTGAACGGGCCTTTAGTCCCGGTTGGTGACACGAACCGGGACTAAAGGATGCCCTTTAGTCCCGGTGTGTGTCACCAACCGGGACTAAAGGCCCCTAGCCATTAGTCCCGGTTGGTGGCACAAACCGGGACAAAAGGGCACATTTGAACCGGGACTAATGATCCCTGGCCCACATTTTCGATTGAACCGGGACTAGTGCGTACATTAGCCGCGGGTCGAATTGTTTGGGAACTAAAGATTCGTATGGAAGGTCTTTTTTTTACTAGTGCCTCCACCTTCGGCGGGATGGGCACCGCCACCGCCAGCGGCGGCAGCGGCCAGGGAAGGCACGAGGGGAGAGCCTAGGCTTGGGTTTCGAGGTCTTCAGTCGCCTAAGTGGAGGCGACCAGGGAGGCAAAGGGATCCTCTGAATGAAACTTAAGAGGAGAACGAACAATACAAGGCCTTAGCAGTAGGTCCACTCCAGCATAGGAGCCAAAGTACACAATTGTGTACTCCCTCCGTTCGGAAATATAAGATGTTTTAGCTTTGTGAAGCGAATGTATCTAGACATCTTTTAGTGTATAGGTTCGTTTGAATCTATACACTAAAAGATGTCTACATACATTTGCTTCACAAAACTAAAACATCTTATATTTCCGAACGGAGGGAGTACAAGTTACTGAACCACCATACCGATTAAACCACTTTGTATAGCGCAAAAAAAAACTTTTTTTGGTTGCACAATTTTTTTTTCATGCGACGGAAGCTTGTCTTGCGAGAACTGAAGTCAAACCACGGTACCTTGTACGCCCGTGGTTTGAAACCATACTAGTTTAATGTAGCTATAATGGAAAAAAACAATCTAAATGATAGACTGATGGCTAAACTTACTATTCCTCTGTTTTTATTTACCCTATATTCTGAGTTTAGTTAAAGTTAGATAAGATAAATTTGACCAAACATATTAGTAAAAATATAAAATTCTATTATATCAAATGTATATAATGTAAATATACACTTTATGATGATTTTAACAATACCTCTTTTATATTATAAATATTTATATTTTTCTTGAACAATTAATTAGTCAAAGTTTACAAACTTTGAGTTTGACTGATCCTAGAATGCAGAGTAATTTAGGACGGAGGGAGTAGCAACACACGCACTTTTTGAACTTTCAAAAGTTCTCTCGTATGCATTAATAGAATGGAACAGAACGGTTGGTGGCTTTAGAGCATCTCCAGTCGTTGGGGCTCCCCAGACCAAAATACAGCGCTTTTTGGCGCCGAATGGATGTAAAATTCGGCCTGGGGAGGCCCATTTTCCTAGTGGCGAGCTTAGGGGAAAGAACGAATATAGGCGAGTTCTTACATATATAGGCCGAATTCGTAATATATTTGAATTCGGCCAGAGGGAAATATAAACTAAACTTAAAACACGGCGTTCTATATGCCAAAATGGCGGTAGAACGCCATGTAGTCGCTGTCGTCGTCATCGCTGGAGTCGTCGCCGTCCTGCGGTGGCGGCACCTGCTGGCTGCTCTGGCCGGGGCCCAACGGCTGGACCCCTGTCCAGGATCGCCGAGGCGTGGCGGCGACGACGTCAGCCTGTACCACTCGTCGTCGCTGGAGTCCTCCAGTTTGATGAGCGGCGCTCCCCTGGCGGGTGCGGCGGCGGGTAGGCCGCCATGTGCAGCAGCCTCGCCTCCCATTGGTGTAGAGAACGCCGGCCGAAGCCCTTGTTTGCTGCGCCATCGCCATAGCCCGCCATTGCTCGAGGATGTTTCAGGGAGAGAAGACTGGGGAGAAGGGAGACGGCGGTGGTGAATGCGGCCAGACGCGGTAGGTCCGCGATAAATAGAGGGAGCCGCGCGTGAATTTGAGGCGACGGCATTAACTCGCCGCGTGGAAGCTACGCGTCCGGCGAAGACTGACCGGCTGCAGGCTTTTACAGCGCGCGGAAGACGATGTGATGAGGACGACGATCGGTCTTTCTCGCCGACAAGTCGGAGCCACCAGGCGCGCGGGAACTTTCATCGATGTTTCCCGCGCTTTTGTTTCCTCCGGACTCCCCGAGCGCGCCCCGGGGGGTCGGGGATGACATGGGCTCGCCAGATGGATAAAAGCCCAAATCCGAGCGAAAACGAGGATCCGGGGACGCGACTGAGCCATTTTTCACCGTCCGGATGAAAAAAAGGGCTACCGGGGGCCTCGTCGGGGAGACGGCTGGAGATGCTCTTACATTGGTTTGAGGTGGCATTAACTAGGTTGCATAGTGGCGATGAAGAACATTCAAGACAATGACCAGAAGTTGCGGTTTTTTGAAGCGACATTTAGCAATGAATGTAGAACCGCATGATGTAGGTATGTTCAGTGGCGGACCTTGCGCATTAATATAGGAGGGGCGAAAAGTCATTACATAGAAGTTAAGGAGGCTAACTTGAAATATTTTGTGTTTTACATGGTCAAAAATTATAAATACTAAGTGATATTGTGTAAATTTTACTTGAGTTGGAAGGGCCATGGCCCTTTTGGCCTCCAAGAAGGTCCGCCGTTGGGTATGTTTTTGAGGAAAACGCGGCCTTTATTTATATCTGAACATCAGTACACAGAGGTTGCCAGATAAAATCCGGAATTACATCATGAAAGCTCATAAAAGCAGAGTTCTCGCAAGATCGAGCTAGCAGATGTGCCGCACTATTCAGACTACGGGAAATATGACGAAAAGTGCAAGAAGAAAAGGAGGTCGCAATTCTCTTGATGTCTGTAATCACCCCACCCAGCGTAGACCGATCCAAAGCTGAATCAGTTAACCTCTGGACTACGGATAGACAGTCAGATGCCAAGATGATATGCTGGTGGCCTTCTGCCTGTGCAAACTGAATCGCCCTCCTCATCGCCAAACATTCAGCAAGTTCTGGTGAGGTAACATCATTCCGGTGCTCACAGAAACCTGATAAGCACCGTCCTTGATCATCAAGAATCACCGCACCAATACCCATCCGTCGAGAAGTCACAAAGATAGCCGTAGCCGCGTCAACATTTATCAATACAGTGCCGGCTGGCGGTGGAGTCCATCGAAGAGGTGATGTAACTGACCCACACGTTGTTTTGGTTATGCGACAGAAAAGATATCTCGTGTGTTAACCATCTACAAAAACAACGATTGCGTTATAGGATACCAGTAGTACCACCAGAACTTTCCTGCAGAACTGAATACTGTGGCATGCCTAAGATGAAAGAGAAATTAAGCAAGACAGCTTCAACTGAATTAAAGGCGAATAACCCAACTCAATGCTACTTATCGCCTTTTCAGATTTGGTACCAAAATGCTGCAGTTCGCACTTGTATGTCGATCAATACCAATGTAGTACATCAATTTCTCAGCAGATTTTCCTGAATATTTTCAGGTATTGAGACCACCAGGAAGCAATTTCTAGAGACTTTAGTAGCATCTAGTTATTTATGAATGGCAAGCCAAACGTTACAATGTGTTGACTAAACTATGAATCGCCAGACACTTCGTGAAGGATGCCTGACTTTTGTCGCCATCAGCCATTGAATACGGTGAGTCAAACAAAAACAAAGTTTGATAACTAGACACGATGCCATGCTGCTTCTGCTGAAGTTCCTGGAGACATTACAATTGCCCTTCTGGTCCTGACAACAAGGACAGTATGCCAAACAACAGAAATAGCACTCCGCTTGACAATTCAACCTACAACGAGATAAGCATCACATTAGCTATTCGAATAGAGTATGAGAAACAGACTACATAAAGTGATTCCTACCATCTTCTCAGATATCTGCGAGGCTAGGCTCTTCCCTCCCATGACAGCAGCAGTAGTGCAGAGTGCTTGAGCTCTAGGCACAATTAGGTTTTGTCAGGAACAAACAGTGAACCAATTAAAAGACAGTATAAAGGACAAGAAATAAATGGCCCTACATGACTCCCCCGATGACAACACCAAATGGGTTTTCATCTGCAGCCAAGCCAATTGTAGCAATCTGACAAGAGATTAAGCAATATACCAAAGAATATCATCTACCAAAAACATCTAAAGGTGCTTTGCAAGTGGGGAAATAGATCAAACTTTTTGTACAACATACCTGGCTCTTGTCACCCCACTCACCAAAGAAAGTAATGGAAAATGCCTACACCAAACAAGTAAAGGGACATGTAAATACTAAGATGAAACCATAAAAACCATATTCACCATTTCTTCCATGTAATCAATAGTTGTCCAGTTGATACCTTTATGAAAATTGGTGAGAAGAACTGCATGAGGAATGGTCTTTGCTGTTTCTTCTTATCATCAGTGGCCTAACATTAGAAAACTTTTTGAGTTGCCCATCCAGATAAGAATCGCATACAATGAAAAATTAATAGGTAATGCTCCCAGCTCAAACAAACAAAATTTCGTTCAGTTTTTAATCTCACATGTAGATGATTAAGTATTATGCACAGATTTCAAGTTTCGTGCAAATTCTTCATTCTTGTGGCATGTCCAAAAAGACTTAACTTAAAGCACCCAAAAATGTTATTTTAGCTTCTCGTTCTTTTCATATCATTATATAGACAACAAGTAGAGTTCTGTCTGAAGTTTCATTTAGTACCTACATTCATGCGGGGCTTTCTTGGAGTTGTGTCTGAAGTTTCTAAATTGATATTTTTTCTCAATAGAGAGAGCACAAGCCTGGGTGCACAAAGTCAGTAACATGCAAATGCAAGCTTAGGTGTAAAAAAAGAAGCAAGCTTCTGCTCACCCCTCATTAAGCAAGTTTTCTAAAGTATGTATCGACAAAATAGTTCACAAAAAAATGGAAAGGGAATACAATGGAGGTGGGACTGTTCTTTTCAATATTTTTGACAATATTTACATGAAAAGTAATAAACTCGGTATAATGTGGAGCAAGCAACAACAATTGCACACACACACATTCCACTAGAATTGCCAATATATAATAACTTCCCTCGATAAATGACAATATCTGAAGACCATTACTCATTTGGCTGACTGTTAAAGGAAAAGGAAAGTCTTTTACATTTTATTTTATAACATCTACTTTTAGGTGTTAAATTAAAAAACAACAAAAACAAGGCAATCTTCTGATACACTGTATGTGAAATATGATCTAAATGGGCATGTTACTCATCCACTGACCTTTGATTTATTTTTTGATTCCCCTTTGTTACCCTTAAAGTCCGCGTCCTGAAAAATTGGCACAAGTTAGCTACAAATTACTTGACCTGCAGTGAGATGGAACTTATGGTATGGATGAAATTTGCAAACCAGTTTTGCTTCCAGTTCAGCGAAATCTTCCGACTCTCTGCGATAAAAGTTAGTTAGTGAAGTCATTCACTAAAATGCCAAAACATAAAACAAGCAATCAGGCAGATCAGTACTTGTCTTCTTTGAAGCCTTCCCACAATGACCAGATGCCAAACACAAAGAACAGCAGAGTGGTCACATGATGGGTCCATTTACGTGATATCTGTTCAAACAAAATACCATCAACTATACCTTCTTGCAACTTGCAAGGTAACCCTTTAAGAAGAAAACATGGTTGTATAATCACAATAAGATAGTTGAGAGAACAGGGCGGGTTAGCGCCTTAGCGGTAATACCCATCAGCAGGTTCAGAAGAGGCCAACAATTGGTTCAATTAATACACATATGAGGACGGTAATCACTGTTACTGCAACACTTAATGTGTAGGTATAATCAGGACGGAGATTGTGAATGTGATTCTCCATTTTCAAATGAAAAATATAAACTTCCATCAAGTATAAACATTAGATAAATGAGTAACTTAACACATTTTCCCTAAATCCCTCTAAAATGGGTTTATTCTTTTTTCTGCTTACTGCTCAGATACTAATAACTACAATGTCCAAGCAATCACTACAGAATATAGGTAACATCCTTGGACATATTAAGGTGAATAAATGGTGAAAAATTATGTATGGTAGATGCAGAAATTCTTGTGTGTTCAATAACTTACCAGATTTGGTGCAACCCAGCCTAGAGAAGCAGATAAAGCCGTCATCACCTAAATTTTTTAACTCGGTCAGTCAGGTAGAAAAAGCAGGTCACTGCATTAGAGCATGTTTAAGAATTCTCACTGTTAGTGCAGATAGACAGCCGGCAAGGACAAGCTTCCGGGGATGGCGCATGGCCAGAATCTTGTAAAGGTAAATGAAAAACTTGATAAGCACGGTGCTCAAACCCAAGTACAAAACAAGGCAGAAATAGAACATAGTAAAGGATATCTTTGTCAGAATGGGGAATAATTATGCGTGTATCACTCGAGAGGAATATGTTTATCTTGCTACTCCAGACACTATGAAACCCATCATTCCAGAAAAGAAAATACTCCAGCTATGGATGCTTCTAAGGTTTACCCTGGTGCTGTAACAGTTTTGGTGGGAAAGGACTAGCATCACATCAAAACTAGCAACAGTCCAATGGAAGTGGAGTACCCAGCTCGTATGGCAGGGCGGCAAATTGGGCAAGCGCAATAGCTCCTCCAACAAACCAAAGGCCCCTCTTTACTCGTGTGTGCTTGCCTAGTCGCGTGGAACCCATGCGCACTGAGCTGAACAGGGCAGGTGCCTCAGGCTAATTCATCCAAGAAAAGAAAATACCAAACTCCCAGCAGATTCCCTCAGCAGAGGAGCAGAAAGTACTTTTCATCAAGTAGAAAAATGAGCACTTGCCGATCTCTTAATCTTAGCTAAGATCTCATTTTTAACTAACTAAGCGAGGCTAATTAATCCAGGAATTGTCACGATAAGCTCACGTGCTCACTGCTTCGCCCGAAATCTACAGCTACCGCCTGGCTCTGTCAGCTAACTGAGCCGAGCCTCCCCTAGTCTCCTGACCCAATATATCTCGGATGGGAAAACACAGCCACCGCCGCCCACGTTGGCATATCGTCGAACAACTCGCTCGCACAGAAAGATGTCGACTTTATCTAAGAACCCAGCCGAAATTCCAGGCCTCCCGGCACGCAACCCGTTTACGCGAGAACAAGAAGAGCCAAGAAACTAGAAAATCGTTGGTTGAAAGGTGAGATGAGGCGGCGACGTACCGCGGCGGCGAAGAAGGTCTTGTCTCCGACCTCGGAGAGCACCGTCATGGCCAGCGACTTGGTAAGCCCCTGCAGGAACCAACCAATAACAAGAAAATTAAATCAAATCACTGCACAGCAGCAGCAGAAGACAACTGCGGAGAAAGAGAGCGAGAGCTGACCCCGAGCAGAGACGGCGACATGGCGGAAGCGGGCGTGGCGTGGAGGCGCCGATTCCGATCTCGGGGGGTGAGGACTGAGGAGGAGGAGGCGAGGTGCGCGTGGGCGTGGGCGAAGGGAGGCAGTACTAAAGGAGGCGGAGGAGAGTGGAGGTCAGGTACCGTGGAAGACGGCGACCGTCGGATCCGGGACGGGCGGACGCTCTGCTTTCGTGCGCGGCTGCGGCGTCCGGCTATTCTAAATTGGCCTACCAATTGGGAGGGAGGGACTTTAAAGTCGTTGGGGGGGGGGGGGGGGGGGTGGTGGTTTGGGTGGATGGCACGAGATGCGCCGTGCCGTGTGTACTGATCACCCCTTGTGGCTAGATAAAACTAACTCAGTCTTCTCAAATGCTCCCTCCCTCCCAAAAAATTATAAGACATGATATGTTTCGCATGTCTTTGATGCATAACTTTGATCATTAATCTATACCAACTTATATGGATTTAAAATGTATAAATGTACAAACTTTTTTTTTTCTAAGTATGAATCTATACTATTAAAGCGAAAGCAGTGATTGTGCGTGGTACGTCATTTTTCATTTCCTATTCTACCCCTTTATTGGTAGGCCGATTTAGGAAGTATTACTTCTTTTGCCACCGCCGAGTTAGAATACAGGTTCGGTGTATGACGGAGATGGATAGAAATTCTTCGGTATCTACAAAATTTCGATCTCTAGAAATTAGCACCGATCGGTCCATCAAAATTTACATAAGCGAGGAATTGGTGCCCAGGGAATCGGTCCAGTCTTCGGTACTGTACCGAATAAACGGAAATTAGGGCACGATTGGTATCCTGCACTAATATTTTGGCCCCTAGGGGCTGGCGCTGGGGGGCTAGGATCGCATCGAGCGGGCCAAAAACAGCTAGGACGTTTTGTTTGGTTACCCACAATGGATTTCGCTGTCTCTGAGAGCCAACTTTGGCCCATTTGTTTGGATGCCTGCAAACTAATTTCGTAGCCCAGCAGATGCAATGTCAAGCTATTTGGTCAACCACACTAGTTATAATCTTTACTATTAAATGGGAGTTTGTGATGGTACGTCGTCTCAAATTTTTTGACATCAAACATTGAGGAGATGTAGGCCATACGATCTACATCCGATGTCTCATACGCTCCACTCACAAAAATGGTAAGATATAAAACAAATCGCACAAACCAAAATATTAGGGGCTAATCAATTATACTTTTCTAACTAACCTCCCAATCAAATTAAAGGTGAAATTAAGTAGGCTTGATTAATTATTCCTTATTTGGCAACAAATAATCTTGATCAAACTGGGTAGGGGTGACGCATGCGACGAAGTCAACGACGACGGGGCACTTGTATGCGTCTATACAAAGCGGTCGTAGTATACGATGCTGACGATGTGAGCAACTAGAACAACAAGCACATCACCCAGCGCACCATGGCGACGAGGACCCGACAAAAGGGAAAGAAGTGGCAAGAACAATGCCCTCTCTCGCATCCATGGCATGCAAGGTCAACGCGATGATTTATGATGCGTGGTGAATGACCAGCCCGTTGGGAACCCCAAGAGGAAGGTGTGATGAGTATAGCAGCTAGTTTTCCCTCAGTTAAGAAACCAAGGTTTGTCGATCAGGAGAAAAGCAGACAATAACGACTGAAGGTGATGCTTGCTAGTTTGCGACAGCTTCGGACAATTTACATATGGCGCCTCGTCCAAGATTTGCTTGCTAGCTGCAACGCGGAACCTACACACAACACAACCAAGTACTTTGCTCCCAACTTGCGATGAGGTTGTCAATCTCACCGGTTTGCTTGAAACAAAGGTTATGAGCGTATCTAGTGGAAAGCAGTAGAAGTATACGAGTAAAGTAAACAGTGCGAGTAAAGTAAACAGGTGATAGCAATATGATGGAAATAGGACCGGGGTCCACAGTCCACTAGTGGTGTCTCTCCATAAGATAAATAACACATGCTGGGTAAACAAATTACAGTTGGGCAATTGATAGAATAAAGATAAACGTGATATGTCAAGAAGATCACTATGAGATTTACTCTGGCATTACAACAAAATACATAGACCACCATCCAACTGCATCTATGACTAATAATCCACTTGTGGCAAATCAATCCGAGAACTCCACAAGTATTAAGTTGCGAACAACAGATAATTGCATTAAGCAAAGTGTGTAATGTAAATAAAGCATATGCCCTTGAGCATATGAATGTTGTTTTCTCCCTAGTAGCAACAACACATCTACAATCTTAGAGGTTTTTGTCACTCCCCCAGGTTAAATAGAGGCATGAACCCACTATCGAGCATAAATACCCCCTCTTGGAGTCACTAGCAACTACTCGGCCAAGATGAAAGGACGAGATGTCGCCTAGAGGGGGGTGAATAGGCGTTTTAAAAACTATTATGGATTTGGCTTGTAAGAATGCGGAATTAAACTAACGTTTATTTTACAAACACAAAACCTAAATAAGCTAGGCTCAACTAAGTGCACCAACAACAACTAGAGCTAAGCAAGATAGCACAAGATATAATTCACAAGTGATAAACAAGATATAAGTACTTCAAGCAGGATGGCTATCACAAGGAAATAAACTCGGATATAGAAATAACCGAGGCACGCGGAGACGAAGATGTATCCCGATGTTCACTTACATAAAGTAAGCTAATCACCGTTGGAGAGATGCGGGAAACCACGAAGGCCCCCGAACGCCACGAAGGCTCACCTTCTTCTCCGAGTCCCCCACGAAGCTAGGGACCCCTTCTTATGGTTAGCTTTTCCTCCACTCCGGAGATGGCAAGCTCCACAACCACTTCACAACTCCCACGAAGGGGAAGCCCGGGCCTCTTCACAATCTTCCACGAAGAGGTCACCGAGGCACCAACCGCCAAGCCAACTAGGAGGTCACCCTCCAAGAGTAACAAGCTCACGGTCTCTCACTCGAACAAATCGTAATGGAGAGCTCAACACTATGCAAGGATGCAAAGCAAGAACACAAGGGGAAGTGCTCAAATCCTTCTCTCTCAAATCCCACCAAGGCAACAAATGCTATGGAGGAGTTAGAGAGGAAGAACAAGGGTGGAGGTCAACCAATGACCCCAAGATCTTGATTCAAAGGATTCCCCTCACTTAGAGGAGGAATGAATTGGTGGAGATTGTAGATCAAGATCTCCTCTACCAAATCCCTCAAAAATATGCAAGAATCGTTGGAGGGAAGAGGGAGGGAGCAAGCTCAAGAGAGTCAACAATGGAGGTGAGAGAAATGCTCAAGAACACACTAGGAACCCTAACAAACCATTGGGGAAGAAGCCCATTTTATATGGAAAGCCAAATATGGCCGTTGGGGTCATTTCCCACTTGTTCGGGTGATTTCCGATCCAAAACTCGGTCCAACCGGACCTAAAACCGAAAATGCTCCCCCAAACACCACTATGGGATACCTTCACTAAGGCATGTCTTCACAATTCCATTATCACCAAATGGATGACAAGCTTCAAGCATATGATCTTCTCGAGATGCTTATCTTGAAACTTGCACTTCTCAACCTTGATGACAACCACTACTTGATGTCATCCTTTCATGGGATATATGAAATCTCACTAGTGATGCATATCCATGACACAATACCTAACCCACATAGACAACACAAACACACATATATAATGGGTTAGTTCACAAAGCATAATTGACAAACCATACCATACCACAAGACCGATTGGTCCCATGTGGCACATTCCTTATGCTTCATGTGTTGACCAAACTAGAATCCAATCTTTGATCTTTGCCTTGGTCAACCTTGAATCTTCTCATGCTCTATCACAATATCTTGAGCCACATAAAGAATTCTTCATTTGATTGCATGCTCTAGGTATTAGTCAATCATATCTCAACTCATGAGACCATCATGACCTCGACATAGAGCCATATCTTGAATTCTTCTCATGTAACCAAACTCTCAAGATCTTGAGACTCCTTGGCTTAACACATAAGCTAGAGCATGGATTACATGAGTTCTACACAAGAACTACATCTTTATTTCTTCTTCTTGATCATAATGAATTCACCTCTTCTATTCAATGATATTGATGCCAATACTTAAGATAAATATTTATCTTCATGGCATCCAAGCCTTGAATCCAACACATGGACTTCAAGCAATTCCTATGAACAATTCCTTCACAAAAAGATCAATGAAAACATTAGTCCATAGGGATTGTCATTAATTACCAAAAACACACTTAGGGGCAATTACTCTTACAATCTCCCCCATTTTGGTAATTGATGACAATCTCAACAAGAGGGTTTATATAATGAATGATAGAAACTAATATGCAACTTATCCGAGAATAAATTGCATACAAGAGGTTGTATTTGATATGGTCAAGTAACACGAAGCTACTACCGCATATCAAAATCAATTGTACTCACATAAACTACAACAAATATGGTTGATGTGAGTGCAACCAAAATATATAGAGCAAACTCCCCCACAATATATGCACGTGTGATGAACTTGAATTTCATTGTATACATTGTCAAGATAAACCTTTGATGGAGTTTACACTATATATTCAACCATGCAAAATATCTAACAAAGAAGAGATGCATGAAAGGCAAACACTTAAGCACAACCAAACTTAAGTATAAAAACCATTTCCCTTAAACCCTCTAAACTTCTCCCCCATTGGCAACGATTGCCAAACTGGATGAAGGAATTTAGAAGGCCAATATAGTATGAGTTCCTCCCCAAGATGCGCATTTCTCATAAAAATGAGTGAAATCATATGCACTTATCAAATTAACAATATTTGGAGGAAGTCAAACCATATTGAGGATCAAAGATTGCAAAAAGATGACATAGTGAAGGAAGCTTCAACGAATGAAGCAAGCAAGCAATCAAGAGACCCAAAGAACCAATTGGACACAAGAAGAAGTGATGATAAGAGCTACTAGGTGCTTTAAATGAAATAAGGAAGCTCCCCAAGGTTCATGCATAAATTTGAATTTTTGTTGCATTTGAATACAATATGCACAAACATGGAATCCTCACTCCCTCTATATCATTTAAAAAAACAACCATAAGCACGAGATAAACAAAAGAGTCGATACGCTTATCAAATTGAGCTTTTGTCCAAAAACGATTCACGAGATATGAGTGCGAGAAGAAGCAAAAAAGAATAAACAAGCACTCATAAATCAAGTTCTTACCAACGCCATTAAAAACCAAATTTATAAGAAAGATGGTCGGCAAAGAACAAGGATATCAAGGGAAGATATTAACACTTCTATGCATATACATTCTAAGTGGACAAAAAAATCATGATGAACAATCCACAAAGGAACATGTATGCACAAGAAGTTAGTTGAAATTAAGGAAGACATGATATCCAAGAGAGAGTCATAGAATATATCAAATAGCTTTGCTAGAAAGCATATATAGCTCAAGGCTCCATTTTCCATTATGGTATATTAATAAACTCCCCACGCAAAATCATCAAAGTCATCACAACTAGCAATAAGGGATCAAAAGATAGTCGGGATGCTTTGAAAGGCAACAAGCATAATAAAGAAGGGTACAACTTGCAACATTATCTATATTGCACATGAGAGAGCGTTGAGGAATTAATATGCAATAAATTGCTAAAAAGGCATATTTGGGATTGGTGAATCATAAACATGATTTTATATACTTCCCATCATATGCAATCATCTCAATTTGCTCACATATGAAATAAAGATATTTCTTTATAAGACCTTTGCAAGAATCGCAACATTTGCAAATAAATATTATCATGCCAAGAACCAACCTACAAAAGTTGGGATGCTAGAAAAGTATGCATGAAAATTATACTTGTTACCGAGATAGCAATGATGTGATGTAGTAGATAGGAGTTCACCGATCATCCTAGCTTGTCTCCAATAATCATATGGTGATAGCACCTTCCTTATAAATGAGACAAGCATTCATTGCATCTCCAATGTACCTAAGACAACATTCAAGTACATCTTGGTCCCCAAACTTATTGGGTCCAAAGTGGTTAGACTAACCACAATACATATGATAGATTCCATATAAATATGTGCATAGTTAGAGATGAAATTTGAATTTCATGCACATCTTAGCCATTTAGGATTTGATGGAGTATAACATATATATTAGATCAAAGAAAGCTACTAAGATACAAAATTAAGCATAAAGAGAATATGCATGCACCTATCTTTCAAGATCCAAAGAAGATACAATTTAGACAAAAACACCAAGAGTACAAGAAGGTATAAAAGGTGTGGTAAAACACATTTGTTGTCCAAATGATATCAAAGAAACAAATCAACAAATGATTTATTCAACAAAATTCAACAAATGAACCGAACAACTCATTGAGCAAGAAAGAAATAAAAAAAACATGCTCAAAGATTTATCTCATTCAAGCAAATAAATCATAGAAGAAGAAATGAGATAACTAACTCCCAAAAGAGCAAGGTTCCAACAAATAAACCAAACCCTCTACACTTTTCACAATGGCACAAGTACCGAAAAGAAAAGGTTTGTCTTACAACAACACACACTTGATGGGGATCAAGAGATGAGACAAAGTCAATCAAAAAGATCTTCAAGAAGGCAATAAGACAACGGGAGTCAAAATAATTTCTTGGCAAGAAATATGGGCAATAAGAGGCAAATTCCAAGGTGAAGATGATCTAGAAGAATTACCACACAAATATACGAATACCAATTGTCAAAGACAAGAAGTTCATATTGGAATTATTTTCCGGTGATGTATTGCAAAGATATTCAAGATCAACTTCACAATAAAAGGCATATGGTTAAATATTCAAATTAAGCACCATGCACGAAAAAGGATTCTTGGAAGCTCTAAAAATAGTCAAACAATCATGCAAAGCAATGATTAGAGTAACTAGAAGCAAACGGCTTCCTACTTATGATATATATATAAATATATTTGAGTGAAACTGCACCAAGAATTCTTACTCAAACCAAGACCAAAGAAATGAGCAATAAAATCATTTAAGAAATAACGGAGCTTGTTTGAGCAAACATGCCACCTAGGAACAAGATAATTAACAATATCAATTCTAAGTGGCAATACATCAAATGTTCACATTTCCTAGGCTTGTGATATGCATAAGACATATTACTCCCCCATAATGTGATATTAAATTCTTTTCAACAAAAGGCAAACAAAATCCAACTAGAGATAATTAATGGAGATATAGAATTTGAATTTCTCATGAGCATGGCATACCACATAGTGACTAGATAATCTTGCAATATCAATACTAAGTGGTATTACTCATGTGCACACATTTATAGGATTGTGAGATGCCAAAGGAAAATCACTCTCTCAAAATGGGATGTTCCGTTAATCACTCAATAAGAGCCAAATAAGATACCATCAAGATGCATTAGAGGCTCGAAGCAAACACACAAGTATATGATGTGCCAAACAACCAACACCTACTTGAATACATATGATAAGTAGGTATAAGGAACAACATATACAAATACATACTTGGTACAAAACCAAAAACATGCAAAGGGGCAAGTAAATTACAATGTAAAGAGGTTAAGTACAAGTTACCGCAAAGAGGCACATTGGATATAAAAAGATAGTGTTAATAACTTGGCTTGATGAAATAAAATTAATGAAGATCCCTTAATTCTTCATGAGGTAGCCAAGTCTCCAATGCCCTCCACAATCACCTATTGATCAAGTTTTAGCTTGTTGGTCCCCAACCAAGTTGGGTCCTAAGAGGTTAGTCACAATAGGCTTGGCAACCCCAAATGGTCCTTTTCTTGGCACCACTTTGAGTTCCAACAAACTTGGCAAACACATTGCCATCCTTATCTTTTCTAAGAGAATAATCATCATCAACAATGATAGGATTAGATAAGGTACCGCTTAAGCATGAAGAAGCAAAGTGCCCCTTCTCACGACAAATATAGCAACAAGTGCTTCCCTTTCTCTTCTTCGTTGATTTCTTGATTTGGGAAGATTCATCTTGTTCCTTCTTGGGAAGTGGCCTATCTTCAACTTGAGGTCGTGCTTGAGCTTGAGCTTGACCTTGTGGCCGCTTCCCTTGTTGCTTCTCACTTAAGTACTTCTTCTTCAATGGGCAAGATCTCACATGATGCCCTTCAATCTTGCACTTGAAGCAAACAATCTTGGCCAAATTCTTGACTTGGTCTTGGCCTTCCTTCTTCTTGTTTCTCTTGGACTTGTTCTTGTTATTGGAGTTGAATCCAAGTCCACTCTTGTCATTAGGGGATTTTTGCACACTCAAAATATTATCGAGTGTGGATTTCCCTTCATGACGCTTCTCCAAGTCTTTCTCCAAACTAGTGACTTGGGCCTTGAGCTCTTTGATTTCCTCTACAAGGTTAGTAGTAATACAAGTACTAGAGGAAGTAGAAGCTTCATTGTTAGAGCAACAAGGCATAGTAAGTAATTCATCACAAGATGTAGCAATATTATGCCTAGACAAATTACTAGGACTACCACATGGTAATATAGCATTTTGGTTCAAAGTAGTGCTAATGTCCAAATGAGGCTCACAAGATGTTTCCTTAGTGATACTTGCCTCATGAGCTAACTTTAGCCCATTATAAGAGATTAGGAGATCCCCATGAGAGCCCGAGAGCTTTTCATGCCTTTAGCTCAACATTCTCCTTTAATATATATGCTTCACAAGAACTAGAGTTAGTAGCACAAGCACCATTTATAGATTTAGCATTTGTAAGCTCATAAGATTTAATAGATTGAGATAGGCAAGAATTAGTATGCTTCTCTTCGGATAGCTCTTGCTTGAGGAGATTGAATCTCCATTTCCCCTCATTAACGAGGGAATTCAATTCCTTAATGGTCTCCTTGTGTTCAAACAAGGTTTCCATTAAGTGTTCAACTTTAGCACGAGCATCATTATTACCACGAAGAGAGGCATACACGATTCCCATCTCATGCAAGAAAGCTTCATTATCATCATCATTATCATCATCATCATCACTCTCATCATAAGGAGATGTGTCGGGATTCAAAGTAGGAGTTACCTTTGAGCCGCTTGCCATAAGGCACACGTGGACTTGCGTAGATGATGATGGAACATCAATAGAAGCACATTCTTCATTTTTGAGTGTAGGACAAGCTCTTGCGAGATGTCCATACTCGTGGCATTCATAGCATTGCCTTCTCTTGATAGAAACCTTCTTGGTTCTTCTATTGATTTCTTCTTTAATTATGTGACCCATTTTTTCTTTAATTTCCTCTACATGGTTAGTCATACAACAACTAGAGGAAATAGAATCATTTTGAGTGTGGTCACAACTAGAAACAAACATATCATCACAAAATTTAATCAAGCAAATCTTAGGAGATATGCAAGGACCTTTAACACAAGAATGAGTAAAGAATTTCTTGCAAGAAGTGTTTAGGTCCAAACTCTCTACACCATTAGGATTTATAGAAATAGAATCATTGGTGCAAAGAACAAGACTACCATCATCACATATGATTTCTTCACTCACCATATCATTACCTTGTGACAAGTCACATGTTGGTGAAGTGGAAGAACTTGAACAATCATCACGACCGGATGTGGAAGCAATTTGGAGCTCTTCATGATGTGAAGGTGAAGAGAGCTTCTTGGGTTCACTTTCAACCTCAAGTGAAATGGACCCACCAAATGACTCTTCTAGCTTGGTCCATATCTCATGAGATGTCTTGCACTTTGAACCCATCAAGCAAATATAAACTATGGAGCTCACAAACAATAAAATTTCATTAGATACTTAAGCTTCAAGATGTAAATTTTTCTCATCCTCAATAGATAGATTTTGAAGATCCATCGGAGGAGAAAAACGTACATCTAGAAATCGCTCTATATTTGGACACAAAGTCCGAAGATTAGAAAGCATGCGATTTCTCCATGGCATATAATTTGTGCCATCAAAAATAATTGTGTCATTGTGCACTAAATAACTAGCCGACATCTTTACTCTCAAGGCGGTGAAGCCTAAACAAGGAGAGACCTTGCTCTGATACCAATTGAAAGGACGAGATGTCGCCTAGAGGGGGGGTGAATAGGCGTTTTAAAAACTATTACGGATTTGGCTTGTAAGAATGCGGAATTAAACTAACGTTTATTTTACAAACACAAAACCTAAATAAGCTAGGCTCAACTAAGTGCACCAACAACAACTAGAGCTAAGCAAGATAGCACAAGATATAATTCACAAGTGATAAACAAGATATAAGTACTTCAAGCAGGATGGCTATCACAAGGAAATAAAGTCGGATATAGAAATAACCGAGGCACGCGGAGATGAAGATGTATCCCGATGTTCACTTACATAAAGTAAGCTAATCACCGTTGGAGAGATGCGGGAAACCACGAAGGCCCCTGAACGCCACGAAGGCTCACCTTCTTCTCCGAGTCCCCCACGAAGCTAGGGACCCCTTCTTATGGTTAGCTTTTCCTCCACTCCGGAGATGGCAAGCTCCACAACCACTTCACAACTCCCACGAAGGGGAAGCCCGAGCCTCTTCACAATCTTCCACGAAGAGGTCACTGAGGCACCAACCGCCAAGCCAACTAGGAGGTCACCCTCCAAGAGTAACAAGCTCACGGTCTCTCACTCGAACAAATCGTAATGGAGAGCTCAACACTATGCAAGGATGCAAAGCAAGAACACAAGGGGAAGTGCTCAAATCCTTCTCTCTCAAATCCCACCAAGGCAACAAATGCTATGGAGGAGTTAGAGAGGAAGAACAAGGGTGGAGGTCAACCAATGACCCCAAGATCTTGATTCAAAGGATTCCCCTCACTTAGAGGAGGAATGAATTGGTGGAGATTGTAGATCAAGATCTCCTCTACCAAATCCCTCAAAAATATGCAAGAATCGTTGGAGGGAAGAGGGAGGGAGCAAGCTCAAGAGAGTCAACAATGGAGGTGAGAGAAATGCTCAAGAACACACTAGGAACCCTAAAAAAACCATTGGGGAAGAAGCCCCTTTTATATGGAAAGCCAAATATGGCCGTTGGGTTCATTTCCCACTTGTTCGGGTGATTTCCGGTCCAAAACTTGGTCCAACCGGACCTAAAACCGAAAATACAAGAAAACAGTTCTGCAACTTTTCGGTTGATTTCCGGTTGAATTTCTGGTTGAATTTCTGGTCCAACCGAGTTTGAAACCGGCAGAAAATAGCCTCATAAAAAATGCGATAACTTTCACATCCGGACTCGGATTTTAGCAAACTTGGGCTTTTTGAAAAGCTAAGAAAAATATCTATCCAATGGAGACCATAAAATCCAAGAAGTAGTAAGAGATAAAATACCAAATAAGAAGAGGTGAAAACCTCTTTTAAGAAAGAACCGGTAAAACCTCCAAACTCGAAAATGCGATAAAAGATGCATACGGATTCCGTTTTCGATGAACTTGGACTTGTTGGAAAGCTAGCAACAAGCACAAGAACCTCACATGGAGAAACACCAAGAAGCAACAAACTAGGAAGATGCAAAGTATGCAAAGGATTGAGCTCCCTAAGACGATGTGATCAAGTTACCCAACCGAAGGCCCCTCTTGATAGTGCGGCTATCTATCCTATAACCCGGTCTCTCAACAAACACCTTGAGACCAGAAAAAGGAAAACCTAGCAAGGACAAACCTTTGCCTTGCGCACCCCGCTTGATCTTGATGACGATGCTTCATGCTTCCGTCAAGCCGGAATGCTTCACTTGATCATTGTTGCTTCGTGAAGACTTCCAATATGCTCCCCCAAACACCACTATGGGATACCTTCACTAAGGCATGTCTTCACAATTCCATTATCACCAAATGGATGACAAGCTTCAAGCATATGATCTTCTCGAGATGCTTATCTTGAAACTTGCACTTCTCAACCTTGATGACAACCACTACTTGATGTCATCCTTTCATGGGATATATGAAATCTCACTAGTGATGCATATCCATGACACAATACCTAACCCACATAGACAACACAAACACACATATATAATGGGTTAGTTCACAAAGCATAATTGACAAACCATACCATACCACAAGACCGATTGGTCCCATGTGGCACATTCCTTATGCTTCATGTGTTGACCAAACTAGAATCCAATCTTTAATCTTTGCCTTTGTCAACCTTGAATCTTCTCATGCTCTATCACAATATCTTGAGCCACATAAAGAATTCTTCATTTGATTGCATGCTCTAGGTATTAGTCAATCATATCTCAACTCATGAGACCATCATGACCTCGACATAGAGCCATATCTTGAATTCTTCTCATGTAACCAAACTCTCAAGATCTTGAGACTCCTTGGCTTAACACATAAGCTAGAGCATGGATTACATGAGTTCTACACAAGAACTACATCTTTATTTCTTCTTCTCGATCATAATGAATTCACCTCTTCTATTCAATGATATTGATGCCAATACTTAAGATAAATCTTTATCTTCATGGCATCCAAGCCTTGAATCCAACACATGGACTTCAAGCAATTCCTATGAACAATTCCTTCACAAAAAGCTCAATGAAAACATTAGTCCATAGGGATTGTCATTAGTTACCAAAAACACACTTAGGGGCAATTACTCTTACACAAGATAGCTACTAACAACGGAGAGCATGCAAGATCATAAACAACATAGAGATAACATAAGATATATTTTAGTATAGCAACTCAATCATAACACCAATATTCATCGGATCCCAACAAACCAAACATGTAGAATTACATAACGGTGATCTCAATCATGTAGGGCAGCTCATGAGATCTAAACATGAAGCACATGGTGGAGAAGACAACCATCTAGCTACTGCTATGGACCCATAGTCCAAGGTAGACTACTCACTCATCGCTCTGGAGGCAAGCATGGCGATGAAGAAGACCTCCGGTGGCGATTCCCCTCTCCGGCAGGTTGCCGGGAAGAGCTTTTGGACCCTCCCGATCTTCGGGTCGACGGCGGTGGTGGATCGCGATGTGTTCTGGAAAATTGATCGGGTACTTAGGTTTTTTCCGTCGGGGGGGGGTCTTTATAGGCGAAGGGGCGATGTCAGAGGTGGCCCCAGGCCTCCTCACACCATGGCGGCGCGGCCAGGGCCTGGGCCACGCCAGCCAGGTGTGAGGGGCCCTGGTGGCCCCTCTCCCTCTCTCCTTCGGATGACTGGAAGCTCCCGGACAAAATAAGACTTCAGGAACTTGTTTCGTCCAATTCCGAGAATATTTCCTGTGTATCGCATCTGAAACACAAAAACAGCAGAAAATAGGGAACTGGCACTGTGGCAACTTGTTAGTAGGTTAGTTCCGGAAAATGCATAAAAGTGCCACGAAGTGTAACGAAACAGTAGGCAAATGGTGTAAAAACAAGCATGGAGCATCAAAAATTATAGATACATTGGAGACGTATCAAGCATCCCCAAGCTTAACTCCTGCTCGTCCTCGAGTAGGTAAGTGATAACAAAAGAATAATTTTTGAGGTGACATGCCCCTACACAATCTTGATCATGTATGTAAGCATTTGTGAGCTGGGATCATAAGAACTTAAAACATGGGCATGAAGATATAATCTTGACAATAAGAAACTTAGCAACCATGTTGTAAACATGCAAATGAACACAAACAAAAGATCATGAAAATGAAACAATGAAAGTCAAACGTGTGTTCAAATCATAAGGAAAAACATACAAATGGTTTTCAGCTTGTCCTTCATGGAGAGCAAAATATAAATGCATAGGACACCTTCAAGTTTAAGAGGGCGACTAGATACAAATAATTTGAGAACAAGTGAAACCAACAATATGAATCAATCAATGAAAACTTTGGGACAATGCACATTATACTAAGAATGACAACTATGCTCTCTTAATGGTGCATAAAGATAGAAGGTGGTGACTCAACATAAAAGTAAAAGAAAGGCCCTTCGCAGAGGGAAGAAGTGATTGCAAGTTTTATAACCTTCAAAAATTATGGTACTTACCGGCTTTGAGCTCTCATTGCCCCCATCATAAGCATCTTGAATGGTTAAAGTTAATGCGAGAACAATTATGATGCATATGCTTGACAAATCATAAGTTGAAAACCTCGTGTCCCGTGAATACGAGTACCCAAACCTCATGCTACTTTACTTAGAGTCCCAAGCAAGGCTCTTATCATTGTAAATATATGCATATCATTGAGAACCGCCAATGGGGTACCTCCGTGCCCGATGACATGGAACAAGCCCACATCAAAATGACAGGACAAGCAGACAATGAACACCTCGACATCTCTTTTATTTGCCATTTGTTTAGCTTTTTATTGTGAGATACGTCGTTGAATGTTCACCATGGGTATGCTGCAAATTTCCACCATGAATTATGCATGGCTTAGATTAGCGGCCCGGCGTTTCCCTAACACATATACAAACTCCATGATCCCCACAAGATTCCCAATTCATTTCACACCGCGGGCATCCATAAACAAAAGATCATGATATCAACTCAAATAAGAAGTGCAATGTTGAAAGCTTGCCCATGACTGCATGGCTGGGCTAGTCTCCAACTTACAACTTGCAAGCATAACAACTCAACATAAGAGACCACAATGTCAAATTTTTAAGAACAGGAAAAGTAAAGTGTGCCTTCCGGTTCGTGAGAGCTCTACTGACCGAATTTCGCATAACACTGGTAAGAGTTTAATTTGAAGAGAAAATAAAAGCAAGTTGAATTTACTTGGAATAGCAAATTGCTAGTAGGTATGTATGATGGACACTTTGGTAATTGATGACAATCTCAACAAGAGGGTCTATATAATGAATGATAGAAACTAATATGCAACTTATCCGAGAATAAATTGCATACAAGAGGTTGTATTTGATATGGTCAAGTAACACGAAGCTACTACCGCATATCAAAATCAATTGTACTCACATAAACTACAACAAATATGGTTGATGTGAGTGCTACCAAAATATATAGAGCAAACTCCCCCACAATATATGCACGTGTGATGAACTTGAATTTCATTGTATACATTGTCAAGATAAACCTTTGATGGAGTTTACACTATATATTCAACCATGCACAATATCTAACAAAGAAGAGATGCATGAAAGGCAAACACTTAAGCACAACCAAACTTAAGTATAAAAACCATTTCCCTTAAACCCTCTAAACTTCTCCCCCATTGGCAATGATTGCCAAACTGGATGAAGGAATTTAGAAGGCCAATATAGTATGAGTTCCTCCCCAAGATGTGCATTTCTCATAAAAATGAGTGAAATCATATGCACTTATCAAATTAACAATATTTGGAGGAAGTCAAACCATATTGAGGATCAAAGATTGCAAAAAGATGACATAGTGAAGGAAGCTTCAATGAATGAAGCAAGCAAGCAATCAAGAGACCCAAAGAACCAATTGGACACAAGAAGAAGTGATGATAAGAGCTACTAGGTGCTTTAAATGAAATAAGGAAGCTCCCCAAGGTTCATGCATAAATTTGAATTTTTGTTGCATTTGAATACAATATGCACAAACATGGAATCCCCACTCCCTCTATATCATTTAAAAAAACAACCATAAGCACAAGATAAACAAAAGAGTCGATACGCTTATCAAATTGAGCTTTTGTCCAAAAACGATTCACGAGATATGAGTGTGAGAAGAAGCAAAAAAGAATAAACAAGCACTCATAAATCAAGTTCTTACCAACGCCATTAAAAACCAAATTTATAAGAAAGATGGTCGGCAAAGAACAAGGATATCAAGGGAAGATATTAACACTTCTATGCATATACATTCTAAGTGGACAAAAAAATCATGATGAACAATCCACAAAGGAACATGTATGCACAAGAAGTTAGTTGAAATTGAGGAAGACATGATATCCAAGAGAGAGTCATAGAATATATCAAATAGCTTTGCTAGAAAGCATATATAGCTCAAGGCTCCATTTTCCATTATGGTATATTAATAAACTCCCCACGCAAAATCATCAAAGTCATCACAACTAGCAATAAGGGATCAAAAGATAGTCGGGATGCTTTGAAAGGCAACAAGCATAATAAAGAAGGGTACAACTTGCAACATTATCTATATTGCACATGAGAGAGCGTTGAGGAATTAATATGCAATAAATTGCTAAAAAGGCATATTTGGGATTGGTGAATCATAAACATGATTTTATATACTTCCCATCATATGCAATCATCTCAATTTGCTCACATATGAAATAAAGATATTTCTTTATAAGACCTTTGCAAGAATCGCAACATTTGCAAATAAATATTATCATGCCAAGAACCAACCTACAAAAGTTGGGATGCTAGAAAAGTATGCATGAAAATTATACTTGTTACCGAGATAGCAATGATGTGATGTAGTAGATAGGAGTTCACCGATCATCCTAGCTTGTCTCCAATAATCATATGGTGATAGCACCTTCCTTATAAATGAGACAAGCATTCATTGCATCTCCAATGTACCTAAGACAACATTCAAGTACATCTTGGTCCCCAAACTTATTGGGTCCAAAGTGGTTAGACTAACCACAATACATATGATAGATTCCATATAAATATGTGCATAGTTAGAGATGAAATTTGAATTTCATGCACATCTTATCCATTTAGGATTTGATGGAGTATAACATATATATTAGATCAAAGAAAGCTACTAAGATACAAAATTAAGCATAAAGAGAATATGCATGCACCTATCTTTCAAGATCCAAAGAAGATACAATTTAGACAAAAACACCAAGAGTACAAGAAGGTATAAAAGGTGTGGTAAAAACACATTTGTTGTCCAAATGATATCAAAGAAACAAATCAACAAATGATTTATTCAACAAAATTCAACAAATGAACCTAACAACTCATTGAGCAAGAAAGAAATAAAAAAAACATGCTCAAAGATTTATCTCATTCAAGCAAATAAATCATAGAAGAAGAAATGAGATAACTAACTCCCAAAAGAGCAAGGTTCCAACAAATAAACCAAACCCTCTACACTTTTCACAATGGCACAAGTACCAAAAAGAAAAGGTTTGTCTTACAACAACACACACTTGATGGGGATCAAGAGATGAGACAAAGTCAAGCAAAAAGATCTTCAAGAAGGCAATAAGACAACGGGAGTCAAAATAATTTCTTGGCAAGAAATATGGGCAATAAGAGGCAAATTCCAAGGTGAAGATGATCTAGAAGAATTACCACGCATATATACGAATACCAATTGTCAAAGACAAGAAGTTCATATTGGAATTATTTTCCGGTGATGTATTGCAAAGATATTCAAGATCAACTTCACAATAAAAGGCATATGGTTAAATATTCAAATTAAGCACCATGCACGAAAAAGGATTCTTGGAAGCTCTAAAAATAGTCAAACAATCATGCAAAGCAATGATTAGAGTAACTAGAAGCAAACGGCTTCCTACTTATGATATATATATATATATATTTGAGTGAAACTGCACCAAGAATTCTTACTCAAACCAAGACCAAAGAAATGAGCAATAAAATCATTTAAGAAATAACGGAGCTTGTTTGAGCAAACATGCCACCTAGGAACAAGATAATTAACAATATCAATTCTAAGTGGCAATACATCAAATGTTCACATTTCCTAGGCTTGTGATATGCATAAGACATATTACTCCCCCATAATATGATATTAAATTCTTTTCAACAAAAGGCAAACAAAATCCAACTAGAGATAATTAATGGAGATATAGAATTTGAATTTCTCATGAGCATGGCATACCACATAGTGACTAGATAATCTTGCAATATCAATACTAAGTGGTATTACTCATGTGCACACATTTATAGGATTGTGAGATGCCAAAGGAAAATCACTCTCTCAAAATGGGATGTTCCGTTAATCACTCAATAAGAGCCAAATAAGATACCATCAAGATGCATTAGAGGCTCGAAGCAAACACACAAGTATATGATGTGCCAAACAACCAACACCTACTTGAATACATATGATAAGTAGGTATAAGGAACAACATATACAAATACATACTTGGTACAAAACCAAAAACATGCAAAGGGGCAAGTAAATTACAATGTAAAGAGGTTAAGTACAAGTTACCGCAAAGAGGCACATTGGATATAAAAAGATAGTGTTAATAACTTGGCTTGATGAAATAAAATTAATGAAGATCCCTTAATTCTTCATGAGGTAGCCAAGTCTCCAATGCCCTCCACAATCACCTATTGATCAAGTTTTAGCTTGTTGGTCCCCAACCAAGTTGGGTCCTAAGAGGTTAGTCACAATAGGCTTGGCAACCCCAAATGGTCCTTTTCTTGGCACCACTTTGAGTTCCAACAAACTTGGCAAACACATTGCCATCCTTATCTTTTCTAAGAGAATAATCATCATCAACAATGATAGGATTAGATAAGGTACCGCTTAAGCATGAAGAAGCAAAGTGCCCCTTCTCACGACAAATATAGCAACAAGTGCTTCCCTTTCTCTTCTTCGTTGATTTCTTGATTTGGGAAGATTCATCTTGTTCCTTCTTGGGAAGTGGCCTATCTTCAACTTGAGGTCGTGCTTGAGCTTGAGCTTGACCTTGTGGCCGCTTCCGTTGTTGCTTCTCACTCAAGTGCTTCTTCTTCAATGGGCAAGATCTCACATGATGCCCTTCAATCTTACACTTGAAGCAAACAATCTTGGCCAAATTCTTGACTTGGTCTTGGCCTTCCTTCTTCTTGTTTCTCTTGGACTTGTTCTTGTTATTGGAGTTGAATCCAAGTCCACTCTTGTCATTAGGGGATTTTTGCACACTCAAAATATTATCGAGTGTGGATTTCCCTTCATGACGCTTCTCCAAGTCTTTCTCCAAACTAGTGACTTGGGCCTTGAGCTCTTTGATTTCCTCTACAAGTTTAGTAGTAATTCAAGTACTAGAGGAAGTAGAAGCTTCATTGTTAGAGCAACAAGGCATAGTAAGTAATTCATCACAAGATGTAGCAATATTATGCCTAGACAAATTACTAGGACTACCACATGGTAATATAGCATTTTGGTTCAAAGTAGTGCTAATGTCCAAATGAGGCTCACAAGATGTTTCCTTAGTGATACTTGCCTCATGAGCTAACTTTAGCCCATTATAAGAGATTAGGAGATCCCCATGAGAGCCCGAGAGCTTTTCATGGCTTTCCTCCAATTTCTTATAATTGCTTATTAGCAACTCAAGTTGAGCCTTTAGCTCAACATTCTCCTTTAATATATATGCTTCACAAGAACTAGAGTTAGTAGCACAAGCATCATTTATAGATTTAGCATTTGTAAGCTCATAAGATTTAATAGATTGAGATAGGCAAGAATTAGTATGCTTCTCTTCGGATAGCTCTTGCTTGAGGAGATTGAATCTCCATTTCCCCTCATTAACGAGGGAGTTCAATTCCTTAATGGTCTCCTTGTGTTCAAACAAGGTTTCCATTAAGTGTTCAACTTTAGCACGAGCATCATTATTACCACGAAGAGAGGCATACACAATTCCCATCTCATGCAAGAAAGCTTCATTATCATCATCATTATCATCATCATCATCACTCTCATCATAAGGAGATGTGTCGGGATTCAAAGTAGGAGTTACCTTTGAGCTGCTTGCCATAAGGCACACGTGGACTTGCGTAGATGATGATGGAACATCAATAGAAGCACATTCTTCATTTTCGAGTGTAGGACAAGCTCTTGCGAGATGTCCATACTCGTGGCATTCATAGCATTGCCTTCTCTTGATAGAAACCTTCTTGGTTCTTCTATTGATTTCTTCTTTAATTATGTGACCCATTTTTTCTTTAATTTCCTCTACATGGTTAGTCATACAACAACTAGAGGAAATAGAATCATTTTGAGTGTGGTTACAACTAGAAACAAACATATCATCACAAAATTTAATCAAGCAAATCTTAGGAGATATGCAAGGACCTTTAACACAAGAATGAGTAAAGAATTTCTTGCAAGAAGTGTTTAGGACCAAACTCTCTACACCATTAGGATTTATAGAAATAGAATCATTAGTGCAAAGAACAAGACTACCATCATCACATATGATTTCTTCACTCACCATATCATTACCTTGTGACAAGTCACATGTTGGTGAAGTGGAAGAACTTGAACAATCATCACGACCGGATGTGGAAGCAATTTGGAGCTCTTCATGATGTGAAGGTGAAGAGAGCTTCTTGGGTTCACTTTCAACCTCGAGTGAAATGGACCCACCAAATGACTCTTCTAGCTTGGTCCATATCTCATGAGATGTCTTGCACTTTGAACCCATCAAGCAAATATAAACTATGGAGCTCACAGACAATAAAATTTCATTAGATACTTGAGCTTCAAGATGTAAATTTTTCTCATCCTCAATAGATAGATTTTGAAGATCCATCGGAGGAGAAAAACGTATATCTAGAAATCGCTCTATATTTGGACACAAAGTTCGAAGATTAGAAAGCATGCGATTTCTCCATGGCATATAATTTGTGCCATCAAAAATAATTGTGTCATTGTGCACTAAATAACTAGCCGACATCTTTACTCTCAAGGCGGTGAAGCCTAAACAAGGAGAGACCTTGCTCTGATACCAATTGAAAGGACGAGATGTCGCCTAGAGGGGGAGGGGGTGAATAGGCGTTTTAAAAACTATTACGGATTTGGCTTGTAAGAATGCGGAATTAAACTAACGTTTATTTTACAAACACAAAACCTAAATAAGCTAGGCTCAACTAAGTGCACAAACAACAACTAGAGCTAAGCAAGATAGCACAAGATATAATTCACAAGTGATAAACAAGATATAAGTACTTCAAGCAGGATGGCTATCACAAGGAAATAAACTTGGATATAGAAATAACCGAGGCACGCGGAGATGAAGATGTATCCCGATGTTCACTTACATAAAGTAAGCTAATCACCGTTGGAGAGATGCGGGAAACCACGAAGGCCCCCGAATGCCACGAAGGCTCACCTTCTTCTCCGAGTCCCCCACGAAGCTAGGGACCCCTTCTTATGGTTAGCTTTTCCTCCACTCCGGAGATGGCAAGCTCCACAACCACTTCACAACTCCCACGAAGGGGAAGCCCGGGCCTCTTCACAATCTTCCACGAAGAGGTCACTGAGGCACCAACCGCCAAGCCAACTAGGAGGTCACCCTCGAAGAGTAACAAGCTCACGGTCTCTCACTCGAACAAATCGTAATGGAGAGCTCAACACTATGCAAGGATGCAAAGCAAGAACACAAGGGGAAGTGCTCAAATCCTTCTCTCTCAAATCCCACCAAGGCAACAAATGCTATGGAGGAGTTAGAGAGGAAGAACAAGGGTGGAGGTCAACCAATGACCCCAAGATCTTGATTCAAAGGATTCCCCTCACTTAGAGGAGGAATGAATTGGTGGAGATTGTAGATCAAGATCTCCTCTACCAAATCCCTCAAAAATATGCAAGAATCGTTGGAGGGAAGAGGGAGGGAGCAAGCTCAAGAGAGTCAACAATGGAGGTGAGAGAAATGCTCAAGAACACACTAGGAACCCTAAAAAACCATTGGGGAAGAAGCCCCTTTTATATGGAAAGCCAAATATGGCCGTTGGGGTCATTTCCCACTTGTTCGGGTGATTTCCGGTCCAAAACTCGGTCCAACCGGACCTAAAACCGAAAATACAAGAAAACAGTTCTGCAACTTTTCGGTTGATTTCCGGTTGAATTTCCGGTTGAATTTCCGGTCCAACCGAGTTTGAAACCGGCAGAAAATAGCCTCATGAAAAATGCGATAACTTTCACATCCGGACTCGGATTTTAGCAAACTTGGGCTTTTTGAAAAGCTAAGAAAAATATCTATCCAATGGAGACCATAAAATCCAAGAAGTAGTAAGAGATAAAATACCAAATAAGAAGAGGTGAAAACCTCTTTTAAGAAAGAACCGGTAAAACCTCCATACTCGAAAATGCGATAAAAGATGCATACGGATTCCGTTTTCGATGAACTTGGACTTGTTGGAAAGCTAGCAACAAGCACAAGAACCTCACATGGAGAAACACCAAGAAGCAACAAACTAGGAAGATGCAAAGTATGCAAAGGATTGAGCTCCCTAAGACGATGTGATCAAGTTACCCAACCGAAGGCCCCTCTTGATAGTGCGGCTATCTATCCTATAACCCGGTCTCTCAACAAACACCTTGAGACCAGAAAAAGGAAAACCTAGCAAGGACAAACCTTTGCCTTGCGCACCCCGCTTGATCTTGATGACGATGCTTCATGCTTCCGTCAAGCCGGAATGCTTCACTTGATCATTGTTGCTTCGTGAAGACTTCCCATATGCTCCCCCAAACACCACTATGGGATACCTTCACTAAGGCATGTCTTCACAATTCCATTATCACCAAATGGATGACAAGCTTCAAGCATATGATCTTCTCGAGATGCTTATCTTGAAACTTGCACTTCTCAACCTTGATGACAACCACTACTTGATGTCATCCTTTCATGGGATATATGAAATCTCACTAGTGATGCATATCCATGACACAATACCTAACCCACATAGACAACACAAACACACATATATAATGGGTTAGTTCACAAAGCATAATTGACAAACCATACCATACCACAAGACCGATTGGTCCCATGTGGCACATTCCTTATGCTTCATGTGTTGACCAAACTAGAATCCAATCTTTAATCTTTGCCTTGGTCAACCTTGAATCTTCTCATGCTCTATCACAATATCTTGAGCCACATAAAGAATTCTTCATTTGATTGCATGCTCTAGGTATTAGTCAATCATATCTCAACTCATGAGACCATCATGACCTCGACATAGAGCCATATCTTGAATTCTTCTCATGTAACCAAACTCTCAAGATCTTGAGACTCCTTGGCTTAACACATAAGCTAGAGCATGGATTACATGAGTTCTACACAAGAACTACATCTTTATTTCTTCTTCTTGATCATAATGAATTCACCTCTTCTATTCAATGATATTGATGCCAATACTTAAGATAAATCTTTATCTTCATGGCATCCAAGCCTTGAATCCAACACATGGACTTCAAGCAATTCCTATGAACAATTCCTTCACAAAACGCTCAATGAAAACATTAGTCCATAGGGATTGTCATTAATTACCAAAAACACACTTAGGGGCAATTACTCTTACACAAGATAGCTACTAACAACGGAGAGCATGCAAGATCATAAACACCATAGAGATAACATAAGATATATTTCAGTATAGCAACTCAATCATAACACCAATATTCATCGGATCCCAACAAACCAAACATGTAGAATTACATAACGGTGATCTCAATCATGTAGGGCAGCTCATGAGATCTAAACATGAAGCACATGGTGGAGAAGACAACCATCTAGCTACTGCTATGGACCCATAGTCCAAGGTAGACTACTCACTCATCGCTCCAGAGGCAAGCATGGCGATGAAGAAGACCTCCGGTGGTGATTCCCCTCTCCGGCAGGGTGCCGGGAAGAGCTTCTGGACCCTCTCGATCTTCGGGTCGACGGCGGCGGCGGATCGCGATGTGTTCTGGAAAATTGATCGGGTACTTAGGTTTTTTCCATCGGGGGGTCTTTATAGGCGAAGGGGCGATGTCAGAGGTGGCCCCAGGCCTCCTCACACCATGGCGGCGCGGCCAGGGCCTGGGCCATGCCAGTCAGGTGTGAGGGGCCCTGGTGGCCCCTCTCCTTCTCTCCTTCGGATGACTGGAAGCTCCCGGACAAAATAAGACTTCAGGAACTTGTTTCGTCCAATTCCGAGAATATTTCCTGTGTATCACATCTGAAACACAAAAACAGCAGAAAACAGGGAACTGGCACTGTGGCAACTTGTTAGTAGGTTAGTTCCGGAAAATGCATAAAAGTGCCACGAAGTGTAACGAAACAGTAGGCAAATGGTGTAAAAACAAGCATGGAGCATCAAAAATTATAGATACGTTGGAGATGTATCAAGCATCCCCAAGCTTAACTCCTGCTCGTCCTCGAGTAGGTAAGTGATAACAAAAGAATAATTTTTGAGGTGACATGCGCCTACACAATCTTGATCATGTATGTAAGCATTTGTGAGCTGGGATCATAAGAACTTAAAACATGGGCATGAAGATATAATCTTGACAATTAGAAACTTAGCAACCATGTTGTAAACATGCAAATGAACACAAACAAAAGATCATGAAAATGAAACAATGAAAGTCAAACGTGTGTTCAAATCATAAGGAAAAACATACAAATGGTTTTCAGCTTGTCCTTCATGGAGAGCAAAATATAAATGCATAGGACACCTTCAAGTTTAAGAGGGCGACTAGATACAAATAATTTGAGAACAAGTGAAACCAACAATATGAATCAATCAATGAAAACTTTGGGACAATGCACATTATACTAAGAATGACAACTATGCTCTCTTAATGGTGCATAAAGATAGAAGGTGGTGACTCAACATAAAAGTAAAAGAAAGGCCCTTCGCAGAGGGAAGAAGTGATTGCAAGTTTTATAACCTTCAAAAATTATGGTACTTACCGGCTATGAGCTCTCATTGCCCCCATCATAAGCATCTTGAATGGTTAAAGTTAATGCGAGAACAATTATGATGCATATGCTTGACAAATCATAAGTTGAAAACCTCGTGTCCCGTGAATACGAGTACCCAAACCTCATGCTACTTTACTTAGAGTCCCAAGCAAGGCTCTTATCATTGTAAATATATGCATATCATTGAGAACCGCCAATGGGGTACCTCCGTGCCCGATGACATGGAACAAGCCCACATCAAAATGACAGGACAAGCAGACAATGAACACCTCGACATCTCTTTTATTTGCCATTTGTTTAGCTTTTTATTGTGAGATACGTCGTTGAATGTTCACCATGGGTATGCTGCAAATTTCCACCATGAATTATGCATGGCTTAGATTAGCGGCCCGGCGTTTCCCTAACACATATACAAACTCCATGATCCCCACAAGATTCCCAATTCATTTCACACCGCGGGCATCCATAAACAAAAGATCATGATATCAACTCAAATAAGAAGTGCAATGTTGAAAGCTTGCCCATGACTGCATGGCTGGGCTAGTCTCCAACTTACAACTTGCAAGCATAACAACTCAACATAAGAGACCACAATGTCAAATTTTTAAGAACAAGAAAAAGTAAAGTGTGCCTTCCGGTTCGTGAGAGCTTTACTGACCGAATTTCGCATAACACTGGTAAGAGTTTAATTTGAAGAGAAAATAAAAGTAAGTCGAATTTACTTGGAATAGCAAATTGCTAGTAGGTATGTATGATGGACACTTTGGAAAACTTTGGCTTTTAGGAGTTGGATGCACGAGTAGAGCTCATACTCAGTACAAGGCGAAGGCTAGCAAAAGACTGGGAGCGACCAACTAAGAGAGCAATAATGGCCATAATCATGCAAAGCGACAAAGCGTCATTAAAAGAAGCATAAGATGGCATCAAAAGTCAAAAACTAAATGATCATGAAGGCTATTCGCGACTTTGTAAGAGTCTAACATGTGTGAGCATGCGCCAAGTCAACCCAAATAAAGCATCAAGGAGAAAACCAAAATAATGCTTCCATACAATAAAAACAACGCATGATTTTTTCAAAGGCTCATTAAGCAATCTCAGTTATTTGAGACAAGTCATGCTATAGCAAAACCACTAAGCATACTATCAAAAGGACATCAAGCATGACATGAAAAAGCCTAAGCCGCAGTCTACACAAGCTCCTTCTTGTACCACTATTTTGCATAAAGCTTTTTCTCTTTTCCAACACCATTTGAAAATTTTGAAGACACCTCTTTTGATGAAAACCAATAAAGATCTGAGGCAAAAATACACCTTGATGAAAAGATAAGACAAGGTCTGAACGCAAATTAAGGCAAAAACGAAAACCAAAAGCAGTAGCGGAAAAAGAAAAACACTCAATGAACGATAAGAGTGAAAAACGGAGTGTTCTTGGCAAATGAAAACGAGTACATCTCCTCCAAAAGAAATTTGTTGGGGTCCAACCATTTATTGCAGCAAACAAAACAAAACTAACTAAGAAAAATAAAACAACTGACGCTCCAAGAAAAACACATAGTGCATGAAGCAATAAAAATATAGTGTCTTGAAAGGTGACCTGATTTTTGCCGATGAAGAAGGGGTGCCTCGGGGGCATCCCCAAGCTTTGACGCTTGTACTTCTTGGATATTTCTTGGGGTGATGCATGGGCATCCCCAAGCTTGAGCTTTTGTCCATTCTCCAACTCATCTCATCATTCTCCAATCCCTACACTTGAAAACTTCCTTCATACAAAACTAAACACAATTCTATTAGCAACATTAGTGTAGGCATAACATATAATCAACCTCTTTTTGCTTCAGGTTTCAACTCAAAACCACCACATATATAGTAAATACTACTGTAGCAACCTCCCAAAAAGTTCCGTGATCAAAAGAACTCAAAAGAAAGCGATAAAGTGGCAAACACAAATATTGACAGAAATCTGTCAAAACAGAATAGCTGACAAAGGACGAATTTTTGAGGGGTTTTCTGTTGCTCAAATCAAAAAGTGTTCAACTAACGAAAGTTTGGATATAACCTGGGGCATATGCACAAGAAATCACAGGTCCAAAATATATACAGAGAATTTATACGAATTTTTTACGGTGCAGCACCGAAAACAGTTTCAGGACAGCAATATCCCCAAATCTTTACCTCACTCAAATTAGAGGCTTCTCTTGGCACAAAAACAAAATAAACAAGATAAGGAGCGGTCATTACAGTAGTAATGACTTCCAAGACTCAAATAAAAGAAAAATTACTGAAAATAAAACATTGGGTTATCTCCCAAGAGTGCTTTTCTTTAACGCCTTTGAGCTAGGCGCAGAAAATTGCGAATCAAGTAACATCAAGTGATGAGGCATCAAGCTCATAATTTGCTCTAAGAATAGAGTCAAAAAGTGATTTCTTCCTTTTCCTAGGGAAGTGTTCTATACCTTTCTTGAGTGGGAATTGATATTTGATAGTGCCTTCCCTCATATCAATGATGGCACCTACAGTTCGAAGAAAGGGTCTTCCCAAAATAATAGGACATGAAGCATGGCATTCAACGTCCATAACAAGAAAATCAACGGGAACAAGGTTATTGTTAACCATAATAAGAACATCATTAATCCTTCCCAAAGGTTTCTTCTTAGCAACATCAGCAATAGGAACATCAAAATAACATTTTTCAAGCGGTGGTAAATCAAGCATGTCATAAATCTTTCTAGGCATAATAGAAATACTAGCACCTAGATCACATAAAGCATGGCAATCAAAACCATTAACATGCATATCAATGATGGGTTCCCAACCATCTTCTAACTTCTTGGGAACAGAAGCCTTTTGCTTCAACTTTTCATCCCTAATTTTTATGAGAGCATTGGTAATATGCTTAGTAAAAGCAACATTTAAAGAACTAGCATTGGGAGTCAAAGCAAGCTTTTGCAAGAACAAAATAACTTCAGATATATTGCAGCCATCAACATCAAAATCATTAAAAGAAATAGAGCTATCATCTCCCACACTCCGAAAAAATTCAGCACTCTTTTGAGAAAAAGTTTTGGCAGTTTTAGGCTTTTTAACACAAGGAGTGGGAGTTTTCTCTATACCAATCAAAGTAAGAGGATTGCTAGCATTAGGAGCAACATCATTAGAGGTAGTAATAGTATATACCTTTATTTCTCTAGCCATCTCATCTTCTCTTTCCCACCTGGCATGCAATTCCGCTAACAATCTAATATTTTCATCAATTCCAACTTGAATAGCATTAGCGGTAGCAAAAACATTGTTCTCTTTCACATCATTAGGCAACACTTTTAATTTCAGAATTTCAACATCATGAGCAAGGCTATCAACTTTAGAAGCAAGAATATCAATTTTGCCTAACTTTTCCTCAACAGACTTGTTAAAAGCAGTTTGCTTACCGATGAAGTCCTTGAGCATTACCTCAAGCTCGGAGGGCGCAGCCCTAGTGTTGTTGTAGGAGTTACCATAAGAATTACCATAACCATTACCATTGGTAGAAGGATACGGCCTATAATTGTTACTAGCAAAATTGTTCCTATAAGCATTGTTGTTAAAATTATTATTTCTAATGAAATTCACATCAACATGCTCTTCTTGAGCAACCAGAGAGGCTAAAGGAACATTATTAGGATCAACATGAGTCCTATCATTAGCAAGCATAGCCATAATGGTATCAATCTTATCATTCAAGGAAGAGGTTTCCTCAACAGAATTTACCTTCTTACCTTGTGGTGCTCTCTCGGTGTGCCATTCAGAATAATTTACCATCATGTTGTCGAGTAGCTTTGTTGCGGCGCCCAAGGTAAGGGACATAAAAGTGCCTCCAGCAGCTGAATCAAGTAGGTTCCTCGAAGAAAAATTCAGTCCTGCATAAAAAGTTTGGACAATCATCCAAGTAGTCAGTCCATGAGTGGGGCAATTCTTTATTATAGATTTCATTCTTTCCCAAGCTTGAGCAACATGTTCATTATCAAACTGAGTAAATTTCATAATATTGCTACGCAGAGATATAATCTTAGCAGGAGGATAGTATCTACCAATAAAAACATCCTTACACTTAGCCCATGAATCAATACTATTCTTAGTCAAAGACAGCAACCAATCTTTAGCTTTTCCTCTCAAAGAAAAAGGAAACAACTTGAGCTTAATAATATCACTTTCTACTTCCTTATATTTCTGCATCTCACATAGCTCAACAAAATTGTTGAGATGAGCTGCAGCATCTTCAGTACTAGCACCAGAGAATTGCTCTTTCATAACAAGGTTCAATAAAGCAGGCTTAATCTCATAAAAGTTTGCAGCAGGAGCAGGTGGTGCAATAGGAGTGCAGATAAAATCACTATTGTTCGTGCTAGTAAAGTCACACAACTTGGTGTTTTCAGGAGTAGCCATTTCAGCAAAACGAAAGTAAACAAGTAAAAAACAACTACCAAGGATTCTAATTTTTTTGGGTTTTTGATATAAAATGATGCAGGTAAAATAAATAAAGTAAAGCAAAACAATAACAAAGTAAAGGATGTGCGTGCGAAAACTCCCCTCGTAGAAGTCTTCCACTCTTCCCCGGCAACGGCGCCAGAAAATTAGCTTGATGCGTGGTTAATGACTAGCCCGTTGGGAACCCCAAGAGGAAGGTGTGATGAGTATAGCAGCTAGTTTTCCCTCAGTTAAGAAACCAAGGTTTGTCGATCAGGAGAAAAGCAGACAATAACGACTGAAGGTGATGCTTGCTAGTTTGCGACAGCTTCGGACAATTTATATATGGCGCATCGTCCAAGCTTTGCTTGCTAGCTGCAACGCGGAACCTGCACACAACACAACCAAGTACTTTGCTCCCAACTTGCGATGAGGTTGTCAATCTCACCGGTTTGCTTGAAACAAAGGTTATGAGCGTATCGAGTGGAAAGCAGTAGAAGTATACGAGTAAAGTAAACAGTGCGAGTAAAGTAAACAGGTGATAGCAATATGATGGAAATAGGACTGGGGTCCACAGTTCACCAGTGGTGTCTCTCCATAAGATAAATAACACATGCTGGGTAAACAAATTACAGTTGGGCAATTGATAGAATAAAGATAAACGTGATATGTCAATAAGATCACTATGAGATTTACTCTGGGCATTACAACAAAATACATAGACCGCCATCCAACTGCATCTATGACTAATAATCCACTTGTGGCGAATCAATTCGAGAACTCCACAAGTATTAAGTTGCGAACAACAGATAATTGCATTAAGAAAAGTGTGTAATGTAAATAAAGCATATGCCCTTGAGTATATGAATGTTGTTTTCTCCCTAGTAGCAACAGCACATCTACAACCTTAGAGGTTTCTGTCACTCCCCCAGGTTAAATAGAGGCATGAACCCACTATCGAGCATAAATACCCCCTCTTGGAGTCACTAGCAACTACTCGGCCAAGATAGCTACTAACAACGGAGAGCATGCAAGATCATAAACAACATAGAGATAACATAAGATATATTTCAGTATAGCAACTCAATCATAACACCAATATTCATCGGATCCCAACAAACCAAACATGTAGAATTACATAATGGTGATGTCAATCATGTAGGGCAGCTCATGAGATCTAAACATGAAGCACATGGTGGAGAAGACAACCATCTAGCTACTGCTATGGACCCATAGTCCAAGGTAGACTACTCACTCATCGCTCCGGAGGCAAGCATGGCGATGAAGAAGACCTCCGGTGGTGATTCCCCTCTCCGGCAGGGTGCCGGGAAGAGCTTCTGGACCCTCCCGATCTTCGGGTCGACGGCGGCGGCGGATCGCGATGTGTTCTGGAAAATTGATCGGGTACTTAGGTTTTTTCCGTCGGGGGGTCTTTATAGGCGAAGGGACGATGTCAGAGGTGGCCCCAGGCCTCCTCACACCATGGCAGTGCGGCCAGGGCCTGGGCCGCGCCAGCCAGGTGTGAGGGGCCCTGGTGGCCCCTCTCCTTCTCTCCTTCGGATGACTGGAAGCTCCCGGACAAAATAAGACTTCAGGAACTTGTTTCGTCCAATTCCGAGAATATTTCCTGTGTATCACTTCTGAAACACAAAAACAACAGAAAACAGGGAACTGACACTGTGGCAACTTGTTAGTAGGTTAGTTCCGGAAAATGCATAAAAGTGCCACGAAGTGTAACGAAACAGTAGGCAAATGGTGTAAAAACAAGCATGGAGCATCAAAAATTATCGATACGTTGGAGACGTATCAATTTACAAGTTGTGATCTGTGTTCGACTTGTGTATGTTTGATGCATGGCTCAAATAGCATCCAGTACCATGTGTGATGTAAATACAATGACATGAATACATGGTCACACACGCTTGCAGGGAGCCAAGATCCATCTATATTGTCATGGCCATTGAAATACATCAACGCTTCTTTTTCTACCTAGCATCATGCACCGACTCCATTGATCGAGTATATTTTTTTTCTAGGTATCGTGTCTCCCTTCGTAGATAGCTTTCCATCCAGATTAATTAGTATGCCCTCCTCATCTAAATTAATTGTCACAAGCTTTGATTAAAATTTGTTCCAAATACACATATATTTGGACACGTTTCAATGTGTATGTTCGTCTATTTGGGAGAAAAAATGGCAAATTAATTTGGATCAGAGTGAGTTCATCCTAGGAACAAATCAATCATGCCCGGAATATGCAATCTTGGCTGACGTACATGGTTTTTGATATGTTGTCTTGACATAAAGAAAATTAAGCAGTAAGCAGAGCCTGTACACAACCTGGTGCCCTAATCTGCATCCGACTAATTCAGTTAGTTGTCGGTGGCGACGCCTAACAATTGAAAAATATTCGTATCAAGGAAATGTTACATTGTAAAATGATTATTGTTTTTTACGTTTGCGTCTTGTCAGATGTCTCTTGCAAGGAGGTGTTGTTGGCCGCCATGCTCTACATGCTACCATCCACCTTGACAATCTGCACAGCTGTACTTCTGCCTTCGTCATTGATGAGGATATCGTGCCATAGGAAAACAAACGCACTTGGCCGGGTATGGCACTTGGCCGGGTATGACATGTGGAAAAGAGCTCGGGTCCGTGGTCTATCGTCAACTATGAAAGCACCACGAGGGTGACAAAATGAGGAAATCCTTGAGTTTATGTGGGGGATGACGAAAATTTGGAACATCAAGACATGCCCTTAAAAGGGCGACACAGCGGTGCCGAAGTTCCTGGAGTCCATCGCGGGTTGGGGCATGCTAGAGAGGTGCTTTAGCACGAGGCGATGGGCGTGTTCATACCAAAATTCAGGCAGAACTCCAGAGTGGAGAGCTATGCGGCGGGATGCCCATGTTGTGTTGGACCTTTTTAATAGGGACCGTAGCAACGCACGAGCATTCAACTAGTTAAAGTTAAAAGTTGTTGACCAGCAAAATTTAAAGGTGTCTTAAGGGAGTAATACAGAAAGTATACTCCGTCTATCCCTTAACACAAAAGATAAATTCCAATCTTAGTAGAGTATGTGTGATAGAAGCATGAAAAAAATGACTATGAAAGCAATGATATTTGCGGACGAGTTCAGTGATCCACGTCTACATCCCAATTCCCGACTTATGGATAGGGGTACTTATTAGTATGCATTGAATCAACATAGTCCAATTGACAACAAACCCGTTGAGGCTATCATATACATCTTGATCATCGCTACACAATTTTAGACGGAATCCAAAAGACATATCTGTAGAATCCTAACCATAGAATATGACTGGTCACCCCTACAACAGGCGTCCGAACCATTTACGTTCTGATATTCTAGGTGTTTTAAAGTATCATGACGAAAAGACATATCTTGTCTTGTTGACAAAAAATCAAGATGTGGTGCTATATAAAAAGATTACTAGAGCATCAAATTTGTTTGTTTCGCATGGTAAAAATAAATCCTAAAGAATTTGTGTTAGCGTGGGGCATGGATATCACCATGTGTTGCTTTTATTTTAAAATTTTGACATTTTCGCATATCTTCTATTTAGGCTGGAGCATGTGCTCCTGGGAGCTGTTTTGAATTTTTTATCGCAAGGTCACATCTCATTATATGAATTGGGTAAATGTTTTAAATAAATCCTTATTATGGGTTGAAATAAAATACTCTGACAACTAAAACTAAGACGTACCATACTTGAACATGCTAACTGTGTCATCATGTATTATTCCGCTTAGCCATCGTACATGAATCGGATTATAGTTGATCAATTATTGATGCTTGGTATAATTTATGGTCGCCGCCTTTGTGTTCCAAGAAAAATATGTCAAGTGGGTGCATCTTCTATATATCTTTTTTTTGTATGACTTCTATTTTGTATTCTTGTGTTCCATACACTTGCATGGACTATTTCTCCTCCCAACAGCCTGTGTTCTATGTTGGATATTTTTGCGATCTTAGTTTTTGCCATGCGCTCACCATCATATATGATTGAGATCTAAGGTGGGCAAAAAGAAAAGAAATAGTACTGTACATGATATGGACGAAAGCATCCAAATCACAGATCGCATAGCGGCATATATGGTTGCATATGCATCTATTCCCCATTTGCATGTGCTCTGCTGGACCCACCTGGACCGGCCAATGAAAGGCTAATATCTAAAGGCATCGGAGTTACCCGCACAAAAGAAGTTCATCAGAGTTTGAATCTGATTCCGTTGGTACAACATGGGAGGGGTTATTCGCTGCAGAAGGATGCGGATTTGTTTAAGATTGCACTCAAAACAGTCGTAGGACGAGCTGAGTTCCTCCTGGGGTGGTTGAATGAACAGCATGGGAGAAGAAGACTAGACAAGCAAAAGGTTGAAGGCGCACTGTCCAAAAATGTGTGTGTCACCATTCATGAATGAGATAGACAGAGCCATAAAGAAATCATGTCATGCTTTGTCGTCGATGTCGGATACGCCAGTTCAGATTAGAAAATAGCGATGGTGAAGTGCAATTTAGGTGTTCGGTAGCTTGTTGTCTTATGTTTATCGGTTTATGAATCAAAGTCAAACCATGACATATCGGTGTTATACAAAACAAGACAGACGAGCTCTACGGGTAGAAACATCGCATACGTTAAGTCAGAGTGTATCAGCACCGCACAAGAGAAACAAATAGTAATATAAGCATTTATATTACAACATAAGTGTACACTTTTGCTACCTTGCAGCCACTAGCTGCTTTTTGGCTTGGATCATCTATTCATTTAGATTTTTCGTTTGTCGGGTCAGTTCAATCTGGCACACATTACAATTATCTTCATGTTGTTTTCGGTTACGCAACATTACCGAACTGAAAATGGATAGATTTCGATTAAATAGTTATTTATATGAGTAACTTGAGATTTTTGTGTCCTTATGTAGCCTCCAAAAATAATGAATACTTAGACACAATAGCTTCTGATCATATAAGTTGATAAAAAGAGAGCTTCTGATCGTATACCTGAAAAAACATCTACAAACCAAATCTACAACATGCAGCAAATTTGTCAAAAGCTACTATGCCGTGTCAAATCAAAGTTTTATGTTTGCTAATTTATGACATCATAGCTGATATGTTTGCTGATCTAACGTCGATATCTCTATGTTATCACATGGCATACGTCTTAAACAACCCTAGAACTTAAATAAAAACCAACAATCTTCGATGTTGATAGCTAGAGTACATAAAATAGTATTGGATAGATTGACCAAATTACTAATTAAACAAGCATACTAAAAAAAGGTGCATGATTGTATCTCATCTTATTTGTTTATATTTTTAGTTGCACATTGGTTAAGAGGGGCCTCGTTTCATGTGATTTGATACCACACACAAGTAGATAGAGCTACACATTTACACAATGTTTGATCCGGTTGACAACACATAATTTTTGGCAGGACTTGTTACTATTAGGTGTTGCCGTCTATCTTTCACTCGCGTATAATTTCCATGTTAGAATGTGCTTGAGATATATCCCTTCAGTAGTTCATGAATTAATAATTAATGTTTCATGAGTTTTTTAAACTCAACATGTCATTAAAGTTGCGAGCAGTAGAGTGGGATACCTGTCGATTAAAAAGTGTTTAGGTGACACAAGCACGCGCTTGAGGGCGTATTGCATGAGGTATGGTCATGAACTTAAGTACTTGAGCTTCTTATTTCAAAATTGAACGCGATAACTCCATTCAAACCTGCTTTGATCTCTCTAATGATTCTCCAGCAACTCCCTCTAGTAGTAGTAGCAACATCAATGACTGCCATTTCACAATCTAAAAAATATGTACTTGATGGACTACCCAATGTTGTGCTAATGCCAGAGCTTTAGGGAACGCTAAAACTTAGGAGTTGTTTGGTCAGTGGTTCCCGGTAAAACCATAGCTAATAGAGCATCGACAATATGAAGTCATCCGATTGATGGGCCCTAGCCGGATTGCCACATGTGAACACCAATCCGATAGTTTTCATATTTAACAAGGGACAGTTCACTCTTCCCCCGATTGAGATGGATACAACACTCTTCAATTGCTTGCGTACATCCAGTTTATATCGAACCATATAAAAGTTGTCAACAAAATCAACCGAGAGGGGTTATCCACCTAAGACGAAGCATGCTTTTAGGGAGGAGATGGAGCATGCTATTCCTAAAAAACAACATCATTGAGATCTTCCTCGTGGAGCCCCGGCTCACTCATCATGGCCTATAAGTCACCTAGATCCGCCGCTTCGATGGCGAACTGTCACCAGTAGCCGCCAACTAAGAGACAAAAAAGAATCCCGACCCTTAGTGGAATCGAATCTCCACCAACTCGTCGCCAAGGCCGGGTAGGCATGCAAAGACCGCCTCTGGATCAGCCCGAGTAACATCGGCGAGATAGATCTTAGGTCTCAACTCTCAACACCCTCGCGACCATGAGCCGAGCCAACTATATACTATATATCAATTTTTTTTTGTTAAAAAGCTTCACCTCAGTCTATATACATGCGAATCTAGACAAATCAAAGTCACTTATTTTCAAACGGAGGGAGTACTTATCATTACATCTACGATAAAAATAGGATTCTTTGATTATTTTTTGGATTCATGTGCTGATACGTCTCAAACGTATCTATAATTTTTGATGCTCCATGCTTGTTTTTACACCATTTGCCCAATGTTTCGTTACACTTAGTGGCACTTTTATGCATTTTCTGGAACTAACCTATTAATAAGTCGCCACAGTGCCAGTTCCCTGTTTTCTGCTATTTTTGTGTTTCAGAAGTGATACACAGGAAATATTCTCGGAATTGGACGAAACAAGTTCCTGAAGTCTTATTTTCCCGGAAGCTTCCAGAGATCCGAAGGGGAGTAGGAGAGGGGCCACAGGACAGGCTCACACCAGCCTGGCGCGGCCCAGGCCCTGGCCGCGCCGCCATGGTGTGAGGGGGCCTGGGGCCACTCCTGACATCGCCCCTTCGCCTATATAAAGCCTTGGGACGGAAAACCCTGGGGGAATCGGCAATTTTCCAGAAGCAGTTCCGTAGCTCCGCCGCCGCCACCGACGAATTTCGGGGGACAGAAATCTCTGTTCCGGCACCCTGTCGGGACGGGGAAGTGCCCCCGGAGCCATCTCTATCGGTCTCCATCGTCGTCTCCGCCGTCTCCATCGACCTCACCGCCATCTCCATCAACCTTGCTATCTCCTATGATGAGGAGGGAGTAGTTCTCCCCCGGGGCTGAGGGCTCTACCGGTAGCTATGCGGTTCACCTCTCTCTCCCATGATGTGATCTTTATATGATCGTGAGCTTTGTATCATGTTGAATAAGTAGATGTTACTCTTCTTCATTATGTGTACTTGATACGTCTCAAACGTATCTATAATTTTTGATGCTCCATGCTATGTTTTACACCATTTGCCTATTGTTTCGTTACACTTAGTGGCATTTTTATACGCTTTCCGGAACTAACCTATTAACGAAGTGCCACAGTGCCAGTTCCCTGCTTTCTGCTGTTTTTGTGTTTCAGAAGTGATACACAGGAAATATTCTCCGAATTGGACGAAACAAGTTCCTGAAGTCATATTTCATCGGGGAGCTCCCAAACATCTGAAGACCTGACGGAGTGGGGCCACGAGGCCCCCACACACAGGGGCGGCGCGGCCTAGCCCCTGGCCGCGCCACCCCCTTGTGAGGGCACGTGGTCCACCCTCTGACAGCCCCCTTTCGCCTACATATACCCCCTGACGAGAAAAACCTAAGAGCCAGATCAGTTTTCCAGAATACATCGCGATCCGCCGCCGCCGTCGACCCGAAGATCGGGAGGGTCCAGAAGCTCTTCCCGGCACCCTGCCGGAGAGGGGAATCGCCACCGGAGGTCTCCTTCATCGCCATGATTGCCTCCGGAGCGATGAGTGAGTAGTCTACCTTGGACTATGGGTCCATAGCAGTAGCTAGATGGTTGTCTTCTTCACCATGTGCTTCATGTTTAGATCTCATGAGCTGCCCTACATGATTGAGATCACTGTTATGTAATACTATGATGTTGGTTTGTTGGGATCCGATGAATATTGGTGTTTATGATTAAGTTGCTGTACTGAATTATATCTTTTGTTATCTCTATGATGTTTATGATCTTGCATGCTCTCCGTTGTTAGTGGCTATCTTGGCCGAGTAGTTGCTAGTGACTCCAAGAGGGGGTATTTATGCTCGATAGTGGGTTCATGCCTCTATTTCACCTGGGGGAGTGACAGAAACCTCTAAGGTGGTAGATGTGCTGTTGCTACTAGGGAGAAAACAACATTCATATGCTCGAGGGCATATGCTTTGTTTACATTACACACTTTGCTTAATGCAATTATCTGTTGTTCGCAACTTAATACTTCTAGGGTGTTCGGATGATATCCCCGGGGGTGGATTATTAGTCATAGATGCAGTTGGATGGCGGTCTATGTATTTTGTTGTAATGCCCAGAGTGAATCTCATAGTGATCTTCTTGACATATCACGTTATCTTTATTCTATCAATTGCCCAACTGTAATTCGTTTACCCAGCATGTTATTTATCTATGGAGAGACACCACTAGTGAACTGTGGACCCCGGTCCTATTTTAATCATATTGCAATCACCTGTTTACTATTCCCGCACTGTTTACTTTACTAGCATATTACTACTGTTTTCCACTCGATACGCTCATAACCTTTGTTTCAAGCAAACCGGTGAGATTGACAACCTCATCGCAAGTTGGGAACAAAGTATTTGTCTGTGTGTGTGCAGGTTCCACAAACACCTTCAGTCGTCACCGTCTCCCTTCTCCTGTTCGATATACCTTGGTTTCATAACTGAGGGAAAACTTGCCGCTGCACTCATCATACTTTCCTCTTGGGGTTCCCAACGGGCTGGTCATTCACCACGCACAAGGACGCCTGCTTTCACCAGTCAGCAGCACTCTAGTGTGTTATTAAAGTAATCTATTCCTCCTGCCATGGTGTAACGGTGACAGTGCGTGCATCGTGGTGGTACTTGGTCTAGGCTACGATTGTGATCTCTTATGGATTGTGAGAATAATTATCACTATGATAGTATTGAAGTGATCTATTCCTCCTTTCATGGTGTAATGTTGACAGTGTGTGCACCGTGTTAGTACTTGGTCTAAGTTGCAATAATATTTATCTTGAGTTGTGATTTGATTTGGATATCTCTATGAGTGGTGTTTGTCAAGTAATTGATGAACTTTGAGGAGTGCTTCGTAGCCCTACGCAATGATTAGTGTTATTCAATAGGAGAGTAATTCAGAGTACCATAGTGAAGAGAAGTTATCTATTTGTTTAATTATGTTATATTTGTTGGGAGTGTGTCCACTAGTGAAAGTATGATCCCTAGGCCTTGTTTCCAAGCATTGCACACCATTTACTTCCTGTTTTGTTACATGTTTGCTCGCAGCGATACTTATTTCATATCACAGTTACTACTTATAATCATCACTACCGCTTGTATTTCAATATCTCTTCGCCGAACTAGTGCACCTATACATCTGACAAGTGTATTGGGTGTGTTGGGGACACAAGAGACTTTCTGTATCATAATTGCAGGGTTGTTTGAGAGGGATAGCTTTGACCTCTTCCTCCCTGAGTTCGATAAACCTTGGGTGATCCACTTAAGGGAAACTTGCTGCTGTTCTACAAACCTCTGCACTTGGAGGCCCAACACTATCTATAAGAACAGACGTGTGCGTAGACATCAAGCTCTTTTCTGGCGCCGTTGCCAGGGAGGTAAGGTAAAAGGTACTCGCATCCTCCTGTGTGAGTACTCGGAGTTATTTCCTTTAGATTCTGCAATTACATCTTTTTGTTTCTTGTTTTTATTTTCACTAGTTAGGCTTAATGGAAAACAAAGAGTTCGTTAGTCTTTTTCCTGAGTTTAGATATGAAGTGTTTGAAGAGAAAATTGAAAAACCTTTGGAGCTTAATTTGCATGCTAATAGTGTTGTTAGTATGAATGTTTCGAACACTGTTATTACTAATGCTATAGAAAAGTCTAAGCTTGGGGAAGCTGGTTTTGTTAAGCATGATATTTTTAGTTCCCCAGCTTTAGTGGAGAAAGTTTGTGCTGATAATATTTTATCTCCCATATGTGATGTTCCTTCTTATGATGATATGTTTGAAGAATATGCTTTGCGAAATAGCTGTTCTCTAGCTTGTGATGATACTAAACCTCTAGTTTATGATGGTTATGATGATAATATTTTCAGTTCACCTACTTTTGAGGAGAAAATTAGTTATGATTACAATATGCCTCCTATTTATGATGATTATGGTGATGAGAATAATTATTCTATTGAATTTGCTCCTACTACTATTGTTCCTGTGGTGAGTATTAATTCTTTTATGCATGTGGCTCATCATAGGGATGTTTTATGTGATAGTTATATTGTTAGTTCTATTCATGATGCTACTGAAAGTTATTATGAGAGAGGGAAACATGGTTTGATGGATCTCAACAATATTAAGTTTCCCCTCTTTATGTTGCAAATCTTGAAGTGGCACTTGTTTTATCTATCCATGCTTGCTACTATGTGCCTCGTTGATTTATTTTCTTACAAGATTCCTATGCATAGGAAGTGGTTTAGATTTAAATGTCTTTCATATCTGCTTTTTGATGCTCTCTATTGCTTTAAGTTCCTATATGGCGCCTTTGCCTCAAGCTCTTATATGGTGCCCACATGAGCATCTTTGCAAATTACTACGCCTAGCTCAAAGGCATTAAAGAAAAGCACTCTTGGGAGATAACACATTGTTTTATTTTCAGTACTTTTTCTTTTATTTGAGTCTTGGAAGTTATTACTACTGTAATAACCGCTCCTTATCCTTTTTATTTTGTTGTTGTGCCAAGAGAAGCCTCTAATTGGAGTGAGGTAAGATTTGGGGATGTTGCTGTCCTGAAACTGTTTTTGGTGCTGCACCGTAAAAATTCGTGAAAGTTCTCTATATATCTTTTGGACCTGCGATTTCTTGTGCATATGCCCCAGGTTATATCCAAACTTTCATTAGTTGAACACTTTTTGATTTGAGCAACAGAAAACCCCTAAAAAATTCGACATTTGTCAGCTGTTCTGTTTTGACAGATTTCTGCCAATATTTGTGTTTGCCGCTTTATCGCTTTCTTTTGAGTTCTTTTGATCACGGAACTTTTGGGGAAGTTGCTACAGTAGTATATGCTATATATGTGGTGGTTTTGGGTTGAAACCTGAAGCAAAAAAGGGTTGATTATATGTTATGCTTACACTAATGTTGCTAATAGAATTGTGTTTAGTTTTGTATGAAGGAAGTTTTCAAGTGTAGGGATTGGAGAATGATGAGATGAGATGAAGAATGGACAAAAGCTCAAGCTTGGGGATGCCCATGCATCACCCCAAGAAATATCCAAGAAGTACAAGCATCAAAGCTTGGGGATGCCCCGAGGCACCCCTTTCTTCATCGAAAAAAATCAGGTCACCTTTCAAGACACTATATTTTTATTGCTTCATGCATTATGCGTTTTTCTTGGAGCGTCAGTTGCTTCTGTTTTCAGTTTTCTTTTGCTTTGTTTGCTGCAATAAATAGTTCGATCACATCATGTTCTTTTTAGAGGAGATGAACTCGCTTTTCATTTGCCAAGAACACTCCGTTTTTCACTGTTATCGTTCAATGAGTGTTATCTTTTTCTGCTACTGCGTTTAGCTTGCATTTTTCGCCTTGATTTTTGTTCAGATCTTGTTTTATCTTTGCATCAAGGTGTATTTGGACCTCTGGTATATGTTGGTTTTCCTCAAAAGAGTTTCCTCAAAAAGGTTTGTATGGTGTTGGAAAAGAGAAAAAGCTTTATGCAAAAAAGTGGTACAAAAAGGAGCTTGTTTAGACTGCGGCCTAGGCTTTTACATGTCGTGCTTGATGTCGTTTTGATAGTATGCTTAGTGATTTTTGCTGTAGCATGACTTGTCTCAAATGACTGAGATTGCTTAATGAGCCTTTGAAAAAATCATGCGTTGTTTTTATTATATGGAAGCATTTATTTGGTTTTCTCCTTTGATGCTTTATTTGGGTTGACTTGGCACATACTTACACCATGTTGACTACAAAATAAGTCGCCTATAGCCTCTATGATCATTTAGTTTTTGACTTTTGATGCCATCTTATGCTTCTTTTAATGTTGCTTTGTCGCTTTGCATGATTATGGCCGTTATTGCTCTCTTAGTTGGTCGTTCCCAGTCTTTTGCTAGCCCTCATTTTGTACTGAGTATGAGCTCTACTCGTGCATCCAACTCCTAAAAACCAAGTTTGCCATCGTGTCCACTATAAATTCCTATGCATTGTATTTGCAAGCCATTCCAACTAAATTTTCATATGCTACCTGTCAAAAAACCTTCAAAATACTTCTCATTTTGTGACATTATTTTCAGCTCATGGGGACGTAGTGGTCGGATTTGCTATCTTCCATATTGCTTATTCCAAAAAGAAAAAAAAAGAAAAAAGTCACTCCTCCATGGTATGTGAATGTTGGTGGGCACCCGATGGAATCGGTTAGCCATGGTTTGTGAAAGGAAAAAAAGGTGGGGAGGAGTGCCAAGCTTTATAAAAGAGCACAAAAGTGCCAATCTCTCTCTCAAAAACTTGCTTCATTTTTGTATGGAAGATAGTAAGAACCCCATTGCCAGTCGTTGACAAAAGCAACCACCTCTCAAAACCCAAGTTTTATCTCTCTGTTTTACAAATGAAAAGCTCTAGCACATGTTTAATCACTGCTTCCCTCTGCGAAGGGCATTTCTTTTACTTTTATGTTGAGTCACCACCTTCTATCTTTATGCACCATTAAGAGAGCATAGTTGTCATTCTGAGTATAATGTGCATTGTCCCAAAGTTTTCATTGATTGATTCATATTGTTGGTTTCACTTGTTCTTAAATTATTTGTATCTAGTCACCCTTTTAAACTTGAAGGTATCCTATGCATTTATGTTTTGCTCTCTTTGAAGGACAAGCTGAAAACCATTTGTATGTTTTTCCTTATGATTTGAACACACGTTTGACTTTCATTGTTTCATTTTCATGATCTTTTGTTTGTGTTCATTTGCATGTTTACAACATGGTTGCTGAGTTTCTTATTGTCAAGATTATATCTTCATGCCCATGTTTTAAGTTCTTATGATCCCAGCTCACAAATGCTTACATGTTGATCAAGATTGTGTAGGTGCATGTCACCTCAAAAATTATTCTTTTGTTATCACTTACCTACTCGAGGACGAGCAGGAGTTAAGCTTGGGGATGCTTGATACGTCTCAAACGTATCTATAATTTTTGATGCTCCATGCTTGTTTTTACACCATTTGCCCAATGTTTCGTTACACTTAGTGGCACTTTTATGCATTTTCCGGAACTAACCTATTAACAAGTCGCCACAGTGCCAGTTCCCTGTTTTCTGCTGTTTTTGTGTTTCAGAAGTCATACACAGGAAATATTCTCGGAATTGGACGAAACAAGTTCCTGAAGTCTTATTTTTCCCGGAAGCTTCCAGAGATCCGAAGGGGAGTAGGAGAGGGGCCACAGGCCAGGCTCACACCAGGCTGGCGCGGCCCAGGCCCTGGCCGCGCCGCCATGGTGTGAGGGGGCCTGGGGCCACTCCTGATATCGCCCCTTCGCCTATATAAAGCCTCGGGATGGAAAACCCTGGGGGAATCGGCAATTTTCCAGAAGCAGTTCCGTAGCTCCGCCGGCGCCACCGACGAATTTTGGGGGACAGAAGTCTCTGTTCCGGCACCCTACCGGGACGGGGAAGTGCCCCCAGAGCCATCTCCATCGGTCTCCATCGCCGTCTCTGCCGTCTCCATCAACCTCGCCGCCATCTCCATCAACCTTGCGGTCTCCTATGATGAGGATGGAGTAGTTCTCCCCCGGGGCTGACGGCTCTACCGGTAGCTATGTGGTTCACCTCTCTCTCCCATGATGTGATCTTTATGTGATCGTGAGCTTTGTATCATGTTGAATAAGTAGATGTTACTCTTCTTCATTATGTGTACTCTAGTGTGTTATTAAAGTAATCTATTCCTCCTGTCATGGTGTAACGGTGACAGTGCGTGCATCGTGGTGGTACTTGGTCTAGGCTACGATTGTGATCTCTTATGGATTGTGAGAATAATTATTACTATGATAGTATTGAAGTGATCTATTCCTCCTTTCATGGTGTAATGTTGACAGTGTGTGTACCGTGTTAGTACTTGGTCTAAGTTGCAATAATATTTATCTTGAGTTGTGATTTGATTTGGATATCTCTATGAGTGGTGTTTGTCAAGTAATTGATGAACTTTGAGGAGTGCTTCGTAGCCCTACGCAATGATTAGTGTTATTCAATAGGAGAGTAATTCAGAGTACCATAGTGAAGAGAAGTTATCTATTTGTTCAATTATGTTATATTTGTTGGGAGTGTGTCCACTAGTGAAAGTATGATCCCTAGGCCTTGTTTCCAAGCATTGCACACCGTTTACTTCCTGTTTTGTTACATGTTTGCTCGCAGCGATACTTATTTCATATCACAGTTACTACTTATAATCATCACTACCGCTTGTATTTCACTATCTCTTCGCCGAACTAGTGCACCTATACATCTGACAAGTGTATTGGGTGTGTTGGGGACACAAGAGACTTTCTGTATCATAATTGCAGGGTTGTTTGAGAGGGATAGCTTTGACCTCTTCCTCCCTGAGTTTGATAAACCTTGGGTGATCCACTTAAGAAAAACTTGCTGCTGTTCTACAAACCTCTGCATTTGGAGGCCCAACACTATCTACAAGAACAGACGCGTGCGTAGACATCATGTGCAAGCATGTTCTAAGATCATGCTCCACCAATGGTCACAACTTGCAACAGAGAGAGGAGATAGTAAACCCTAAAAAGAGGGAATTCTTTTGCTCGAAATATTTACCTCTCGCATAACAATTTTTTAAAGACTCTGGTAACATCTGAGAGACTGTGGGCAAGTTTTGTGCGGGGTGAAGACGTGAAGATCCATGGGCCCGAGCCCTGATTGCATTCGTCGTGGGGAAAGGCCTTCCTTCGAAACCATCACTACCGCGGGCCTCGGCAGGAAGCAAACGACAAACCCGCGGGAAAGGCCAGCTCGAGGAAGAAGAGCTAGGGAGGGACTCCGGTCGGAGGGGACCTGGGCCGGAGGTGCGAATATTCCGACCCACGAGAGCGCTAGAGCTTGCAGAGCCAGAGAGACGTCCTCCTCTTCCCCACGGGAAACGGGAGGGGAAGATCCTGTCGGATTCGGCATCCTCCTCCCCTCCCATCCTCCAAATCCTCTGCCCTTTCTCGCGCTACCTCCACCTCCCCCTTCCTCTTCTCCATTTCAGTGGAAGAGAGGAGGAGGAGGAGGAATCGCGCTGTAGGTAGGAGTAGCTCGGGAGGTAGCGGCGGCCCAGCAGCTTCCCAGCGCTAAGGTCCTCTCCTAATCTTCTCTGGCTGATTTACTCTGCCCAGCAGGTTCATTCGCGCTCATTTACTAGTAAAAGAATCTTAAACTGTGCAAGACCTGCTAAGATTTCGGGGTCAGAATTTGTTGTAATTTCTTACTGCCGTTCAGCTGTGGAGGGTTGCATTTCTTCTCGGGAAGGAGAGAAATCCCCTCTTTACTGCAAAGTATTCTGCAGTTGCTGAATCATGTGGAGCTACCAATGATCACTGCTCCGCCTGTTCCGAAGAAACAGAGAGTGCACTGTCTCGTCTGCTTGGCTGCCGTAGCTCATCACTTTTTTTTTCATTCCGCTGTTGCCAACAAACGGTGGTTAGACGGGGATAGCTCGATTCTTGTTGGTTTCTTACCCTCCTGTTATGAGTGGTCTAGAGCGAGCCACCGAAGTGAGCACTGAGCAGTGACGTCCTGTTTGTATACTGTAGGCAGACAACTCATCGTTAGCTTGGATCTATTCCATGAACCTCGTTGGAGCAAAGGGTGTTTGCATTATCAAGTCCAAACTTTAACCGTGTTGTGCAATGGTGGGCCAGGATATAGATGACTACAAATACTACGGTGTAGTAAACGGGAGCAAAGTTGAACTGCGTGTGCGTGGTGCCTCTTCTTCTTTTCTGTGTAGACTAAGCTTTGCTCCAATGCTCCTGCCTCTTAAACAATGTCTCACCCAACTCTTTTCCCCACAGGAAAATTGTGTGTTCTGCTTAGTTGAAAAAATACACGTCGGATAAATAAATGGGAGTTCAGGCAGAGCGAAGACCTTCCGGGGGTCTGGATGGCCTCTACGGGGTACAGCTTGCAGGTCGGTCGCCATACAGTGATGATGAAGCTGTCAAAACAAGCATTATGGATGCGTCAACTAGGGAACAGCAGGGGGGCGTCGGCTTGACTCGAAGTTTGCAAATCAGGTAGGGTTTTGGAGCCATTATTATGAACCCCATCCAGAATTTTTTTAATTTTTTCTATGAAATAGTTGAGCATTACTTAATGCTTTGACTTGTAACTGCAGGCAACTCTGGCAACAAAGACCCCCATGCCTGAAGCCTATTCACTGTAGTCTCTCATGTATGGTCAATAAATTACATCATCCAGACAAATAGTTCCTCGTTTGGTAACTTAACTGCTTTTTTTTTGAACCAGGTGATAAACATGTAGGTGAAACTATTGCTAATGTTGTCACATCGCTTCCTTTCATTGTTCTTGGACTGCAGACACCAAGGCAAGTACATCTCTGAACCATTAAGTTGCTTCTTTAAACTTGCACCTTCTTATTGCTGTTTAGATTACCATTTTTGTACTAACGGTCATGTGCCAGTTCTGCAGAAAGACCCTGAATACTGCACTTTATGCTAACTCACTGATCGGAGTTGGAGTTGCATCTAGCTTGTATCATACATCAAGAGGAGAAATCAGAAAATACATGCGCTGGGCAGACTACACAATGATTGCCACTACAACACTAGTAAGATATGATTATCGAATAATGGCAAACTATAACTCATGCTCTCTTTATAGATGCATATTCAGCAAGAAAAACTGTGAACTGTACATAACCAGACTTGATTTGTTCATTCTGCTTAATAACTAATGCTTTCAGTAGTATTCCAATCCTGTAAAATTTTAACCTTATGAACTACTGCTTGAATATTACAAAGTTTGCATGTGACAACCTGCTTAACGTTTGTATATTGACACGTCAGCACTTGCAGCAACCTGATTTGTACATTATACTGTTAAACCTTGCCTTTTAGTGTTATATGGTGAGTTTATGACTGTAACTTCTTATGTGAAGTATTTGATCTTCTGTGTATTTTAACAAGGCATGTTTCACACAGTGTTTAACAAGAGCGCTTCGCAATGAGCATCCGAAATTACTAATGGCAGCATCCACGTTGCTCCTTCCATTCCAGCCCTTAATGGTCACAGCCGTCCACACTGGGATGATGGAGGCAAGTATTGTTTTAAGCTTCTGCCATGCTACTTTAAGAACAATAATCTGATTTATTTCTTCAGTTCTTAACATATCAATCTATGATCTTTCCCTCAAAATGACCTACAAGAGTTCTCTTCTGCCTCAGGTTTCATTCGCGAAACGAGCATCAACAGAGCCAGAGCTAAAGATGGCGCATAACCTGCACAGGATGTCGTCTCTGCTTGGAGGGGCGCTGTTCATAGCAGATGATGTCTTCCCGGAGACCCCCTACATCCACGCAGCATGGCATCTAGCTGCAGCATTGGGCGTCTGCACATGCAACAAGCTTCTTGAATGAGGATATATTAAGGTTACATTCCTTGCCACCGGGAAATCTGTTATCAACAAACCGTTGATAGACGTCCATCAACCAGTCGACATTGATCATTACACATTGCATAGGTGGTCGGTTTACATTTAGCCGAAATATTTCTAGGATTACTAGAGTATAGTTCTCTCTTGTAGTGAGACAAACTAGGTACCAGTTCGTCCCTGTATTTGTTGTAGATAATATATTGTACTTGTTGTTCCACATTCTGTGATGAGATGTAAAGGTATTTTGTACTTATGTTGTTTTATTTCGATATAATGGATGCAGTTTGGTTGTCGATTTTTCTCTTTCTGCTCACTACCTTCAGTTGAGATTTTTACTCTGTTGCCGAGAAGATTAAGAAAAGCTTCTTATAACAGACATGTCCAGGCTTGTGATCTATTCTAAAACATCGTTATAGTATGACTCAAATGAATTCCCAGATTTTTATGCACCTGTTTAGAAGAAAAAGAAATGAGGAATGAATCTCTGCGCCATGCATATCAACGAGCTGAAGTCGCAAGAAACTCCAGTCTTTACCCTAGCAGCAAGCTAACATTTGTAACTTAGCTTATTCTTCTACAAAATACCTTAGATATCTTGCGCAGCCTGGAGCTATTAAAAATACTCCTTGGCAGGGATTACCAAGGGCAAAACTGAATATTCCGAAGTATACTTAGTCCACAAAGTAACTTCAGTAATACAACCAACTGCAAGAATAAAGTGGATCTGCATCCACGCCTGCACATTCCAACAAAAATAAAGAAGCATACCATACCCATGTTTCTGTTGACTTTGATGAAATTCTGTTCTGGAGTCATAGTTTTGAAATCCAGGTGGATGTTATCAATTATCACTCTTCTCCTTTATCGTGCTGAAACACCAACAACCATCAATCACTGGGGTGACCTTCTCAGTTCAATTAGGACTGAAATGAATCAATCACTGGGGTGACCTTCTTGACGACCAGTCCTGATGCTGAGTTTCCAGCACTCGGGCACCTCAGCGGTAGCGTACTTAGCGTCGCTTATGATGATCCAGGTAAAAATCTACGCCTATAGGTGTAGAAAACGTATCTCCGTAATTACGTATTCAAACAAGCAGAAGGCCTGTCTCCCGCTTCTCGCCTCCCCCAACGAATCCACCCAAACCCACCGGAAAAGCCCGTCCTAATCCCACACAACCGCCGCGTGTCACGTTCTCACCTGGCGGCGGCGCCATGCTCCCCGCCGCTCTCCTCCCGCCGCCACGCTGCCTGCTCGCCTCCCCTCTCCGCTGCCACGCCCCAACCCAACAGCCTGCTGTCTCCCGCGGCCTGCTCCTCCGCGGCGCCGGCTCCCCCGTCGTCAAGCGGCTCCCTGCCGGCGATTGGCTTCTCTGGTACCACTCCGGCGCGCGCGTCGCTCTCTCCACCTCTCCCGACGGCCTGCGCTGGAGCCCTCCCGTCGCGCCCGACCCCCTGCTGCCCTCCACCGACTGGTGGGTATTCGACACTGCCGTCATCCGACCCGCCGACGTCCTCGTCATTTCTGCCTCCGACACATCATCCTACCGCTTGCCGTCCTCCGCTGTGTACTGGCTCTACTACACCGGCTCCAACGACGAGCGCCTCGCGTCCCCGTTCCCGGCCGCGGACGTCGCGGCGCTGCCGGGCCTCGCCATCAGCCAGGACGGTCGCCACTGGGCGCGCATCGAGGGGGACCACCATACCGGCGCGCTTCTCGGCGTCGGGGAGGATTACCCTCAGGGGTGGGAGAAGCGCTGCGCGGCGGCTCCAAAGGTGGTGATGCACGCCGAGGGGGATCTCCGGATGTACTACCACTCGTTCGACGAAATGTCGCAGAGACCCGCGATCGCTGTGGCGAGGTCGAGGGACGGGATCCGGTGGAAGAGGGTGGGGAAGGTGCTTGAGGGAGGCGGACCTGGGTCATTCGATGAAGCCGGAGTGCGGCAGGGGCATGTTGTCCGTGACCGTGCCGCTGGTCGGTACATCATGGTGTACGAGGGTTCGGATATGAATGGTCGGGTGAGCATTGGGATGGCCGTGTCAGAGGACGGGCTGAAGGACTGGAGGCGGTGCAGTGAGTTGCCAGTGCTGCGCCCGTCGGAGAAGGATGATGAGTGGGATGTTGCTGGGGTTGGCTCCCCATGCTTGGTGCAAATGGATGGGCCGTATGACTGGAGACTGTATTACATGGGCGTAGGTAAGGATGGTGAGGCTGCAATTGGGATGGCATATTCAGAGGGTCAGGGTCTTCCGAGGTTTGAGAAGTGTGATGCTGTTCTCATGTAAGGTGAGGAGTTTTGTGTATGTTTCACAGAATATTTATGCGGAACTTCTGCGTGGCTCGTCTGATAAAATTTGATTTAATTTCTTGTGTTTTGTGACAGCAGTGTAACTGTACTGCTCTTATTTCCTAATGTTGCTATCGCCTACATCTGTAGAATATAGTCAACAATATAGTGTAGTAATAAGCACCCTCTGTCAGAGTACACTAGAGAAGCAATGATGTTTAGCAAAATAATTATAGTATGCTTAGACCTGAACTGTAAACGAGACCAGATGGGACCTGTCTGGACTTCTGATTGTATATTCTTCCTAATAAAGTTTTACTATCAGTTGTTTGAAAAGGTTACCACCATATTAGCTAGACAGCATCTTGATAATCACAGGTGGATCCAGAATTTATAGTATGTAGGGGTGGATCTGCCGATGATGATAAAGTGTGTCGTTCTAGAATTGTCCCGCAAGGAGCCCACCAGGCTACAAGCAATCATAATGCCCAATGATTCCAGCCAATATGTTGGAACAGAACTATCCAAAACTAACATGATTAATTACCTTCTCATGAAATGATAGTGCATAAAAATCTTCAAGAAGTAAGCTGAAACTCAGTTGAGATGAACTATATGCATCTATGTCTCTGTGCCTCTGAGTTATCTATAGCTAAAAAGGATAATGGTCATGTCCAATCCATTTGTGTCTGACAAGGTCAGGATATTAAAATCCCAAATGAATACAAATACATATGTTTTATTAGATCAGCCGTTCAGCGAGGAAAGTTGTATTCGAACAATTTAATATCTGTGTATGCGTAAAAAAGTAAGTTGGTTATTAAGAAACTCCACTTAGATCCACACTTGTATCAATCTGAACTTGTATCCACACTTGTATCAATCTGAACTTGTATCCACACTTTCACACTGCTATGTGTATGCATATGGATATGGTTTGTATTAATAGAAATAAAAAATTCAACAAAAAAGCTGAATGGATATGATTTTGTACTTAACCAATCCATCTGCATCTAACAAGATGAAGATATATTTACAATTCCAAAAGAATACAAATACATATCTGCTATTAGATTCAGCCATTCGGGACGAAACTCATATTTGAATAGTTAAATATCTGTATATGTGTAATTAATGAGCTGGCTATTAAAACTATGCTTAGAACCATGGCTGATGCAATTTGCACCAGCATTTGTACCCTATTTAGTAAGATAATCTGATTAACTGTCAATCTGAACTCGGATCCACACTTTCACGCTACTACATATATGCATATGGACATGGTTTGTACCAATGGAAATAGGAAAATAAAACCTTTTCACCCCAAAAATGTATATGTATATGATTTTGTATTTATTTTGTCCATACATGATGTATGTATCCCTGTAACCTGTATAGTTATCCCTGCTTTTACCAGTTCTTTTGGAATTAGAATGGTGATTAATTTGCTACGTGATATATCTGAGGAGAAGTGCATAGCATGTAAGACCACAATCGGACCAATTTTTCAGTATTCAACCTTGTTGTGTTCTAACTTCAGGTGTTTGACATATTTACATTACAATGTCTGCAATATCCAGCAAAGGTAAATACAAAGCACTACCCCGGTAATTTGGAATAGCCAATAATGCTTTTAGTTAAACTAATATCTTATCATCATAGGTATTGTCATGTGCTAAGTTTCAAGTGTTTCATAGTGTCATGTGCACATTACAGTGTCTTCAATATCAAATAAAGGTAAATACAAAACACAATTCTTTTAGTTGATCTAATATCTTATTGTAGATATGTGTTGTGTACCTTCTTCCATGCATAACACAATGCTGGCTGCTGAAGGTACACATTATTCGCTTTTCAGGATAACCTCCTTTAGCTGTATAATTATTATGCTGTAGCTGTATTAATATCTTAGTGAATTATTTGTAGATGATGTTCTTATCATTTATCATTTGCTGTTTTATGTTATGCTACTTGGTATTACGCACAGAAAGCAATAGCTGTTAGCTTTTATATTGTCGGCAACCTTCCAGCTTGAAGTAAAATTTACTATGTAGTCGTGCTAACTTTGTGCATGTGCAAGTAGTAGGGGTTAAAGTACATAGAAATTTCCATGAGTTCTTGTCTGTTGTTGCTAGTACCATCCTATATTGGTTGTTGGTTCAACTAGAGGCTATCAGGGCCTATGGCAATAATATGATGCGGGATGCACACAGGTTGGTATTGGTCCATAGCCTAATTACTAACATGGCCGGACACCAGCATCAATTTTCTCACTAATTAATTCTTGCTCCCGGTATGCATATCCTTTTTTATACAACTTACATATCATGGTAGAAAAGGTTATTGACAATAGTATTCAATGAAGTCGTATAAAGGTTTGCATAATATCATGGAAGTTTATCTGAGAGTGGATTTTTCAAGTGCCTTATTTGCCATTGGTGGTTCTATCCCGCAATGCTTGTCTTTATACTAGGTATATTTGAAAAGAGAAAATTGCATTGTACTCACACGTACTTTTCCAAACCTACAGATTCTGTTATTACTGTATTTTGAAATTTAACTTTCTCCGTAAGGTTGAAAAATAACTATTTGCAGTTACTTATATGTAATCCTGTACTGGCAAATTCTATCTGATTGCAAATAAATTCTTGCACCTCGATCGAATTGCCATAGTTTCAGAGCATAGACGTCATGTGTCTAATTATCCATATTAAGACCTCCTTCATGATTTTTGCAATTATACTATTTTATCATGGTAACAGTTGTTAGTTGGCCCTTATTTGAAATTAGGGTTAACTCCCTAGCTATATGCCACTGAAACTTTGTAAAATTCGTCAGTCTCATTCACAAGTTTGTTTCAGGCGAACATGTTAGTCAGACAGTGAATGGCATAAAATGATGCGGTAAACGACTGCTTCCCAGCAGATCCCCAAAGCTTTCTTTTCAGGGATGCCACCAAGGTGTAAAACAAGTACTCTAGTACAATCTTCCACTAGCACACGAGGTTGATCTGTTCTGGAAAACCTTGTGCAGATGGAGGAACCTGTATCACGATCTTGAATAATGCAATGTTACATAGTTATTTCGATGGGGTCATGGTTGTCCTTACTTCCTTCGCTAGGAGGTAAGTGTTTCCTCCCTCACCTGTCTTGTCCAGTTAGTATGTTCACGTGTTCTTTACTCTACGCAATGCCACCGAGCTGTTACAATACAAATAAACTCTTTCAGTATGTCATAATTCTTTTTGTCATGAAGCAGTTTCAGATCCTTCTTTTCCCTGTCTCTTTGATGTACTTGAGTTGAGGTACTCCCCTGTCATACTAATATACTGCACATTTATTTAGGTTAAAAATTCTGTTCTATTTCTCTTGAGTGAACAGTACACATCTTATATCCCTGTATTGATCGATCATTTTTTTCCTTCTCATTTTCCCACTATCACTAAGTGTTTCGTCACGCAGAACTGCAAATGAAGCTAATCCTGTAGTTTGATCTTAACCATTCACTGCCCCCATGGTCATCTTTGTGCTTTTTCATCTGCCATGCTTCCTGTAACTGTTCATCTTTTAGATTTTAACTAATGACTTAATACTGAAATTATAGATTAATATTTTTTATCGATATTTTCTACATTTTTTCAATAAAAAAAGATGCCACCAACCTTTTTGTGGAGTCAATTTGTTCATTTTTTTGCAGTGTATCCAAATGGAGTAAAAAATCCAATTGGACTTTGCTTTTACTGAATAACTCCTAAATCTCATTGTTGGATTTTCCCCCATATTTATTTTAAAACAATCATCCAAAATGACTCCGAGGGACCAAAACTTGATCTGCACAGGACCGGTCAGTCATTCTGGGTCTGATACCAAAGTAAGGGAGACATGGCAACTTGGGCGTTGAGCTAACAACTGTGAAGTCCTTGAGTCATTAATTATAGTGTCTGCTATGGTCCTGGATGCTACTCCTCACAGTAGCTAATTATTTTGGTTCTTCTTACTCCAATAAAAAGTTGGTAGCAGAAAGAAATATGGTTTATTTACTGCATCCTCGCAGTAGCTAATTATTTTACTTCACATGAAGAGGGAAAACCGCAAACTGTTGAAGTAGTTGTAGACTTGTAGCTGTAGCGTTGATATGTTGCGCTCTTCCTATTTTCATTTGACTTCGGATGATTCAATGGATTTTCTTGGAAGTCCTACCAAAAAATATCTACAGAGGACTCCGCCCTAGAGCAATGGTGGTGAGTGGGATGGTAGCTCCGAGTTCACCATGCCGAGGATGCCGCTCCAGTAGTTGCTGCACTCTCCATCTCCGGAGACTTGGCTGCTGTGCTCTGCCTGGCCATTGCTGGACTCACCCCAGCATTCTGATGTATCATGCACGCTGGATCCATCAAGCAGCATGTCTGTGAAGCCAGCTGGGACACTGACCATGCCTGGGAACCATGGCTCCTCACAGCCAATGATTTCTCCTCCCCTCTCCTTGCCTTCCAGTCCTTGCATTTGCTGCTTGCTGATGAACTTCCACTCGTTTTCTTCGCCCTCCAGCTCATCACTTCTCTGCTTCCACATCGTGGAGTTGCTTTCAGACATCCCTAGGCTGGTGGTCACTTTGGTTGGCAACATGCTACTCTTACTACCTATGAACGTCAGTGTGGAGGTAGGTGACTCCAAGTCCAGCTTTGCACCCTGCCATCCATGCAACATGCCAAGGCATTGGGAAGCAGTTGAGTCAGGAGGGTTTGTTGGTTGAGCATGGACTGAAGTTGGTGTAGAAACTGATGTGCGCATCTTGGATTCACGAGCTAGGCGCCCCTCAGCCTCAAGGCGGGCGCTCTCCCATTGGGCCATGTGGCTGAGACTAGCTGCGGCCTTGGCTGATTTGACGTCTTCGGTGCCTCTGAGAGCTCCATTGGTGGCTTTGTGGGTGACAGGGTCGATTCCCATCTTGGCCAATCTCTTCTTGAGGTGGGTGTTCCAATAGTTCTTGATCTCGTTGTCAGTGCGCCTTGATAGATGTGTTGCAATTGCAGACCACCTGTACAGTTGCAGGAAGCAAGCTTGTGAGCTGAGCATAGTGTATAGGAACACTTGTTCTTGCAATTATACTGCTGGAGAAGAGAATACATGGAATGCCGCAATTCTTTGTTGGGAGTGCAGTAATCAGGAGAATTGTGAATGCACGGAAGTTGGATGGAAAATGAGGTGACAGAATAAGAAGCAAATGCTTGGTGCATACAACGCAGCAAATTGTTGCAGTAAGATGCATGCCCAAAAGAAAAACAATGCACTACGAGGGACAAATTTGACTAATCAGTATTCAGAAACTGAAGCACCGAGTTCTAACATGTTCAAATATCGAAATTCGGTTAGACCCCTTCATTGGCATCACGTCACGTTTATTTTTCAACATTCTGGCATATAGATATATTATTCATCTTCCATTTTGCTTTCAGATGTGATGGTCTGGATGCATATGCATGATTACAATATACAGACAGCACTATGACAAGATCAGACTCTGCACATGATCTTAGCCACGAAAAAGAATGCAGGCAAGACATTAATGACAAAGCAACAAAATGATCTTTACTACACTGAAGGGAACTTAAGTGGGTAACTGTGCTGTAAAAATCTGGAGTGAACTGCATCAAAATGTTACAAACCTGTTACCAAGAAGAGCATGAAGCTGGATGATGGTCTGTTCTTCCTGCAAGCTGAACTTGCCCCTCTTGATGTCCGGCCTAAGGTAGTTGGTCCATCTCAATCTGCAACTCTTGCCGCACCTCTGCAAACCTGCAAGGGTGTTGGTCGAATTCCTGCTAACTTCCATGGACGCCTTTGCTCCGTTGCAATAGGATGAAATTCAAGCTTTTCTAGACTCACCGGCCTTGGAAGGCAATGCACGCCAGCTCCCGTGTCCGTGCTCCTCGATATGAGCAAGAAGCTTCTCGTCCTCCTCCGGCGTCCATGGACCTCTCTTTAGGCCGATCTTGTCACAACATGGTGATCGCCCCATTGGAGTAGTGTAAGATGCTACCTTTCCGAAGCCAAGAAATGACAACTGAGTGCAGTGGAGCTGACTGATAAATAGATCCGGAGGAGAAGGTAAGTGGGAGCTATATATCATTAGCATGAGACGAAGGTGTGAGCACTGAATTTTCCATGCCTTATCATGCCATAAATGCCCTTTTGATGGTTTTATTTTGCTGCAAGTAGATGCACAGCTCCTTGCCGACCAACAGAATGGAAGGGAAGAGTAAGAAACGAGTGACTTCAGTTGAGAGTGAGTTTTGACTAAATAAAAAGTTGAGAGTAAGTTTAGCATCCAGGTCCAATTGGTATGGCCCATGAATTAAAAAGCTGCAATAACTTCACGGTGACTGGACCCCCCACGGAGACACCAATTCCAGGTTGGTAAGGTAAACAATTTTTTCCCTCGAGTTATTGCGGTTCAAGGCCCTCGTCTGTTGCTTGATTAGAGGTGGGTCGTTTAAAGTCATTTGGACTCAGTTATTTTGTCCACTGGCGAGGTTTGACAATCCTTTTTGTATGCTATTTTAGCAGGCAAGTATAGACCATGCGCTGATTAATATGCAATGTCTACAAATGTTTGGAATCAAAGATTTCGTTATAATAGTTTCTGGGAATAGCCCAATGAGGTGAGGAGCAACATATGAAGTGGAAGTTGCTATACGAATGCCATCTGTACTGCTGCATCTATCCTTCGATTTGAAGTTATCTTCAGTAATGTCACTGATCCCTCTGTATGGTTTCTATTTTGTCCTGAAGTCTACATTGCAAGGAGTAAAAATTAAACGTATTACCCTATTACCAATACTATTTCTACTACTAATAATAATGATAGTTCAACCTAAAATGAGGAACACTTTATGCACTATGGATGTCTTCTAGGGTACCAAATTCATTGCACCTGGGAGATGTCGGAGGTGTCAGATCATTGCCGTGTTGCTTTTCAAATTAAGAAAGAAGGAGAAATGAAATATTTTTGCAGCCTTCTTCCAATGAATAGTTGTCGATACTGTTTGCAGATAATCCTCAGCTGAGTAGTATAAATGTATATGGAAGGCTGTTTTCTTCTCATGGACCATACTATATATGTAGTATGATGCAGTGGACGCAGCCAAAGTTGATGTTATGAATAATAGACGAACTTATATAAATCAAAGATTGAAAGTATTACAATATAATATAATTTACTCCCTCTGATCAGGAAAAAAAGTCGGTGACTTAGTACAAACTTTGTACTAAGGTTATACTAAATCACCCGACACTTTTTTCCGATCGGATGAAATAGTTATGCAGTTTTTAGTTTTATATCAGTCTGTCCCACAATGTAAGCCATTTTAGCAAACTATTTTAGTTAGCTAAAACAGCTTACATTATGGGACCGAGGGAGTAATATTTACCCATTGATTTGCTTTTAAAAAACTTGAGGATCACTAGTCGCCCAGCTGCTCCATTTGTATCAGTCAGGATATGGAATGTTCTAATAAGATACAACCCGCAGAAAGTTAAGTTATGTGACATGCGGGAAATAATATGGGACGTCATTTGGGACATACAAATAGGCACCATATACTTTTGTTCTAATTTTTTGCCTCTATCTGTTTTATGTCCCACATACAAACATATTATCCCCAAACTTTGTGTGTGTGTGTGCAACATCTATAATTTTGACCGAACCTATGATGTCTCTTGTTCTGTTTTACTGGGCTGACATTTGTTAGGCTGGCGAATGTCATTGTTTTGCCTTGTCTGTAATTTCTAGTTCTGCTTCTGCTCTATGTGGTTGGTACCCTTTTTTTGTCTTCTTTGGTATAATAATTGACCAAGTTCCAGATAATGCATACTGGTAAAACGTAATGCATAATTTGTAAAATGGAAATGATGTCTATGAAGAACAGAAGGCAGAAAAAAAATGGAGTACCTAATCCATTTCTGTACCGGAGAGGAAGTTTGTCGACCCCCTGAACTTTCACGATGCCTGTCATTCCTCCCTAAAGTCACAATTTATAACCAAGCTCGTATCACCGGAGCTTTATCCTATTTCTCTTCTCTCTTGTGGCAGAAAGCAAGAAGTTTCTGATGCCACTGAACTGCAGAAGGAAACGTGGAGAGAAAGTAGATGAAACAAGCAAGAGATCTCTAGACTGCAGTTACAGTATTCGCTGATACTCTCAGATCTCTAGACCTCTTGATGGCACCAAACGGATGGTCTACCCAAATTACGTTTCCCTGAGGTACGTCTTGTGCAGCTCGGTATTCCAACGGGGCAGCATTTCACTCTCATTGTTTTGTACCAGAAGCAGTCCAGACTGTAAACCTGTGTTAGCGCCCTACTGATGCACTGAAAGCTCTTGTACTGCTTTAGCTATACCTTAATGTGTGAAGTGTGAGAATCTTCAGAAAAGAGTTTGATCTACCAATGGTTACCGATGTACTTTCTGGTCGGTACGTTTGCTTGCCTTTTCTTAGGGTAGTTCAGTTAAACGCTAGGAGAGCCATCTCCACTTCTTCGCTACCTCAAGGGAAACAAATATACAGCTGCTCTTGCAACTGCGAGAAGTTATTGTGTATTGGTAACACTTTCAACATCTTAGCCTTGTTTCTTTGATGACCAGGGTTAACTCTTTCCTTGTGCTATGCTTACAATGCTCTAGTTCCTGATGTTAGGAAATATAATTGTGAGAACTCAGAACAGGATGAATTACATGAAATTTAATCATAGTAGTACAGTATAGGAAATATCACAAGTAATGCCTCCAAATGCAGTGGTGTCAATTTCACTACTATGCCGTGATTTGTTCTGAGTTGTGATCATCTGACCTAATTAGAATATTGGATGTTGACATTGGCTTCAGTGACCGCGAGTGTTTACTTTTGAAGCAATGTCTACGTTAGGCATGAAGATTTGTCCCATGATTTGCCTAATCTGTTCCGAGACACTGTCAGGAACACAAAATTTAATGGTTGCGGCTAGTATAAGCATCCAGAGGTACAATGGTTATTAATTTCTGAACTTCTACAACATGTTACCACAAACTTTGTTAAGTGGGGATGGTTCTTTCGTGCAAGCCTCTGTCAGTGGCTTCATTTGCTTGCGCCTGTTCTCATGTATTGTCGATCTGTCCTTTTAGCCTGGTTCACCATGAAACACCACATAAAGACCACAACACGATTTAACCCTCCGATTTTGTTTACAAGACACGCATGTAATTTAAGATAAGCTTTGACCATCAAATTTTGCCAAGAAAAATGAGATATATATCATAAAATTTATATCGTTGGATTCATATTCAAAAGAAGTTTCCAATGGTACTCGTATAATTTTTATGACATATAATTTATAATTTGTTAACAAAAATTGATGGTCAAAGTTTATCTTAAATGACGTGCACGCCTTATAAATAAAAATAGTAGTTGAGACTCTCTCCCTTACCCTTTGGGGCCTTTACATGTTTGAAAAAAGAGAAAATCTAGTCAAAGGCGCCGCACACCCTCCCTTTCATGCGGCGGCTAATTTTTTGCGCTTTTCTCCTATAGAAGAGATGACATGCATACATGCAGAAATCTCACACCTCATATCATCGCATTAATTGCTAAATCTGAAAATTCAAAATAATATCTTCTAAACCGTTAATTCGATTACTGATCTGTTTTCACTACCGAGTCCGTCTCGACGAGGGCTTCAAAACTAGATCCCATATAGTCATGTTTCGACCAATTTTTTTTACTGCATCAGTTACCAGATTATGTTACTATAGTTGCCCAATTAATACTGAACAATTGCCATGATAATTGTGAAGAGTAATAGATGATGTTCTACTTTTTTTAGACATTCAAATGAACTACACTATTAGAGTGAGCCTTTAAATATGTCCAACATCAAATATATGATATCGTTTAACAAAAAGTACTATCATGCACATTGATATAGAAAGATCGACAACTAAATAGCGAATAATCCAGCAAGTATGAAATAACAATATGGCAACTACTTAGTGCATAATCCCACAAATATGTGACAAAAATCTAGCAATACCAACAAACAAGTTGTTTTTTATCTGGTAACTAAGTAGTAATAATCTGGCAAGTATGTGATAGTAGTCTGGTAACTAATGATGAAAAAAAAAGTTCTCGGAACATAACAACATAGGATTTATTTTCGAAGATCTCGTCACGAGTAAGCTAGTGGTGAAAACGGATCATCAATTGGATCAACGGTTTAAGAGATAAACTTTTTAAAAATTTGAATTCAAAGGAATCTTTGATGATATCACTATTTTGCATGCACGTGGAAGATAAGTGAAATAGTTCTATGTAAAAACTAATTAATTGCATGTATGCATATGAGTGGAAAGACTAATTAAAAGCATGCATGTGATTTTAGAGACTAATTAATACATGCATGCAAACGATGATGGAACTGCCGCACGGGGAATCAAATTTGCGGCACCGCGGGTAGCACTGTCTTTGAAAAAAATGAATGGGGGACGCTTGTATTTTTTCTTTCTCGGTGCCGCACCCTAAGACAGCCTAGGGCACGGTCGATGCAAGTCAAGTCCATCAATTTAAAGATCGCCTCCTTCTTTCTGGATCTGAGAGAAACCTTGCGATGTTGCGCTGCTTCGTCGCCCGATCCCAGCCCCTTCTCGCTCGTGTCCGGTGGCCAGCCGCCGATCCGATCGGTGCCACTGCCAAGCCAGGATCCTCCCATCGCGTGCCTACGCCAGCTCGTCAGCAACCGCAACACGGCGCAAGAGACCAGCTGATGGGACGGCGGCGGCTGTGGACCGATATCTGTACGTCGTGCTACAGGAGAACGCAATGAACAGGTTCGACATCTACAAGCTTCTCGGCATGAACGACGTCACCGCCGACGAGGCGCCCCGCCGCCTCCCTCGAACAGCCCAGCACATCGATCGGCTTCACCCTGGTCGGTGCAACCCGCACTTCGAAGCCGTCGGTAGCAAGATCATCGTCACCGCTGAAGGCGACACCATCTCCCCAAAATCCGACTCCACCCAGTTCGTCACTCTACTCTACGACACCAGGACGGGGACGCTGGACTGTGGGGGAGCTCTGCGTGGCCCGGACGAGTCGTGGATAAAGGATGGCTACCACGCCGCTGCGACCATCGGCGACAAGCAGCTGTGGGTGCTAGAGGCTGACGAAAACACGCCCTTCTACCTCTACGAGGAGCCTAAAGAGGTCAACTTCTACCTCGACGAGTTTGTCTGGGAGAAGGGCCGGCTGCCCCTCCCGCTTGGCGCCACCGGCCACGACATCCACGTCGAGGCGCAAGCGGTGCATCCCGATGGCCGAACCATCTTCGCGTCGTCCTCCTTCACCTTCTCCCTCGGTACGCGGAGCGGAGAGTCGGCGCGCCGCGGCGACTGGCGCCAGTCGTTCGACGGTCGGGCGTACTACGACAGTCACCTAGTCACCTGGACGCCTGGGTCAGGATCCGACTGGCTGATGGCACCGAGGGAGGGAGCTTTATTTATTAAAGGATACCCCTACCTGTGTGCTTGCGATCGACGTTCCGACGGCCATTGCCGACGGCACCACGCTGCCGGAGCCGGCGTGGAAGATGTGCAAGGAGGAGCTCACGTTTGACGAGGCACTGGCACGGACCAGGAGCCCCGTAATGCAGAATGATCGATGTCTAGTCGACCATTCTGCATTACGGGATCTTACAATAATACTCTTTAATTTTATTTTGTAACGTAAAGGACTAAGTTCTGAATGGTCAGCCTACGGTCGGCCACCGCTAAATTCTTCAGTGTAACTTCTTAAAGTTGGTCGAACTTTTTGTCTGAATTTTTTATGATATGTACTTTCAAACTACTCAAAGAAAAACATCAACACCCACCATCAGGGTGAACAGCGCGACGATTTAGCCGTGGTGGCTCCCACGATTTGATTCATATTGCTTGTAGTTAAGATGGCCTGATTTCAAATTGTGTCGCCAGTTCTGATTCTTTTTCAGAGCTTGTAATTAAGAAGTACTCCCTCCGTTTTTAAATATAAAATGTTTTAAATTTGTGAAGCAAATATATCTAGATAAATTTTAATATGTATATTTAAGTGAACCTACACACTAAAAGATATCTAAATACATTTGCTTTACAAAGCTAAAACCTCTTATATTTATAAACGGATGGAGTATGACTTCAGTGTTCCACCGAAACAACTAATGGTGGCTTTGCGTACATGAGTGGCTAACCTTATCTCAATCGACTGAGAAATTATTATGTCTCAGTCAACAAATGTTTAGCTATTTATAGTTCTCAGTCGATGGCTGGAGCAATCGATCTTTTGACTGCCTGGAGCAAGCGGCCCAGCGCTATGGATTCTTTGTCTATGAGGATGAACGTTGCCCGTGCTTCCGATGGCACATGGGCCTTTGTCTTTGGGCTAACTAGTGGTTGTTTCTTTCTGTTTTAATTTGTGCCATCTCATTGAGTAGTACTTCATAGATTAATAATCACTTAGAGCATTGTGGGGACCCCCGGGATTAAGGCTAGACAAATCCAGACCTGCGTCTGACATAAGCCTAACCTAGAGCTCGAGAGCCTTACAGTGAGAAAATCAGTAACACAACAGTGACTCTACGACTCAAAAGTAATATGGCAAGCTCTTAAAAGAGCAAGAAGCAAATTACAAGTAGAGGTCACTGACCTGTCAATCATCAATCAATGAAAGCAAAGTTATGCTATTAGACATAGCAAGACCAAATGGCCTAAGAGACCTGGAGCATAACGGCGACGTCCCAATCCATAGATCCCAGGCTGCCGCCTGGGAACCCCAAGCTACTCGTCGATATCGATGTTTGTAGAACCTTCAAGGAAAACTCACTTTGCTGCAAAAATATCAACGAGGCAAGGTTGAGTACAAAAGGTACTCAGCAAGACTTACTAACCTAGTAACTACCTATTAGCTACATGCCTGGTTAGAAAGGCCTTCTGTGGAGTTTCATTGCGTAAAGCAAGTTTTGTTTGTATAAAACAGGAAGAAGAGAAGCTCGTCTATTTAGACCATTTAAAAAGGGGATAAGAGAGCGATAACTTTGATCATCATTGAGACATCCACCGAAACATCATTCTTATCTCCACCGAGCAACAACTACTATTTAGATCCACTGAGCAATTGTAACATCTTTTGAATCCACCGATCAACTTGATATTTCAAATCCACCGAATCATCATCAGCTAAACCTATCCACTAGGATCACCCCCTCTTTCAACCCAGAGGAAGCATCCTAAGCACACTTTATTTGCCAAGTTTTACGATTAGGTTAATGTTCTCTATGATCACAGAATCCGTTCCCAAGTCGTCCATAACCGTGGACACGACTTTTCAAAAAGATTTAACCCTGCTGGGGTGCACAACTTTACCCACACGTGCCGACCGACTCTTAACACCAGAATCATTAGCCCTCTTCCATGGAAAGCCGATAGAGGGTGGTCGACCACGACCTCTACCTTACTTTCGCCTAGACCATGAGTCACGCTCTAAGGATTGTTCCGCCGTAACGGGTCAAGTCCCGAAGTCGGTCCTTAAGGTTGTGAACAGGGACCAAGATTGCGAAGGTCGTGCCTTTCTCAACCCCTGCCACATTCCTATATGATGCGCCTCCTCCACCATCTCTTTTCAAAACCTTTTCAATGCTTATGCCAAATGGAAATCCCGATCTATGTGACTCATGGAACAGACTAGGCAAGTTAGTTAGTCGAGGAGGTTCCTTAGGCCTCCGTGTGGCTGTACACTCAGTCTTGGTTCAAGAGGCGAGAACTCAGGTCCTAGGGTCGGCAAGAATGAGTCAAATAACCACATCCCAATGTGGCGGCTCATCCAAGCCTTTAGCATGTTTATTCACACAACTCACTGATCATACCACGTCAACCTATCATACTAGGGTCATCACAGCTCAGATTCATCAACCAGATGGATCAGAGTTTACCAACTAAGCATGGCTAAGCATAGAAGATATAAAGGCTCTAGCAATTCACACAAGCGAGACCTAGTTATGCTAGGAGCAGTGGATCAGGGAATTTAGGCGACAAGAGCATGCATAAGATAGGATACCTCTAACTATCGATAAAAGACAATTGAATCGTATGCGATACTTAGCAAGAATTGAAGTACTTTGAAAACATAGGATTAGATATGATTGCTTGCCTTGCTCGTTGATACTCAAAATAGAAATAGATCTTCGGGATTCTTCTTCTTGAATAATATGTCGACGGACAAGTATTGATCCTCGGTGTTGCCCACTCGATGTCGGACTCGTGTTCTATCGCGAAGAAGCAAACACCGGAAAAGGAAAATAACAATCAAGGCATGGCATCGATGCACAGACAGGGATGATGACATGACATATTAAAGGTGTTCAAATAACCCTATTAGATAATCATCAATTTAAATGGGGTTGAAATGCATAACACATTGCAATTCCATAAACCCCACACATTAAGAAAGGTTCAATTATGTTCTTCTAATTAGGCACGGTTCAGAGTTATTTAACAATGCATGAATTTGACACTAAAATGTAGATCTCATTTTTCTGAACATTTTGATAGGTCATACACATTTTTCTGATTAACAGGGAATTTCCTATGATTTTTACAAGTTTTAAACCCTTGCAGCAATTTTTCTGGAAAAAGAACATAGCGGTAGAACTTTTTGCACCGGGTCAACACGACCCACATCCAATGACTAGGGGGCCCGAGGCCCATAGCCAGGCCACGCTGGCCAGGTCGACTGGGTCAAAGATCCAGCCCGACCATCCTTCTCTGGCGCCGGTGACCGGCGGCGACCAGGAGGAGGCGGTGCTAGGACGCGGGAAGAGGAGGGGGAAAGGGTCCTGCCAGACCGGATTCTCACCGGGAACATGCCGGGGAGGTCAGCTGGGCCGGAGGAGGGCTGGCGGCGGCAGATTTTGCGGCGGCGAGCTCGGGACCTGCGAGGTAAACGGCGATGGCGGCGGCGACTCCGGCCACCTCGGGCCGATTCCATCGACTGGGAGGAAGAGGGAGGCGCGGCGGAGCTTCTCGGCACGCCGGCGAAGGCTTGGGAGGCGCAAAACGGCGGCATCAAGCAGCGGCCATGGCGGCACGCTCGGGTGTCTGTGGGGTGTGCCTGGGAGAGAGAGCAGAGAAGCGAGGAAGAGAGAGGGAAAAAGGGGGCGTTGTGGCGTCGCTGCGTGTCTCCAGGGCAGCTCCTCGACGTCCAGAGCGGCAAGCAGGAGGTGTCGACGGCTCGGCCCTGTGCAGGACACGCAGGTGCTTGAGGTTGAAGACAAAGGGAATTTTTTTCAGAAAACCCCTGGCTTTGGAAGGTTTTCCAGGAAAAAACAAAACAGCACCCTTTTGTACTATTTGATGATTCAAACTATTCTAAAGTTTTCAAAATAAACATGGACTTCTTAACATATAGAAGCTCCATAATTTTGTTTGCAAACTTTGTAAACCATTTTGAGAGCATCTCAAATAAGGAGAATTGCACAGATTTGGGTTTTCAAATATAATTCATTTATGCATTTTTCTTAGAAAAATAAATGATGCTCATGATGCACAAATCAACTCCTAATATGAATTAGCAAAAGAGGGATGTTACAAGCATCTCCACCGGTGTCTTTAAATTTGTAGCCCCGATCGGGGCGCTAGCTGGGTCGTTTTGGGGGCGCCGGCTATGTCATTTTGGGAACGTCGGTAGGCCTTCCTGTAAACTGGGGCCGGGCTCCCATACCGGCGCCCCTAAAATGTTAGCCCTAAATTTTTTCAAACTCAAATATAATGTAAACTTGACATGTATTGTATTTAAAGTCTCAAATACAAAATTCAATATACATGCCAAATTGAAGTCCATGTATTGGTGCCGCTCCGGACTACCAAATCACTACAAACACACAACTACCAAAAATGTACGTCGAAGGCTTGTAGAGTGCTCAAATGGACGCCACCACCACCTCCTCCACCTCCACCTCGGGCTGCACCACCGGCGACTCCTCCACCTCCAGCTGCACAACCGCCAGCTAGTGGGCACTCATCAACTCCTTACCGATGTGATCACGGATCATCATGTACCATGACTTGGTCAATGGATCCATGACCTCCAATGGCATTGACAAGATCTTGGCTTCCTCCACCATCTTTGTCAACTCAAAGCCTTTGCATCGTTCTTGGCCTTGATCAAAGTAGCTTTGGCTTCTATTTTGGTGGCTCAGACCCTCTCCCTCTCAAGCGCCAACTTCTCTCTTTGAGTTTCTTTGATCTTCTTCCACCTTGCATCGGACCTATCATATATCTCCTTGGTGTTTGCATTCATGGAATCCACAAGCAAGTTGACGGACACATCAAAGCCGGCGCCGCCGGCATTCCTCTCTGCCTTGGCCTTCTTGGTCCCGGTTGGGCATCCCACCGCGGCCGGCGCCGCGGCAAGTGGCCCCTCTTCACCGGTCTTCCCATCATTGAGTGTGAGCCTAACTCAATCCCACTTCTTGCAACCCTCGAGTTTTTGGAAACAATGCATCATGTTGAAGTCTTTGCCCTCATTCTCGGCCTTGTACGTCTTAAGTGCATCAACCAACTACAAGCACACATCATAGGATGCAACAAGCAAAGCACACATCAATTGGGCAATCAACATCATAGGAATGTACACATGAATAGGCAAAGTACATAGAGCAAAGAAACTAACTATACCATTGCGCTCTTCCCACTTTGGTTCCTATTGCGCATGGTCTCAATGTTGCCAAGAAACTTGTTGCATACGGTCTTGATGACACTCCACCTATGGGAGATGGCGCCTTCATTGTGGTTCATGTGAATCTTTGCATAGTCACCAATGTAGCGGCGCTCGTTGAATTCATCTCGAATCCTTGCATAGTACTTGCCGAGGGTTTTGGTTGGCGCCGGTGATAGGATCAAGGCTCACCGCCTTCCACGAATCAATAAGGCATTCGTCTTCCAAGTTTTTCCACTTGGAATGATGGGTGCCAGCCGCCGGTCCCCGTGGCTTCCTCTTGCCGAGGGACTTGCCGGTGTCGGCGTCCATGACCTCAATGGTCTCCTCGATCTCATGCTCACTGGTGTCAACATCTGCATCTCCCACGCCGATGTGGGCACTACTGATCATGTCATTAATGATGTCCGTTCCCTCCTCGTTGGTGAATATCCTATGGGCGCCGGGCATTTCGCCGAACACCTCGTGGACGCCGGGTAGTTCGTCGAACAGGGTGCGGGTGGCATGTTGGGGACGTGGCGCATGTCCGGCGACTCGGACGCGGTGTACGATTGGTTGAGGTCAACATGGATGCCTTCTTGCCGGGCTACTGTCACCGGCGAGAAGATGCCACTGTCGAATGAGCGCGGGTACGTCTGGTTCTCGCCGAATTCCGGTGACATGCGGGATGGCGGTAGTCTTGGTGATCACATCCTTCCGCCGTCGGTGCCGCTCGTGGCCGCCGCTGGCGCAGATTTGGCGATGAACCCCTCGCCGCCATTATCGGCCTGGCTTGCGGCGTAACTCGCGAAAGACGCGGCCTTGGCGAGTTCCGCGTCTTGCTAGCGCTGAATGGTTGCGGCGCTTGTTGCGATCTGCGGTGACGACCACGTGTCGGGCAAGCTTCTTCTCCCAATCTGCATCGTACATGGCCAAGGGCTTCACCTTTGGAACCACCAACCGTGGTTTCTTCATCATCATCGTCGCCTTCTTCAGTGGCATGGTCGTGGCCGGCGGTGGAGGCATATGAGGGTGAGAGGGCGGCGAAGAGTTAGGGACAGGGTGAGGTCGGTGCGGCGGCGACTCAAGGCGTGCTTTGTGCGTGAACCGGGGGGACAGGAAATGGGCGGTTGTAATATCCTAGCACGTAGGACAACTTCGGTGTAGAATAGAGGGTTTTTGTGCATATCATCTAAAATTACAGGATTTTTTCACGCTTTTATCACTAAAACCTAAGAGTGATCGAATCTCTCTTCGAGAGGCGATGGTAAACTCTCGTAGTGCGAAAGAAATCGACATGACCTCTTTTGATCTATTACTTGTGGGAAGCAATGAAGTTGAATGACTAAAACCTAGGAGTAACATTTGAATTCAAACTTGAACTTGAATTATGAAAATTAAATTTGAATTCAAAAGACACATTTAGAAAGGATAAACATTTAAAATAAGAAAAACCTTGGATTTTATTGATTAGCAACACAATATACATTGTCTTTACAAAGTTAGAGAATAAAAGAATATTACAAGTGGTTAACATTAACAAAATGTTACAATCAAAAACTAAAAAGAAAATAAAGAAGAAAAGAAAATAATTACAAGTATGAATCTAGACTAGATCCTAAACTACTTTGATCTTCCATCTTTCTTTCCTTTCTTCTTTATTCTTCTTGTGACCTGCAAACAAAGGAAATGCAAAGAGAAATGCCACCAAGGGTAATACAAGTGGCAGTAACAGTTTAAAATGAAAACACTGTTGATAATCATCAAAGTGTTGATCTTATCAACATGACTCACTCTCAAAATATCAGCCAAGGACCAAGCTGGCCGGCCAAGCCACCCAGCTAGCAAGCAGCATAGTCACCAAGTGCATGCAGGGAGGTGTCAAGGTACCAGAACTCAGGGGGAAGTATAAAAGGGTCTATGTGTGTGAAACTGGTCGACCAAGAACCCTAGTCGACCAGCATCACCAGCACAGCATCACCAGCACAACAGCAATAGCACCAGCACAACCACACCAGCACAGATCACTCACACACCACTGTGAGCAATCACAGCCAACACTCAAATAGTTCTCCCTCCTCATGAGCTGAGCATCAAGGGTGAATTCACATCACCAAACCAAAACCAATAGCCAAAGCCAATAAACATGGTTGCTTAAGCAAGATCAGAAGCAGCAAGGAGCAGGCCAAGCACCAAGGAGGTGCAGGGCAGGCAAGGAAGGGAGCCAAGCACAAGGAGGTGCAGGGCAAGCCACCTGGGAGGAGCAGAGCAAGTACCAGGGGCAACTGATCAAGCTCAAGCAAGAGCATCACCAACATCACCACCAGCCACTCATAAAAGCCAGCACAGGACCAAGGTACACTAGAACTTGCATACCAATGATCAAATCATTGCAAGCATCAAGATTCTTGCATAAATAAGATAAACAGTAAGAAAGAATCACACACCAGCAAACCCTTCTACCAAGTGCAACACTTAGGAGGTTTTGGGGAGGTTTTCCTCCTCAGACCTACAGAGAGATGCTCTGTATAATCTTCATAGGAAGATTTAGTTAACTGGAAAGCAAGTAAGCATGCACCATCAAGATTAGAGCCTCAGACCATGCATCATTGGCGAGGACTAAAATCATCATGCAGATCTGTTCTTATCAGTATTATAGTTTGCCCAAAATGATGATTTAGCCACTGATGAGAAGCCACCAAAGCATGCACAGAAACAGCAGTCATCCAGTTAATTATCAATAAACAATTGTGCACCACACATGGAGGAAACACTACTAAACTTAATAAGTAATAGTTACTTGCTGTTATTTAGATAACATGTTATAGGAAGTAAACAAAGCCACTAGTATTCAAGCATGAATTGCTTCATACAACAAATCATCACTGAAACTTATTTTAGTTCATATAAATCAACAAAAAGATATCTCTGGACAAGTTATAGCGAGCTTAAGCTCAACATGCTTATGCCATCATGAAATCAATCATCAGCATATATAGGAACTGGCAACAGAGAGTAAGCCCTAGCAGCACACCATCACAAATAATCTAGCTAAGATAACCACAGCATGACTTAACTGACAGCAGTTCACACTGCAAATCAGAAAGCATCACATGAACACTGAATAGTAAGCACACCACCAGAGTAGCAAGCTAACTGAATTCTGAAGATTCAGTTAAGAAACTCTTAACTGAATCTTATACTGAAACTGACAGCAGCAGCAGATGTGCAGCACGTGATCAAGCTAGCCATCATAGGGGAAACACACTAAGTGAATCACACAAATGCAGCTAAGCAAGTCTTAACTAAATCTTGCACTAAAGCTAACAGCAGCAGTAGATAGTGGCCAGCATAGAAGCTCTAGGAAAGCATCACAAGCTCAAGCATGGCACAACAATAGTAGGCAAGCATGCCTGGCTCGCTGGCCAGGCCACCAAGACAAGAGCACAAAGACAAGGGAGAAGGAAGGAACTCACAGGTGAGCTCACAGAGGAGCGAGGCAGAAGACCATGGCGGCGACACCGTCGGCGCAACCACGGTTGAGGCAGTGAAGCCACCGTCCAGTGGCTGCGACGGCGAGGAGCGGCATCGTGCTCACGGTCGAGCGGCCAAGCACAACACCTTGGGGTGATGTCGGGGTTGCAGGCTCGCCGTCCAACCGACGAGGCGACGGAGGTATCACTGCAAGCACTGAGAAGCGGGAAGAAGCTCCAGTGAGGCCAGCCGGAGCAGATCGAGCCTCGAGGGCAAGATCCACTGGGCGAAGCTCGGAGGCGATGGCGATGAATGGAGGCGAGGTCGATGAATCCCCATGGTTAGATGAAAGCACTCGACGAGGCGGAGCGATTGCCCCATAGGGCGGCGGCGGAGCTCACCGGAATCGGACGAGGGAGTCGTCGGCGATTCGAGATCGCCAAAGAGGATTAGGGTTAGGGCGTGACCGAGTGAGGGAGAGAGTGAGGGGGCGGCCAGCTGGGCCAAGCTGGTCCGGTCAAGCCCACTCGGGTTGACCTGACCAGTGGGCCCAGGCTGTCAGCACCAGTTTTTATTTTAATTAATTCTAAAAAACCTAGAAAAAACCCTAATCTGTTTAAAATAAATCTAGAAAAATACTTAAAAATAACTAAAAATAGAAGATAGCTATTTTTAGCCCTTCTAGGAATTTTGAACTTATTTGTTAAATAAAATAATCACATGAGTCATTTGCACAAAAGGAAAAGAAGTTAATTTATTTTTCTGAAAATATTAAAAATGGTTAGCCATTTAAGAAAAATCTGGTAATTCTTAACTCTTTAAAAATAAATTCCATTCAAGAATATTTGATGAATATCCTTGAATGAAATTACCCTTAACGTATATTCTTTAAAATCATAAAAAAAAAATAAAGCCTAGCAAATAAATAAATCACTTCAGGGGGGTATAAATTAAACACACCATAAAGCATGCATTTTTGAATCTTTAACCATTGCCCTTACCGGACAATGATGCTGTTTTCCAGAACCCGAGGTCCCGGGTCACTTCAACAAATCCAACTACACTACCTTGTAGTTTGTAGGCAAGTTCACTCTTGCTCATATCTCTTGTTTACTTTTAGCAAATTACTTGCAAATATATATACCGATGGTATTATTATTACTGCATTCAAAGTAAAAGGTTTGGTTTTTACTAATGAATATGAATAGTGGTTCCGACCGTAATGCTTGTTGCCCTAGGATGGTGGGCAGTGGGACCATGGTATGAGTATGGTGGAGGTCCCACTGCAACTGGAAAGTTCACCTAGGACTAATAAAAAATGTCGCCAGTGATTCTAGCGCCGTAAATAACGGTCAACGATGAGATCTGGAATGGGACGGAGAAGTCAGCTGTATCTTTTCCCTCTCGCATGCCAACGGATCAGTAGCGAGGGTTGTCTTGCCTAGGCTACTATAGTGTAAAGGGGGGAAATGCGTTTCCTGCTAGTCTGCCTATAGTATAGGGGGGACAAACTTGCTAATTGATCTATGATGGATTGTAAGAGTCATCCGGATTAGTCTACCCATATTGTATAGGAGTGGGCATCTGGGTCCGGAACAGTCTACCTATGGGAGCATCCATTGTGTATAGGTGAGGACCAGTGCGCCAATCAGTCTACATATGTGGTATAGGGGAGGATGGACTTACAAATGGGCGGGTCTGCTGGGTCGCGGAGAAGAACGGTGATTGGCTTGGATCATCAACTGGGCCCCATACAAAAGAAGTATGGACGGGAAAGTACGCCCGGTTGTGCAGCAAAGTGTTGATCTCTCATGGGTACAAGTGACCACCTCTGCAGAGTGTAAGAAAGTATCAATTATACTCCCTATTCCGGGAAGGAGCTACGAACGCAGCAGGAAAGGAGCCCATCGAAGCTCTAATCAACCTGTGAAGACTGACGGATATAGTTCTTTTAAATAAAAGCAATCTTTGAAGAAATGATTATGAAAACTGCATTTGACCTAAGACTCTTGAGTCTATGGTCATAGCTAGTGCATCAAACACCTCTATCCTGTTAAATGAACTTGTTGGGTAACGCTCGTTACTCACCCCATTCCCTCTTAACCCTTGCTTAGACTTGGAGGGCCAGAACGAGGAAACTGAAGGAGCATCGGAGGACTATGAGGAAGTCTACTACGAAGAGCCAGACCTTTCAGGAGGAATTGAAGGCGTGGATTACACCATCGCCTACATAAACAACGAAGGAACCGAGGAGGAGGCCGACAACTAGTAGTATAGGTTAGTAGCTTGAGTCACACGAACCTTATAGAATAAAGTGACTTAAGCCAGTTATCATGTTTAGTCTACTTCTATCAGTCCTAGTTAAGGTTTGTAGCATCAAAGTAGAACCTATGAGTGTTCCTCTTTGGACCGAGGAGGAACTGGAGTCCTTTGTAAGTTTGTGGCTTGTAATATTAAGTGCTTGAATAAAGACCACTATGTTTCTGTTGTACCACTCTGAGGGATGTAATATTTGTGAATTGGTACTTCACGAGTGTTATGTCAACGACTTGCGTAATACAACATGCAGTGGTATGCTGGGTCACCATAGTTGGTATCAGAGCAAAAGCTTTGACCTTAGGTTGGATGCCTAGTTAATGGGAATGACCTGTAGGAGTCAAATAGGAATAGTAAAGAGTTCTCTAAAATGGTCATGACGTTATTCACGTGAGAATAACAAAGTCATACTTTTTAGTGTTACAATTCTTTATTGTTACTATTATGATGCATCATACACTAATTTTTTATCTTTTATATATACTACCAGGATGGCACGCACCAATCCGTCAAGGACCGTGCAAGTTCGAGATGTGACGTTGGATGAGTATGATGGGAACCCATCCGATCTGCTACGGGGCATCCTACAGGAGTGCGGGTGTGAAACCCGTATCCCTATCAAAAAGTATGCTTATTATGAGGGTAGAGTCTTTCAGAAGTACAAGGTAGGGATCATGCTTCCTGCCAAATTGGGCATGAGCGTGGTCATGCCAGCTGGAGAAGCACACATGGTTAGTACAACATATAAGATAGCAGTCATGAAAGCCATCACTGATATCCGTGAACACAAAACGAAGAAGTTATTAGGTACTAAGTTCACGCACATCCCACACGACGAGGAGGGAGAAGATCCTTGTCGGGATAGTTACAAGTTTGCGAAGAGACACCCACATGCCGCAGCAGAGCACATGGACAGGTGTAAGCATCTGCTTAGTGTGTTCTATCACGTCCACGGAGCTCTAGTTGGTGAGATACAGAGTCTAGTGGAGGAGATCACTGAGCCGACACCGACTCCATGGCATACGGGGGAGACTTCTGGACCACCACGAGCACCTACTCCAGCTTTCTCCGCTGGAGATTTTATCACTTTAGATGAGGAGGACGATCCCGAGGAGCGGGAGTTCGAGCCCGAGGCCGAACCGGAGATGCCACCAGCACATTTTGCACACGGCTCGACTGGAGCCGGATATGAGGCAGGTTTAGAGTCATGGGGAATGCCCCATAACGACAGTTTTGGGGGAAACTCCATGGGCTGGCGTTTTGGTGAGTATATGGGGACGGCCGGAGATCCGATTCTGCGTGATTCGGAGCAGGAGGTCACAAGTCAGTTTAGGGTTGTTCACCGCACCGGAGATGTGGCGGGGAAGCCCATAGAGATAGAGTCAGATGCCGAGGGGGGGTTACCGAGCTATATGGAGCATGGAGAATGCTCGAGGCCCAAGGTGGAGAGAGGTACCACCGAGGTTGTATACCCATCGTTGAGCGGTTATCTGGGGATGATTGACTTCAACTTAGGCCCTACACCTGATCTCGACTATATACCAGCGGAATCATCTTATACCCCTGCTTCAGTCAGGAGGACATCCCGAGCGACTGGATGGACACCGGGGATGTACCGGGAGTTCGACTACTCATAGAAGGCCACCATCGATGAGGAGGCAATATGTGTAACATATGTACCATATGTGTATTATGTAGTATTTGCTTTCGCAATGGGAATAAGTGAGTGTAGCTACTCACGGGGCAGTGTGTAACACTATGTTGCTTTTACCCATGTATATACATGGTATATGTTTGGTGTGATTTGGCTATGTTTTATTCGGATTTTATTGTGTGACTAACTCTGTGCATGAAGTTGAGCTCAGAAAGCATGAGCATGGTGTAACTATGAGTTTTGCTTGATGTAACAGGGTTAGGGGGATAAAATGGCGACGGTAGTTGATGAGGAATCTGAGCAACAGAGGATGGAGACTGAAGCCAATGCTAAGGAGGCAGCCGATGCAGCGGCAAGGGAACCATTACCACCACCACCACCATTTCTGACACAACAAGATTTTGCACAATATATGAGGATGGCAGATGAAAGGCAATAGATGCTCATTGAGTGTCAGTCGAAGATGATGCTGGATGTGATGGATCGCACCCGTGAAGGTCGGAATGAAGGAGTGCATGGAGTCTCACTGGAAGACTTTCTGAATACAAGACCACTTCCATTTGCATCAGCGTCGGAACCAATGGACGCCGAGGAATGGTTGTTGGATACCGAGAGGAAGCTCAACACCATGAATTGTAACGACAGCGAGAAGCTTAGGTATGCCACTCATCTGTTATGTGGACCCGCAGTAGCCTAGTGGGACGATATTGTGGCAATACATCCTCCAGGAAGGGTATTCACCTGGGAGGAATTCAAGAGGAAGTTCAGAGAGGCGAATGTACTAGAAAGTATCATGGAATTGAAGAGGAGAGAGTTTGACAACTTAGAACAGAAAGACAAGACCATTATGAGGTATGTCAAGGAATTCATTCTTCTATCACGTTATGCTACGAATGCAGTAAACACGGATGAGAAGAGGAAGAAATGGTTTATGAGAGGTTTGCACCCAATGGCCAAGATGCAACTTAGAATGTTAAAGGCAGCAGATTTCCAAGAACTTGTTGATGCAGCTATCACCATGGAGGATGATTTCAAGCAGGTTCAGGAGGAACACCGGAAGAAACCCAAGTTGGAACCCAGAAGATATCCGGTCAACAAACCAACTGCAGATCTTAGTTTCAAGCCACGACCGCCAAGTCGGGGAATGTTACCTCGGGGAGGCGGAGGAGGAAATCCTAGAGGCGGAATCACCTGTAATCTGTGTGGAGCCAAGGGACATCTGGCAAAGGATTGTCAAAGGCCCAAGGTAATCTGTTATGGTTGCAACCAAGAGGGACACATGAAGAATCAATGTCCTAATAGAGCTGCATGGGGAAAGAAGGCAACCGGAGGAGGATTTAACCGAGGTGGTAATTCAGGAGGAAATGGTGCAGGAAAGAGATCTCGACCTTATGGGAAATTAAATTGCACCAGCCTGGAGGAAGTGAATGATTTGGAGAAAACCGTGATAGGTATGCTTCAAATCCTATCTCATCCTGGCAAAGTACTTTTCGATACTGGTGCAACTACTTCATTCATTTCGCAAGAGTTCGTCGATCTTTATGGACTCACTTGCAATAAGTTAGAATACCCCATCACTGTTTTATCTGCGGGGGGGAATGATTCTAGTCACACACCTCAAGCAAGAGCAGGTTATTATGATCAGCGATTGCGTCTATCTAGCCGATCTTTTTCTTATCCCTATGAAGGATATGGCTGTCATACTTGGAATGGATTGGTTAGAAGAGAATGGAGCCCAGATAGATTGCAAGGAGAAAACTGTGTCACTTAGATGTCTAGGAGGAGGAAGGATAGTTTATCAAGGTGACCGTCATGCACATATTTAAGTTCAACTACAGCTAAATACCTTGAAGGAAGCTAAACTCAAAGACATTCCAGTGGTCAATGAATTCCAAGATGTGTTTCCAAAGGAATTACCAGGTATGCCACCAGACAGAGAAATTGAGTTCACTATTGATTTGATCCCAGGAACAACACCTATAGCTCAGGCACCATATAAGATGGGACCTAAAGAATTAGTTGAGTTAAAGGAACAATTGGATGAGTTAGAGCAGAAAGGATTCATTCAAGAAAGCATTTCACCCTGGGGTACACCAGTAATATTTGTGGATAAGCGGGATGGAGGACGCAGAATGTGCGGAGACTACAGGAACCTCAATAATGTTACGATCAAGAACAAGTATCCTCTACCTAGAATTGAGGACTTATTTGATCAAGTCAGGGGAGCCGGATACCACCAAATTAAGATCAAGAAGGAGGACGTTCCAAAGACAGCTTTTGTGTCTAGGTACGGACATCATGAGTATTTGGTCGTACCTTTTGGATTGACTAATGCACCAGCCATTTTCATGAATCTCATGAATAATATCTTTATGCCTTACTTGGACAAGTTTGTGATAGTCTTCATCGATGATATCTTGATTTATTCAAAGGATAAAGAAGAGCATGCCAAACATTTGAGGATTGCTCTACAGATTCTAAGAGAACATCAGTTGTATGCCAAGTTTAGTAAGTGTGAATTTTGGTTGGACCAAGTAGAGTTTCTCGGGCATGTGATTAGCAAGGAGGGCATAGCAGTAAATCCAAGCAAAGTAGCATCTGTTTTGGAATGGGAAGCACCAAAGAATGTCAAGCAGATTAGAGGATTTCTGGGAATGGTAGGTTACTACAGAAGGTTCATAGAAGGATTCTCCAAGATTGCTGGACCAATGACAAAATTGCTTCAAAAGAATACACTGTTTGTTTGGTCGGAAGAGTGTGAGGTTAGTTTTCAGACACTTAAGAATAAATTGACCACAGCACCTGTGTTAGCCATACCAGAAACCGGCAAGGACTACACGGTATATTGTGACGCATCCAAGAATGGACTTGGATGTGTGTTGATGCAAGACAGAAAGGTTATCGCTTATGGGTCTAGGCAATTACGACCGCATGAGATTAACTACCCAACACATGATCTTGAATTAGCAGCCGTGGTGTTTGCATTGAAAGGATGGAGGCATTTTCTGTATGGAGCTAAGTGTGAACTCTATACGGACCATAAGAGTCTCAAATATTTCTTTACTCAGAAAGAGTTGAATATGAGGCAGCGACGGTGGTTAGAATTGATCAAGGACTATGATTTAACCATCAACTATACTTCAGGGAAGGCTAATGTGGTAGCCGATGCGTTGAGTAGGAAAAGTACAGATACTCAGCCAATGAGCCGAGAATTTCCTAAAGAATTGCTTATGGATCTGGAAAGGTTAGAAATTCAATGTTTAAAAGTGAAATCTTTGGGCAGTTTGTCTACTATGAAGGTGATGGAGGAAAGGCAAAGTGATTTAAAGTATACAATCTTCTGCCGACAAAGTGAAGATCCATTCATTGAGGAAGAAATTCGAAGGATTGAAGAGGGAAGACCGTCTGAGTTTCGTTTAGGTGATTTCAACTCACTCTGGTTTCATAATAGGATATGTGTGCCAGACATACCCGAAATCAAACAGTTGATACTCAAAGAGGCACATGAAACTCCGTATTCAATACATCTGGGGAGTACCAAGATGTACATGGATCTTAAGGAACTGTTTTGGTGGAACAACATGAAGCGAGAAATAGCTAAATTCGTGTCTGAATGCCATACTTGTCAAAGGGTAAAAGCGGAACATCAAAGTCCTGCTGGACTCATGCAACCATTGGATATTCCCGAGTGGAAATGGGAAGAGATTGGAATGGATTTCATCATAGGATTACCATTGACACCAAAGAAGAAGGACATGATTTGGGTTATTGTGGACAGATTGACAAAAAGTGCACATTTCTTGGCCGTTAATCAAAAGGATTCCTGAGAGAAGTTAGTAAACTTATATGTTCAGGAAATTGTGAGCAAACATGGAGTACCAAAGACAATAGTATCGGACCGAGGGTCTGTATTCACTTTAGCTTTCTGGAAATAGTTACATGAAGCTCTAGGATCCAGTTAGACTTCAGCACTGCTTATCACCCACAGATAGGAGGACAAACAGAAAGAACCAATCAGATTTTGGAAGATATGCTTAGAGCATGTGCATTGGATTTTGGAGGATCATGGGAAGAACATCTACCACTGGCAGAATTTTCATATAACAACAGTTACCAAAGTAGCATCCAAATGGCACCATTTGAAGCACTCTATGGAAGAAAGTGCCGATCACCCATCTGCTGGTATGAAACGGGAGTCGGCAAGGAATTTCATCCGGACTATGTGAAGGAAAGGCAGCATGCCATTGACATCATCCGAGATCGATTAAAGATTGCTCAAAGTAGGCAGAAGAGCTATGCAGACTTAAAGAGGAGGACATGGGAACCTCAAGTTGGAGACATGGTTTATCTCCGGGTTAGCCCAATGAAGGGAATACATCGTTTTGGAGTCAAGGGAAAACTCAGTCCAAGATACACTGGACCTTTCAAGATTCTAAGTCAAAAGCGAGGAGTAGCCTTTGAATTGGAACTACCAAAGCAGCTATCCAAGGTTCATAATGTGTTTCATTCTTCACAACTTCGAAAGTGTATGAAGATACCCGAGGAGACCGTATCCTATGAATACATGGAATTACAAGAGGATTTGACTTATGTTGAGGAGCCGTCAAAGATTCTAGCAGAAAACTAGAAGCAACTTCGTAACAGAGCCATCAAGTATTGCAAGGTGCAATGGAAACATCACCCGGAAAGAGAAGCTACCTGGGAAAAGGAAGAAGATCTAAGGACAGCCTATCCAGAATTCTTCAGGTACACCTTACCCCAAACTTTGGGACGAAGTTTTTGTTAAGGGGGGAAGTATGTAATATCCCAGCACGTAGGACAACTTCGGGGTAGAATAGAGGGTTTTTGTGCATAGCATCTAAAATTACGGGATTTTTTCGCGCTTTTATCACTAAAACCTAAGAGTGATCGAATCTCTCTTCGAGAGGGGATGGTAAACTCTCGTAGTGCAAAAGAAATCGACATGACCTCTTTTGATCTATTACTTGTGGGAAGCAATGAAGTTGAATGACTAAAACCTAGGAGTAACATTTGAATTCAAACTTGAACTTGAATTATGAAAATTAAATTTGAATTCAAAAGACACATTTAGAAAGGATAAACATTTAAAATAAGAAAAACCTTGGATTTTATTGATTAGCAACACAATATACATTGTCTTTACAAAGTTAGAGAATAAAAGAATATTACAAGTGGTTAACATTAACAAAATGTTACAATCAGAAACCACAAAGAAAATAAAGAAGAAAAGAAAATAATTACAAGTATGAATCTGGACTAGATCCTAAACTACTTTGATCTTCCATCTTTCTTTCCTTTCTTCTTTATTCTTCTTGTGACCTGCAAACAAAGGAAATGCAAAGAGAAATGCCACCAAGGGTAATACAAGTGGTAGTAACAATTTAAAATGAAAAACACTGTTGATAATCATCAAAGTGTTGATCTTATCAACATGACTCACTCTCAAAATATCAGCCAAGGACCAAGCTGGCCGGCCAAGCCACCCAGCTAGCAAGCAGCATAGTTACCAAGTGCATGCAGGGAGGTGTCAAGGCACCAGAACTCAGGGGGAAGTATAAAAGGGTCTCTGTGTGTGAAACTGGTCGACCAAGAACCCTAGTCGACCAGCATCACTAGCACAGCATCACCAGCATAGCAGCAATAGCACCAGCACAACCACACCAGCACAGATCACTCACACACCACTGTGAGCAATCACGGCCAGCACTCAAATAGTTCTCCCTGCTCATGAGCTGAGCATCAAGGGTGAATTCACATCACCAAACCAAAACCAATAGGCAAAGCCAATAAACATGGTTACTTAAGAAAGATCAGAAGCAGCAAGGAGCAGGCCAAGCACCAAGGAGGTACAGGGCAAGCAAGGAAGGGAGCCAAGCACAAAGAGGTGCAGGGCAAGCCACCTGGGAGGAGCAGAGCAAGTACCAGGGGCAACTGATCAAGCTCAAGCAAGAGCATCACCAACATCACCACCAGCCACTCATAAAAGCCAGCACGGGACCAAGGTACACTAGAACTTGCATACCAATGATCAAATCATTGCAAGCATCAAGATTCTTGCATAAATAAGATAAACAGTAAGAAAGAATCACACACCACCAAACCCTTCTACCAAGTGCAACACTTAGGAGGTTTTGGGGAGGTTTTTCTCCTCAGACCTACAAAGAGATGCTCTGTATAATCTTCATAGGAAGATTTAGTTAACTGGAAGCAAGTAAGCATGCACCATCAAGATTAGAGCCTCAGACCATGCATCATTGGCTAGGACTAAAATCATCATGCAGATCTGTTCTTATCAGTATTATAGTTTGCCCAAAATGATGATTTAGCCACTGATGAGAAGCCACCAAAGCATGCATAGAAACATCAGACATCCAGTTAATTATCAAGAAACAATTGTGCACCTCACATGGAGGAAACACAACTAAACTTAATAAGTAACAGTTACTTGTTGTTATTTAGATAACATGCTATAGGAAGTAAACAAAGCCACTAGTATTCAAGCATGAATTGCTTCATACAACAAATCATCACTGAAACTTATTTCAGTTCATATAAATCAACAAAAAGTTATCTCTGGACAAGTTATAGCAAGCTTAAGCTCAGCATGCTTATGCCATCATGAAATCAATCATCAACATATATAGGAACTGGCAACAGAGAGTAAGCCCTAGCTGCACACCATCACAAATAATCCAGCTAAGATAACCACAGCATGACTTAACTGACAGCAGTTCACACTGCAAATCAAAAAGCATCACATGAACACTGAATAGTAAGCACACCACCAGAGTAGCAAGCTAACTGAATTCTGAAGATTCAGTTAAGAAACTCTTAACTGAATCTTATACTGAAACTGACAGCAGCAGCAGATGTGCAGCACGTGATCAAGCTAGCCATCATAGGGGAAACACACTAAGTGAATCACACAAATGCAGCTAAGCAAGTCTTAACTGAATCTTGCACTGAAGCTAACAGCAGCAGTAGATAGTGGCCAACATAGAAGCTCTAGGACAGCATCACAAGCTCAAGCATGGCACAACAACAGTAGGCAAGCATGCCTGGCTCGCTGGCCAGGCCACCAAGACAAGAGCACAGAGACAAGGGAGAAGGAAGGAACTCACAGGTGAGCTCACAGAGGAGCGAGGCAGAAGACCATGGCGGCGACACCGTCGGCGCAGCAACGGTTGAGGCAGTGAAGCCACCGTCCAGTGGCTGCGACGGCGAGGAGCGACATCGTGCTCACGGCCGAGCGGCCAAGCACAACACCTGGGGGCGACGTCGGCGTTGCATGCTCGCCGTCCAACCGACGAGGCGACGGAGGTATCACCGCAAGCACCGAGAAGCGGGAAGAAGCTCCAGCGAGGCCAGCCGGAGCAGATCGAGCCTCGAGGGCAAGGTCCACTAGGCGAAGCTCGGAGGCGATGGCGACGAATGGAGGCGAGGTCGACGAATCCCCACGGTCAGATGGAAGCACTCAACGAGGCAGAGCGATTGCCCCATAGGGCGGCGGCGGAGCTCGCCGGAATTGGACGAGGAAGTTGTCGGCGATTCGAGATCGCCAGATAGGATTTGGGTTAGGGCATGACCGAGTGAGGGAGAGAGTGAGGGGGCGGCTAGCTGGGCTGAGCTGGTCCGGTCAAGCCCACTCGGGTTGACCTGACCAGTGGGCCCAGGCTGTCAGCACCAGTTTTTATTTTAATTAATTCTAAAAAACCTAGAAAAAACCCTAATCTGTTTAAAATAAATCTAGAAAAATACTTGAAAATAACTAAAAATAGAAGATAGCTATTTTCAGCCCTTCTAGGAATTTTGAACTTATTTGTTAAATAAAATAATCACATGAGTCATTTGCACAAAAGGAAAAGAAGTTAATTGATTTTTCTGAAAATATTAAAAATGGTTAGCCATTTAAGAAAAATCTGGTAATTCTTAACTCTTTAAAAATAGATTCCATTCAAGAATATTTGATGAATATCCTTGAATGAAATTACCCTTAACATATATTCTTTAAAATCATAAAAAGAATATATAAAGCCTAGCAAATAAATAAATCACTTCAGGGGGGTATAAATTAAACACACCATAAAGCATGCATTTTTGAATCTTTAACCATTGCCCTTACTGGACAATGATGCTGATTTCCAGAACCCGAGGTCCCGGGTCACTTCAACAAATCCAACTGCACTACCTTGCAGTTTGCAGGCAAGTTCACTCTTGCTCATATCTCTTGTTTACTTTTAGCAAATTACTTGCAAATATATATACCGGTGGTATTATTATTACTGCATTCAAAGTAAAAGGTTTGGTTTTTACTAATGAATATGAATAGTGGTTCCGACTGTAATGGTTGTTGCCCTAGGATGGTGGGCAGTGGGACCATGGTATGAGTATGGTGGAGGTCCCACTGCAACTGGAAAGTTCACCTAGGACTAATAACAAATGTCGCCAGTGATTCTAGCGCCGTAAATAACGGTCAACCATGAGATCTGGAATGGAACGGAGAAGTCAGTTGTATCTTTTCCCTCTCGCATGCCAACGGATTAGTAGCGAGGGTTGTCTTGCCTAGGCTACTATAGTGTAAAGGGGCAAAATGTGTTTCCTGCTAGTCTGCCTATAGTATAGGGGGGGGGACAAACTTGCTAATTGATCTATGATGGATTGTAAGAGTCATCTGGATCAGTCTACCCATATTGTATAGGAGCGGGCATCTGGGTCCGGAACAGTCTACCTATGGGAGCGTCCATTGTGTATAGGTGAGGACCAGTGCGCCAATCAGTCTACATATGTGGTATAGGGGAGGATGGACTTACAAATGGGTGGGTCTGCGGGGTCGCGGAGAAGAACGGTGATTGGCTTGGATCATCAACTGGGCCCCATACAAAATAAGTATGGACGGGAAAGTACGCCCGGTTGTGCAGCAAAGTGTTGACCTCTCATGGGTACAAGTGACCACCTCTGCAGAGTGTAAGAAAGTATCAAGATACTCCCTATTCCGGGAAGGAGCTACGAACGCGGCAGGAAAGGAGCCCATCGAAGCTCTAATCAACCTATGAAGACTGACGAACATAGTTCTTTTAAATAAAAGCAATCTTTGAAGAAATGATTATGAAAACTACATTTGACCTAAGACTCTTGAGTCTATGGTCGTAGCTAGTGCATCAAACACCTCTATCCTGTTAAATGAACTTGTTGGGTAACACTCGTTACTCACCCCATTCCCTCTTAACCCTTGCTTAGACTTGGAGGGCTAGAACGAGGAAACTGAAGGAGCATCGGAGGACTACGAGGAAGTCTACTATGAAGAGCCAGACCTTTCAGGAGGAATTGAAGGCGTGGATTACACCATCGCCTACAGAAACAACGAAGGAACCGAGGAGGAGGCCGACAACTAGTAGTATAGGGTAGTAGCTTGAGTCACACGAACCTTATAGAATAAAGTGACTTAAGCCAGTTATCATGTTTAGTCTATTTCTATCAGTCCTAGTTAAGGTTTGTAGCATCAAAGTAGAACCTACGAGTGTTCCTTTTTGGACCGAGGAGGAACTGGAGTCCTTTGTAAGTTTGTGGCTTGTAATATTAAGTGCTTGAATAAAGACCGCTATGTTTCTGTTGTACCACTCTGAGGGATGTAATATTTGTGAAATGGTACTTCACGAGTGTTATGTCAACGACTTGCGTACTACAACATGCAGTGGTATGCTGGGTCACCACATCGGTATGTGGGACAATTGGGGGGAATATGGGGGAAAACCGGCAGGAACACCGCGGTGTCCCTGGCAATCGGGCCCTGGACGTCGGGTGGGCGCTGCCGCGAGGTGCCAGCGCTCCCGATAGGATTGACACGAAGGGGCCAGCGTGGGAGCACCGGCTCATTTATTGGGCTCGCTCCCGCATCGGCAGGCTTTTGGGGCCATCGGTGTAGCCGCGTTTTTAGCCCCGAGCCCAAAAACTGCTACGACAGCGTTTTGTTGGCCGTTTTGGGGGCGCCGGTGGAGATGCTCTTAGAGCAGCTTTACTGTCTCTTTCACAAGGATGTAGAAATGAGACAAATGGGATAAGTGGAATCTTATTTTTATATCTCTATACTAACTACAGACTAAGTGAGACAAGTGGAATAAGATATAAGTAGGATTTGTGACTTATCTCACTTGTCCCACTTAGTTCAGAATTGGTATAGAGATGTAAAAATGAGATTCCACTTGTCCCACTTCTGCATCCGTAACTCTTTGCAACAGAGAAATATGGCAAACAATTGTACAAAAAAGTGAAATAATATTATCATGCAATCAATTATAAACACAGTTTGACACCACCACATAGTCTATGTTTTTTTTATGTCGCTCCTTGTGAAATCAAGTACTCTCAAAATCAAGTAAAACAATGAGGACATCTTTTTTTGCAGACCACATCAACAACATGTGTGTAAGATAAGGTAAGAAAAAACCCACTAGCAACTGGTGAATGCTTAGTTGCGACCAATTTAAAGTCGACAAATCATAGTTGCAACCCACTTGCAACTTTCCACCAACACGAATCACGATGCTGATCCAATGGTCAAAAACATTATTTCTCATATGCAGCCCACTAACAACTAGAAAACTATGTTGCAATCAACTTGTAACTAAAATATCAGTATCATTTCCATTGAAACTCTTAGCCAATAGAAATCATAATACTAATCCGATAGTCATGGACATTTTTTTGGGGCTGCGACCCACTTGCAACTAAAAATCACAGCTGCAACCCAGTTGCAAGTCTTAGCCTACACAAATTATGACACCTCGGGTGCAAATAGACACCTAGTGACAAGGGTATAGATAATAGAGCCCGCTACTTGTGTACCCTTGAGGCCCGTTAAGCTAGGCCCAAGTATAATCATAGTTGAAATACAAGTTCATGTCGTATACCGATGTTGTAATATGTATCGAACCCGACCGGTTCCTTGAGACCTGGCCACCTATATATAGGGGCCAGGAGAGGATGGTCAGGGACAAACTGAGAGTAAGCCAAGTTGACCACCGCGTTTATTCTCGATACACGCCTTGTTTGACTGATTTTACCTTCGAGTTCATCTGACGCCCTATTCCCCCGATCCTAAGTCCTTCATCTAAGACATTTGTCGAGTTAACCCTCGTCAATTGGCGCCGTCTGTGGGGACTCGGGGTGTTGGAATCATGAATTCGACGGCTTTTTTGCTTTTAGCCAACAACAGTTTGGAAGTCGACGAAAACCAGAAGATGGAGTTGAGGATCAGGAGTCGGAGCTTTTGTGTCGGACTCTCGAGTACAATTCGCCCTTCAGATCCGACGAAACTGGGTCCGTCGGCGAGCTAAATCAAGACAATCACAATGTCTGGATCATCGGTCGGCTCTTCCAGCGAGGTAAACTCGCCAGTCAGCTTCGCAACAGCAGAAGATATAGGAGGAAAAATCGAAGAACTCGATGAAACCACGGAAAAACTCGACATAGGAGAAACCATGGGCCAATCATATCCGAGCCAAAAGAACTTCATCACCCAAACCGGTGGTGTCTTCGGCAATATACAACAGTTATGTGTCATCATCACCGAAGCAGCAGAAGAGAACGACCATGCCGACAACACAGCAATCGACGTGCAAGTCGACAAATCAAGGAGCAATAGTAAGAAGGAGAAGGAGAAAATTCACGTCTCCACTAGGGAGTGGAGAATCATTATGTCAGCCATCAATCATGGCACGGAAGTACCCGCCAATTCAAGAAGAGAAGTTCTGATGGGGTATCAGTACGCCCTGCATCAACACAAAAAGAAGCTGAGGGAGGAAAAAGACGAGTTCAGAAGAAGCTAAGAAAACAATAGTGTATCAAGTGGAGAATGCTGGGATGAGTACAACGAAGCATCAGAATCCAGCAGAGATAGACATAGAGATCCAAAACACAATAGGAGAACAACGTCGTGAGCAAGGGAAGAAAACCATGCAAGGAGCATAAGTGTACGTCCATCAGACGATGAGGAGGATTTTTTGCAAGAAACACCAGAAGCAGCATTAGTAGCAGGCACATGCGTACCTACTAACTACACAACCAGAACCCGGAGATCCACGGGAGCACATGCATCAAGCTGCAATAAGAAGCCTCGGGTTAGTAGAAGATAGACTAAGGAAACATTCTCCAGAGAGGAAGGCGACATATTACGAGGACAAGGAAAAGGAAAACTTCAAGCACCAACCCTCGCAAATCCAAACAAGCGAGTCATCAGGCAACGAAAAGCGTAGGGCATGAAGGGAGGATGCAAGGAATATCATAGCATAAGCAAGAGTAAACAACACGCGCTACGCGTGGAAAGAAGAAAACTTTGAAGACGATGAAAAAGAGATGGGCGCTATGCTTTACCCGAAGGGTTCGCAGAACGCGAGTACCCAAAGGATTCAAACTACCACACGATCAGCAAAAGTATGATGGGTCACAAGAACCCAGACTATGGTTATCAAACTACCTACAAGCAGTGCAAATACTCGGAGGAACGAGAGCAACGCCGATGCAAAGCTTGCAGTTACACCTTACCGGCGCAGCACGGTCTTGGTTAAGCACCCTACCCAACGATTCCATTGAAAGTTGGGGAGAACTGGAGAGTCAATTTACAAGAAATTTTCATTCGACATACAAATGTCCAACGTCGCTAGAAGAAGTCAAGTCATGCATACAGAGGAAGGAAGAAACTCTACGTTCGTACATACAGAGTTGGAGTATAATAAAAAACTCTGCGGAAGACGTCTCCGACGAACGGGTAGTAGATGCTTTTTCGACTGGCCTTCACCGTTCGGATCTCGTGGAAGAGTTAGGGAGAACAAAGCCCAGGACAGTGTCGGAACTAATGGAAGTAGCAAATAGATTCGCCGATGGAGAAGACGCGTACAACAACAAAAGGGCGCGTTCAACAGAAGTCGACAGAGCAAGCAGGCAAAGGCAAAGGTCTCACAATGAGGACAGCCGCACAAGGAGAAATCAGATAGCAGCAGGATATGAAAGAAGGGACAAGGAAGGCTATGAAAGCAGGGAGTTTCAAGACTGAAGCAGTCGAGGAAAAGAAAAGCCAAAGTACTCCGGCCCGTCGGCAAAAGACATGCTTCATGGCCCCTGTCGCATTCACTATGCGTACTTGGATGGGAAGAGAGTTTCTAATCACCAGATGAAGGACTGCAGAACATTCTTAAGGTTGCAAAGTGCTCTGGATCCAAACCAAGGAACACATCAGGGAGGAAGGAGTACAAGTCAAGGATATCAAATGCAACATCTTGCAAAACATCTGGAATCAAAAGTATACATATCCGCAATGATCCAGCTGGTGCCAAAATCCAAGAAAGAACATAAGAGAATATCAATACAAGTAAACCTAGCAATATCATCACCACCAGCCACTATAGAGTACTTGAGGTGGTCCGACCAACTAGTTAGGTTTAGCAGAGCAGACCACCCAAGGAAAGTGCCCAGGCCAGGGCACGCGCAAATGGTGTTGAAGGCACATATAGGAGGATACAACATTGGGCGAGTATTCATGGACGCAGAAGCGACATAAACCTAATATACGCAAGAACCCTGAGGGAAATGAGCATCTCGTTGGAAAGCCTGAAGCCGTCAGATTGCTCCTTCCACGGAATAGTACAAGGGAGCGCAAACTACCCCCTCGGGAAAATAGAACTTGACGTTTGCTTTGGCGATAGTGACAATTACCGCAGAGAAAAATTAGAGTTTGAAGTAATGGACTGGCCTTCGCAGTATCACGCAATCCTGGGGTGACCAGCATTTGCAAAATTCATGGCAGTCCCTCATTACGCATATTTAACACTCAAAATTCCAGGACCTAAAGGGACCATCACGGTACAAGGCAGTTTCGAAGTATCCAACACTTGCGACAGAGAATTCAATAGGATGGCGCAAACTTTCGGCATGACAGCTGAATATGCAGGACTCAGGGGCGAAACTGATCACAATGTGCTACCCGACGTCGGCCGATCCCTGCCAGATCAGGCTTTCGACGCAACCCAAGACTCGAAGAAAATCTAGGTCCACCCTACGGACCCGAACAAAACCACCTCCATAGCTGTAAACTTGGACCCTGCATAGGAAAGCGGGCTCATCGAGTTCCTCCGTGAGCACTGGGAAATCTTTGCCTGGTGTCCTTCAGACATGCCTGGGGTTCCCAGGGAACTCGTCGAGCACGCACTAAATATGGATCCAAAGGCAAAGCCAGTCAAGCAACCTCTGCGATGGTTCGATGAACCCAAAAGAAAAGTAATAGGATCCGAGCTACACAGGCTAAAAATGCAGGATTCATCAGAGAAATCAAAGCATCAACTTGGGTATCCGACCCAGTTATTGTCCCCAAGAAAAATACAGATGTACAAGGAGTATGTGTCGACTACACATCTCTCAACAAGCATTGTCCCAAGGATCCCTTTCCGCTACCTCGCATTGATCAGATAATAGACTCAACGGCGGGGTGCGCAAGGCTTTCCTTCCTGGACGCATATTCTGGTTACAACCAGATCAAATTGAAGAAAGAAGACAAAGAAAAAATAGCTTTTATCACACCATACGGCGTGTTCTGCTATCAAGTCATGCCCTTCGGCCTCACAAATGCAGGAGCAACTTACCAACGGATGATGCAAAATTGCCTCGAAAGTCAAATAGGACGCAACATCCAAGTCTACATCGACGATGTGGTCATCACCACAAGAAAAGAGGAGTCCTTAATCAGCGATTTGACGGAAACCTTCGACAACCTGAACAGGTACAAGCTCAAGCTTAACCCGACAAAATGCTCTTTTGGCGTGTCAGTAGGGCAACTTCTGGGATTCTTGGTGTCAGCAAGAGGCATAGAAGCAAACCCAGAGAAAATCCAAGCAATACTAACAATGGCGAAACCAGCAAAGCTACATGATGTACAGAAACTCGCAGGACGCGTCGCGGCATTAAGTCGATTTGTCGCACGATTAGGAGAAAAAGCTCTTCCCTTCTATGCACACATGAAAAAGTCAGATGACAAGTTCGAGTGGACAGAAGAAGCAGATACAGCTTTTGCGCAACTGAAAAAAGTGCTCTCCACACCACCAGTGTTGATCGCACCAAAGGAAAAAGAGCCGCTACTACTATATATCGCAGCCACACATCAAGTGGTAAGCACGGTATTAGTAGTCGAGAGAAGTGAAGAAGGAAAGGTGCACGGAGTCCAGAGGCCGGTATATTTCCTTAGCGAAGTATTATCTCCAACAAAGCAGAGGTACCCGCACTATCAAAAGCTTGCATACTGTAACACCGGCGAATTTATCGAAAATTCCAAGTGCCCGTTATGTAATCCATCACAATCCCAGAATCATTGTTGTGATTTACATAACGTAGTGATATCACAATCATAGACATTAATAGTAAATAAAAGGGGATTACATAGGTGGTCGCACGGACCAAACCTTACATTACATCAACATGCAGCGGAATAACACTTTGGGTCCATATTGTCAAGCTTCAACCGCACAGGCAAAGCAGACAGTAGGAAACGAGCCTAATTCGCAAAGCCGTCCATGAGTCCTTCCTTCTTGATCTTGCTCCTTCAAGTCTGGCCAAGTTGATAGCCAGGGACACAGCCATGAGTACATTGGATGCACTCGCAAACCATCTTATAAACAAAGTGATGAAGTAGATATGCAAGGTTGATATGGTGGACTAAGCACTAAGTTTATTTGCAAAAGCTAGTTTAATTTCCCAAGAATGTTCATTAGTAGAGAAGAAGATTTAATTCTCTAAGTTCAATCTAAAGAGGAACTTCAAGTGTTGGTCAACATCAATGTCAAGTCAAGTCATTCACCAAGTTCACCATAAGTTGTTAACATTCTTGACAAAAGTCAAGTATAGCTTGCCAACTGTCCATAACCGCGGACGTGGCTATCCGAATAGTTTTGAAACCTCTGCAGAGGGGTACACTTTACCCACAAGATTCGATACATCTGCCGGGAGAAATCCACGGATCGTCATACACAAAGTATGCGAGGTTCAGATAATCAAACAAACTCGTTCACTTGCTCACTCTAGTATAGGATCCTTTCCTAGAGCCCGAGACACGGACAGCTCCGTTCCAGCGTCTCTAGTTTTGCCTGCTACAGGATGCTGTATGAATGGAAATTTCCACCCGGTTCGGAAGTACCCGCGCACGGTGCACTTCTATAAAGGATGATACAAGGTCTCCCATACTAGGGTGAACAAGCTACAGACTAAGCCCCTTCCCATTTAGGGGTAGTGTGGTCATACGGTAATGGTTGGCTCACATGGTACATCACTTATTATCATTTAGCAAATATATTCCATAGTCCTTAGTCAAGATTATTTTCCTTCATAAAACCATCATGTAGGAGAAATCTCCAATTCAAGTTTTCAAGTTCAAGTTACCCATTTCAAATAGGGTTCCACTTAGAGATGGCCTCAATTTTATTAGCGACTAAGCAACTACATTGAGTAATGATACCACTAAATAGGGTTGGATAAACTCAGCTTGATGCTCTTTCTAAGCAAGATATCACTACACATCTATCATTCTACTCTAGCAATTCAATCATGCAATTTACTTAAAACAAGTAGAATGCAATAGTAAGACTAGGCATTTGGAGTATGATTCAAAAGATGGCTTGCCTTGGTTGGCAAAGTGTCCGGGGTAGTCTTCTTCTTCTTGATAAAATTCCCCCTCAATATCCTCCTCAGCAACACTAGCGTCTAATAACGAATAAACACAAGGCACACAATCACTACATAATGCTAACAACACTCCAAGCACACATACTTGTTTTCAAACCATAGCATTCATGTTGGATTTTATTGAGTTGGGTTGCCAGGTTTCTTCCAAGTGTTCATCAAGTGTGTAAGTTAAATTTTCTACCATGTGCCATAAGTTGTTTACTTTCTAAGCATTGGTATTAAACTAAGGGTATTAGGACTAGTTCAAGTGGGGAGGGATTAATTAAGTGAATTGGTATTGAGGGAAAAACTAATCTAAGTGTATATTAGAGATCTATCATTTTATGCTACATACTAGGATTGGATTAGAGTTTAATTGATAGCACTAACAAGGTTTTAGTTGATTAAGGTTGAGCTAAACAGTAGACAAGTTAACTAGTGAGCTCATAAACCAAGTTTCAAGATTTTTGGAGTTTTAAACAATTTTCTAGAATTTTCCTAAGATTAATAGGGCTATGGTCAAAGTATTCTTATTGAATTAAATCCCTAACTCAAATTGGATTCTAACTAGTTTTAGAGGCTAGACAATTTCCTAAGCTTTCCAACGCATATTTATTTGCTAAAAACGGATTTCTAAATCTCTTGGAATTAAAGTTTGAAATTCATATCTGAAACATATTTGAAATGAGCGGGAAAATAAATAAAAACGATTCGGACCGAATGTAACTGAACTGGGCCAACTCCGAATAAACCCGAACAGGCCGGCCCAGTACCGCTTCGCCCGGGACAGGATAAGTTCGAATTCAAACCTGACACATACAGGGTATTCACAACAGCATGAAAGTTATGGCAATATTTTGCGGTGCATCCAATCATAGTGGTTAACGAAGCCCCACTATCAAACATATTGAACAACCCTGCTGCAACAGGACATGTCTCTTTATGGGGAATCGAACTATCACCCCTGGACATCACGTACGAGAAACGAAAAGCAATTAAATCTCAAGTATTACCGTATTTCACAGCAGAGTGGCTCGAACTACAAAACACAGGACCACCAGATTTATCGAGTGTATGGACAATGTACTTCGATGGATAAAAAAGAGTCCAAGGCGCAGGAGCAGGAGTAGTTTTGATATCACCGCAAGGCGACAAATTGAAGTACGTGTTAAGGATGAGTTTTCCGCAAGCTTCCAATAATGAAGCCGAATACGAGGCTCTGCTTCACGGAATGAAAATGGCTAAAGCATGCGGAGCAACTCGACTAAAAATATTTGGGGACTCAAACCTCGTCGTCCAGCAAGTGATGAATCGGTGCGACACCATCTGTGCAAACATGATGGCATACAGAAATTTGTATTGCTATCTAGAGGGAACATTCGATGGATGCGAAGTTTCACACGTCAGCAGGGCCAGCAACGAGGAAGCCGACAATTTAGCAAACATCGGGTCCCAATGCCTGCCTATACCACCAGGAGTCTTTTGGGAAGAAATCATAGAGAGGTCAATAAAACATAGCAAGAGTTTGACCACAGGAGAACCAAGCCAGCATCCAACAACAGGCTCGGGGGCTAGCAAGCCTGGCACAGGAAGCATAGCAGTACCAGAGGAAGTTATGATGGTCGAAGAAACCTGGATGCAGACATACTTGGCATACATGATAAACAAAACACTACCCGAAGATACAGTTGAAGCAAGAAGGATAATATGACGATCCAAGGCTTTTGTCGTGTTACAAGGGAAGTTGTACAAGAAAAGTATAACTGACGTCTTACAGCGATGCGTCACCCCTCAAGAAGGAAAAGATATATTAAAGGATATCCATGCAGGAGTGTGCGGGCATCTTGCTAGCAGCAGAGCTATTGCAGCTAAAGCTTTCTGTGTAGGATTCTACTGGTTAACGGCCATCAAAGACGCAAAAGATATAGTTAGAAGGTGCGAGGCCTGCCAACGATTTGCATCTCGACCACACGAACCAGCAGCAGAACTACAGCCAATACCATTGTCCTGGCCCTTTGCACAATGGGGTCTAGATATGGTAGGGAAATTGCACAAATCTTGGCCAGGAAGGCATGTCTACATGTTGGTGGCAGTAGAGAAATTCACTAAATGGGTAGAGGCAGCCCCGGTAACTACTCAAGATTCCATAGCAACAATCAACTTCATCAAATCTATAATATTTTGCTTTGGAGTGCCGCACAGCATCATCACAGACAATGGGACAAACTTCACATCGAAAGAGTTCAAAAGTTACTGCGAGAGTATGGGAATCAAACTAAAATTTGCGTTCTTAGCACATCCAAAAACAAATAGACAAGTTGAGAAAGCCAACGGCTTAATATGCAACGAAATAAAAAAAGAGGCTATTAGCGCCCCTGGAGAAAGCTAAACACGCCTGGGTAGATGAGTTGCCCTCCGTGCTTTGGAGTCTCAGAACCACGCCCAATGCGGCTAGCCAAGAAACCCCCTTTTTTTGGTCCATGGCGCAGAAGCCGTGCTTCCAGTCGAAATCACTCATGAAGCCCCAAGAATTGCGGCTTACGATGAAACAACTTCTACAGAAGCACTTCAGGATGACGTTGACGCACTCGATGAAGCAAGAGATGTCGCACTAGCCAGACCTACGCAGTACCAGCAAAGTCTACGAAACTACCATAGTAGTCGAGTTCACCCACGATCTTTCGTGGTAGGAGATTTAGTCTTACGACTCAAGCAAGACGGTCACAACAAATTAGAGTCCCCATGGGTGGGACCTTACATCGTGACAGAAGTCATTCCAGGAGGAGCTTATCGACTACAAGACAAGAAGACAGAGAAAGATGAGAGCAACCCGTGGAATGCAGAACAACTACGGTGCTTCTATGCGTAGAAAAAGCTTGACAATAGAAAATTACGAGTTATGACCCTCTGAAACCCAGAACATGAGGCCACAGGCCGGGTTTCTTTGGGACAACTCGACAATATGTGTAATATATCACTATTTCCACTCGGGGGCTCTGACCCTCGAGTCGTATGAAAGAATATAAAAAATTTCGAGATCCCGTACTCATGTATCTTCAAGAATTATTGCAAGGTTCTTTACAACCCGATATTCGACAAAGAGCAAGCACAGTTCCAGGCAATGCGCAAGTAAATTAAACATACCTCGGAACACTGGTAGTTCCTCTGGTCTATTACTAAACAAACACGATGGCATAAAATAAACTTCATTACATGTACTTATTACATGAAGCACGCCAAGAGAGAACTAAACAAGAGATTACATCAAGGAAGCATCTCCTGAAAGTGCAATTCAGCCTCGTACTCTTTTTGGCACTGAGTACAGTCGTAGATCTTCACATCAAACTTTGACGTACCACAATGGTAGTCGAAGAGCATGAACAACCCTTGATGGAGGTCATGGTCTTCCGCAAACTAGGGCCAGCCGCCCCTAAAGTACATCTCGCCACATCCATCATAATATACTTCCACTTCGTAGGGAGTTCCTCCCCCAGATTGTTCACGGAGAATTGCTTCACGAAGCTCACGCCCATCCAAGAACTTGGTGAATTTCAGCGGAACACGATGTATCTCGCGGCATTGAGCACCGGCGATGCAGAAGAAGGAATAGATCTTGGGAGGAGAAGGAGGAGAAGCACTGCGAGGAACACTGCTAGAGCCTGGAGCAGCAGCAGAAAGTACCTTGGGCTTGTTTTTACTCCCCACAGGGCGGCCAGGGCACCACTTCACAGATGTGGATGGCGAGGCCACCATAGAGGAATCTTTCGGTTTGTTCTTACTGCCGCGGGGATGGCCGCATCCCCGCTTCTCCATCAGCACACCGGCGTCTAGATTGGCACCGCCAGCATATGCTATTGAGAAATTACGCTTGGTGGAAGGAAAAACCGTAGATGAGATGAGGAAGAAGAAGATGATGCGGCGGAGGAAATTGGTAATGAAGGGATTAGGGTTTTCCCTAACCGGCGTACTTTATTTATAAGTAACCTCTCATGGGCCTCAGCAAGTTACAGGTCCAAATAAATCTACGGGCTTTTACATTTTGCCCCGAGCAGAAAATAAGGCAACAACATCATATATAAAGGACAGGGAAAAGATACATGAAAAGATTACCAGGATAAAAAGCAATGCGGCAGAACAGTATTGGAGTATATAAAAAATCACAACGCACCCCCTCATGGACTCGGGGCTACCATCATTAGAAGATCTGAACGAGCAGCTAAGCAAAATCGAACCAAGAGTACCACAGGTGGAAGATGAGAAGACAATATGTATATTTTGAGCCTATACCCAAAAAAATTCGGCTATAACCTCAGGGGCTACTCCCATCGGGAGCATTGGTCGTGCACCCGATGATAATGGATAACATTTGAAGAAAAATCAAAGGCGTAATCGACTACCTTTCATCGACAACAATCTTCGACTTCATTGTCGACAAAATAAACATCGATTACTCCCATCGGGAGTTATTCATAGTTATTTGAAGGAAGAACAACTCAAATATTTTGCACATCTCAATAGTTAAACAAGGCTTGCAATAAGAAGTCAAATGATTCTCAGGCTAAGTTATCGCGACAAAGCTTGAATGCCGTGGTCATAAAAAATCACGAAGGTAAGACCCTAGGATCCATCCTGTGTGGCCTAGTATACGCACCTGAATGCGCTCTGCTAGCAATTTTATGTGTCTACGACACAAAGAAAATCCCGGTGGACGCACTGGGTGCCCTGAGAACTACTGGAACTCGTTTTTTGTAAGTCCTGAATGCGGCAAAAGAATGGGTTTGACCAGTTTCCCAGATTCAAGTCCAAGGGGATTGAGTTTGAAGTAGGTGACAAGTATCTGCTCCGGTAGTTAACTGACCTCTTAATCCGTTAGAGCTGTCAGGCTTGTTAACCAAAACCACTTGCGAGATAATATAATGAAAGTTGTTTATTTTGGGTACAGGAATAAGAAGAAGCCGAAAGATTGATCAAGTTGAAGACATGAAGATTTGAGATTCAACCTGAATCTACAATTCTGGTAGAATCTCGGGGGCTACTGACAAGGGTATAGATAATAGAGCCCACTACTTGTGTACCCCTGAGGCCCGTTAAGCTAGGCCCAAGTATAATCATAGTCGAAATACAAGTTCATGTCGTATACCGATGTTGTAATATGTATCGAACCCGACCGGTTCCTTGAGACCTGGCCACTGATACGTCTCAAACGTATCTATAATTTTTGATGTTCCATGCTTGTTCTTACACCATTTGCTTAGTGTTTTGTTACACTTAGTGGCGTTTTTATGCATTTTCCGGAACTAACCTATTAACAAGATGCCACAGTGCCAGTTCCCTATTTTCTGCTGTTTTTGTGTTTCAGAAAAGTTACACAGGAAATATTCTCAGAATTGGATGAAACAAAAGTTGAACCTCCTAATATTTACCGAAGCTTCTAGAAGTCCGAATAGGAGACAGAGGGGAGCCACGGGCTGGCCACACCATAGGGCGGCGCGGCCAGCCCCTGGCCCGCGCCCCTATGGGTGAGGCCTCCCTGGCCCACCTCTGACGCTGCCCCTTCGCCTATAAAGACCCCCCGACGGGAAAAATCTAAAGACCCCGATCAATTTTCCAGAAACACATCGTGATCCGCCGCCGTCATCGACCCAAGATTGGGAGGGTCCAGAAGCTCTTCTCGGCACCCTCCAGAGAGGGGAATTGCCACCGGAGGTCTTCTTCATCGCCATGCTTGCCTCCGGCGTGATGAGTGAGTAGTCTACCTTGGACTATGGGTCCATAGCAGTAGCTATATGGTTGTCTTCTCCACCATGTGCTTCATGTTTAGATCTCGTGAGCTGCCTTACATGATCGAGATCATCCTTATGTAATTCTACATGTTGTGTTTGTTGGGATCTGATGAATATTGGTGTTATGTTAAGTTGATGTGCTGAATATTATCTTATGTTATCTCTATGTTATTTATGATATTGCATGCTCTCCGTTGTTAGTAGCTATCTTGGCCAAGTAGATACTAGTAACTCCAAGAGGGGGTATTTAGGCTCGATAGTTGGGTTCATGCCTCTATTTAATCTGGGGGAGTGACAGAAACCTCTAAGGTTGTAGATGTGCTATTGCCACTAGGGAGAAAACAACATTCTTGTGTCCAAGGGCATTCTTTTTTTACATTACATACTTTGCTTAATGCAGTTATCTGTTGTTCGCAACTTAATACTCGAGGGGTGTTCGGACGATATCCCCGCGAGTGGATTATTAGTCATAGATGCAGTTGGATGGCAGTCTATGTATTTTGTTGTAATGCCCAGAGTAAATCTCATAGTGATCCTCGTGACATATGCACGTTATCTTTATTCTATCAATTGCCCAACTGTAATTTGTTTACCCAGCGTGTTGTTATTTATCTTATGGAGAGACACCACTAGTGAACTGTGAACCCCGGTCCAATTTCCTTTACATTGCTAATACTGTTTACTTTTTCTCGCACTGTTTACTTTCTCGCATACTACTATTGTTTTCCACTCGATACGCTCATACCTTTGTTTACAGCAAACCGGTGAGATTGACAACCTCATCGTAAGTTGGGAGCAAAGTTCATGGTTGTGTTGTGTGCAGGTTTCACGTTGCTGCTGGTGCAAAGCAAAGCCCTGGACGAGGCGCCTTATAAATTGTCTGGAGCTGTCGCGAAGCTAGCAGGCATCACCTTCTGAAGTTTGGCTTTTTCCTACTGGTTCGATAAACCTCGGTTTCTTACTGAGGGAAAACTTGCTGTTGTGCTCATCATACCTTCTCTTGGGGTTCCCAACTGGTTGATCATCTACATCAACACCGCACCGCAATCAAGCTGTTTTCTGGCGCCGTTGCTGGGGAAAAAGTAGATTTCTGCAAGGGGAGTTTTGCACACACATCCTTTACTTTGTTTATTGTTTTGCTTTACTTTATTTTTGCTTGCATCGTTTTATCAACAATACAAAAAAATTAGTTTCCTGTTAGTTGTTATTTTTACTTGTCTGCTTTTAGCTTTGCTAGAATGGGTACTCATGAGAACACTAAGTTGTGTGATTTTACTAGCACTAATAATAGTGATTTTATCTGCACTCCTATTGAGCCACCTGCTCCTGCTGCCAATTTTTATGAGATTAAACCTGCTTTATTGAACCTTGTTATGAAAGAGCAATTTCCTGGTGCTAGTACTGATGATGCTACAGCTCATCTCAACAATTTTGTTGAGCTATGTGAGATGCAGAAATATAAGGATGTAGAAGGTGATATTATTAAGCTCAAGTTGTTTCTTTTTTCTTTGAGAGGAAAAGCTAATGATTGGTTGCTATCTTTGCCTAGAAATAGTATTGATTCTTGGGCTAAGTGTAAGGATGCTTTTATTGGAAAATACTATCCTCCTGCTAAGATTATAGCTTTGCATAGTGATATCATGAAGTTTAGACAGTTTGATAATGAACATGTTGCTCAAGCTTGGGAAAGAATGAAATTTATGATAAAGAATTGCCCTACTCATGGACTGACTACTTGGATGATTGTCCAAACTTTTTATGCAGGACTGAATTTTTCTTCAAGAAATCTATTGGATTCTATTGCTGGAGGCACTTTTATGTCCCTTACCTTGGGCGCCGCAACCAAGCTTCTTGACAACATGATGGTAAATTATTCTGAATGGCACACCGAGAGAGCTCCACAAGGTAAGAAGGTAAATACTGTTGAGGAAACCTCTTCCTTGCGTGATAAGATTGATGCTATTATGCTTATGCTTTCTAATGATAGAACTCATGTTGATCCTACTAATGTTCCTTTAGCCTCTTTGGTTGCTCAAGAAGAGCATGTTGATGTAAACTTCATTAGAAATAATAATTTCAACAACAATGCTTATAGGAACAATTTTGCTAGTAACAATTATAGGCCGTATCCTTCTACCAATGGTAATGGTTATGGTAACTCTTATGGTAATTCCTCCAACAACACTAGGGCCGCGCCCTCTGAGCTTGAAGTCATGCTCAAGGACTTCATCGGTAAGCAAACTGCTTTTAACAAGTCTGTTGAGGAAAAGTTAGGCAAAATTGATATTCTTGCTTATAAAGTCGATAGCCTTGCTCTTGATGTTGAACTTCTAAAATTAAAAGTGTTGCCTAATGAGGTTAAGGAGAACAATACTTTTGCCACTGCTAATGCTATCCAAGTTAGAATTGATGAAAATGTTAGGATGTTAGCAGAATTGCATGCCAGGTGGGAAAGAGAAGATGAAATGGCTAGAAATATGAAGGTATGTACCATTACTACCTCTAATGATGTTGTTCCAAATGCTAGCAATCCTCTTACTTTGATTGGTGTAGAGAAAACCCCTACTCCTTGTACTAAAAAGCCCGAAAACTGCAAAAACTTTTTCTCAAAAGAGTGCTGAATTTTTTTGGAGTGTAAGAGATGATAGCCCTATTTCTTTCAATGATTTTGATGTTGATGGCTGCAATATATCTGAGGTTATTTTGTTCTTGCAAAAACTTGCTTTGAGTCCCAATGCTAGTTCTATAAATGTTGCTTTTACTAAGCATATTACCAATGCTCTCATGAAAATTAGGGATGAAAAGTTGAAGCAAAAAGTTTCTATTCCCAAGAAGTTGGAAGATGGTTGCGAACCCATCATTGATATGCATGTTAATGGTTTTGATTGCCATTCTTTATGTGATCTAGGTGCTAGTATTTCTATTATGCCTAGAAAAATTTATGATATGCTTGATTTACCACCGCTTGAAAAGTGTTATTACGATATTCCTATTGCTAATGTTGCTAAGAAGAAACCTTTGGGAAGGATTAATGATGTTCTTATTATGGTCAACAATAACCTTGCTCCCATTGATTTTCTTGTTATGGATGTTGAATGCAATGCTTCATGTCCTATTATTTTGGGAAGACCTTTTCTTCGAACTGTAGGTGCCATCATTGATATGAGGGAAGACACCATCAAATATCAATTCCCACTCAAGAAAGGTATGGAACACTTCCCTAGAAAGAGGAAGAAATTACTTTTTGACTCTATTCTTAGAGCAAAATTATGAACTTGATGCTTCATCGCTTGATATTACTTGATTCGCACTTTCTGCGCCTAGCTCAAAGGCGTTAAAGAAAAGCACTCTTGGGAGATAACCCATTGTTTTACTTTCAGTTCTTTTTCTTTTATTTGAGTCTTGGAAGTTATTACTACTGTAATAACCACTCATTATCCTTTTATTTCGTTTTTGTGCCAAGAGAAACCTCTAATTTGAGTGAGGTAAGATTTGGGGATGTTGCTGTCCTGAAACAGATTTCCGTGTTGCACCGTAAAAATTTGAGAAAATTCTTAGAATATCTTTTTAACCTGAGATTTCTTGTGCATATGCCCCAGGTTATATCCAAACTTTCATTAGTTTTACACTTTTTGATTTGAGCAACAGAAAACCCTGAAAAAAATCGACCTTTGTCAGCTGTTCTATTTTGACAGATTTCTGCCACTATTTGTGCTTGCCTCTCGATCGCTTTATTTTTTAGTTCTTTTGATCATGGAACTTGTGGGGAAGTTGCTACAGTAGTATATGCTTTATATTTGGTGGTTTTGAGTTGAAATCTGAACCAAAAAGGGGTTGATTCATTATTATGCTTACACTAATGTTGCTAATAGAATTGTGTTGAGTTTTGTATGAAGGAAGTTTTCAAGTGTAGGGATTGGAGAATGATGAGATGAGTTGAAGAATGGACAAAAGCTCAAGCTTGGGGATTCCCATGTCTCCCCAAGAAATATCCAAGAGGTACAAGCGTCAAAGCTTGGGGATGCCCCCGAGGCACCCCTTCTTCATCGGCAAAAATCAAGTCACCTTTCAACACACTATATTTTTATTGCTTCATGCACTATGCATTTTTCTTGGAGCGTATTTACTTTAGTTTTCAGTTTTGTTTTGTTTGCTGCAATAAATTTCTTTTGGAGAAGTTGCCTTGCTTTTCATTTGCCAAGAACACTCCGTTTTTCACTCTTATCATTCAATGAGTGTTCTCTTTTTCTAGAACTGCGTTTAGCTTTCGTTTTTTGCCTTGATTTTTGTTCAGATCTTGTTTTATCTTTATATCAAGGTGTATTTTGACCTCTGGTCCATGTTGGTATTCATCAAAAGAGTTGTTTCAAAAAGGTTCGAATGGTGTTGGAAAAGAGAAAAAGTTTCATGCAAAAAGTGGTACAAAAAGGAGCTTGTTTAGACTGCGGCTTAGACTTTTGCATGTCATGCTAGATGTCATTTTGATAGTATGCTTAGTGATTTTGCTGTAGCATGACTTGTCTCAAATGACTGAGATTGCTTAATGAGCCTTTAAAAAAAATCATGCGTTGTTTTTATTTTATGGAAGCATTAATTTGGTTTTCTCCTTGATGATTTATTTGGGTTGACTTGGCACATGCTTAGAACATGTTTGACTCATACAAAGTCGCCATAAGCCTTTATGATCATTTAGTTTTTGACTTTTGATGCCATCTTATGTTTCTCTTAATGATGTTTTGTCGTTGTGCATGATTATGGCCGTTATTGCTCTCTTAGTTGGTCGCTCCCAGTCTTTTGCCAGCCCTCATTTTGTACTGAGTATGAGCTCTACTCGTGCATCCAACTCCCAAAAACCAAGTTATTCCAATGTGTCCACCATACATACCTATTAACAATTTGCTATTCCAAAGTACATTTGACTTGCTTTTATCTATCCTTCAAATTAAACTCTTTTGGTGTTATGCGAAAATTGGTCAGTAAAGCTCTCACGAACCTGATGGCACACTTTACTTTTCTCGTTCTTCAAATTTTGACATTGTGGCTCTCTTATGTTGAGTTGTTATGCTTGCAAGTTGTAAGTTGGAAATTAGCCAAACCATGCCATCATGGGGTAAGCTTTCAACATTGCACTTCTTATTTGAGTTGATATCATGATCTTTTGTTTATGGATACTCGCGATATGTAATAAGTTGGGAATCTTGCAGGATCATGGAGTTTGTATACGTGTTAGAGAAACGCATGGGCAGCTAATCTAAGCCATGCATAATTCATGGTGGAAATTTACAGCATGCCCATAGTGAACATTCGATGACGCATCTCAAAATAAAAAGCTATACCAATGGTAAATAAAAGAGATGTCGAGGTGTTCATTGTCTGTTTGTCCTGTCATTTTGATGTGGGCTTGTTCCATGTCATCGGGCACGGAGGTACCCCGTTGGCGGTTCTCGATGATACGTGTATACTTGCAATGACAAGAGCTTGCTTGGGACTCTAAGTCGAGTAGCATGAGGTTTCGGTATTCGTACTTCACGGGACACGAGGTTTTCAACTTATGATTTGTCAAGCATATGCTTCATAATTGTACTCGCATTAACTTTAACCATTCAAGATGCCTATGATGGGGGCAATAAGAGCTCAAAGCTAGTAAGTACCATAATTTTTGAAGGTTTATAAAACTTGCAATCACTACTTCCCTCTGCGAAGGGCCTTTCTTTTTTACTTTTATGTTGAGTCACCACCTTCTACCTTTATGCGCCGTCTAGGAGAGCATAGTTGATGTCATTCTGAGTTTAATGTGCATAGTCCCAAAGTTATCATTGATTGATTCATGATTTTGGTTTCACTTGTTCTTAAATTATTTGTATCTAGTCGCCCTCTTAAACTTGAAGGTGTCCTATGCATTTATGTTTTGCTATTCCATGAAGGACAAGCTGAAAACCATTTGCTATGTTTTTCCATATGATTTGAACACATGTTTGACTTTCATTGTTTCATTTTCATGATCTTTCGTTTGTGTTCTTTTTCATGTTATAACATGGTTGCTAAGTTTCTTCTATCAAGATTATGTCTTTCATGACCATGTTTTAAGTTCTTTTGATCCCAGCACTCAATGCTTACATAGATGATCAAGATTGTGTTGGTGCATGTCACCTCAAAAATTATTCTTTTGTTATCACTTATCTACTCGAGGATGAGCAGGAGTTAAGCTTGGTGATGAGGATTGCATGGTACTGCGATGGCCAGTCCATAACTTCGAATTCCAGCTTCTCTCTGCGATAATTGCTGCTACTGCCAAAGCAGACATCTAGTTCTATTCTCCCCAAAGGGTAATTTGCGGCTCCTGGTACTATTCCATGGAAGGAGCAATCTGTTGGCTTCAGACTCGACAGTGAGATACACATTGCCTTTAGGGTTCAAGCATATATTAGGTTTATGCCACTCCCTGCATCCATGAATACTCTTCCGATGTCGTATCCTCCTATTTGCGCTTTTAAAACCATAGGTGAGTGGCCCGGCCTGGGAACTTTTCTTGGGTGATCTGCTCTGCTGAACTTAACTGGTTGATCTGACCACCGCAAATATTCTGTAGTGGCTGGTGGTGATGATATAGCTAAGTTTACTTGCCTGGATATGCTCTTTCGCTCTTTCTTTGACTTAGGCACCGGTTGAATCATGGCTGATATGTAAACTTTTGACTCTAGGTGCCTTGCTAGCCTTTGTACTTGGTATCCTTGACTTATGTGTTGTTCTCCTTGCCATCATCCTTGACTTGATCCCATGGCATTTTGTAGCCTCAGGAAAGTTCTACAATCCTTCATCTGGTGATTTGAGACTCTTTTTCCATCAAGATATGCGTAGTGGATTCGACAGGGTCCGTGTAACATGTCTTTGGCCAAAGGGCCTGAGTATCTTGGTTTTTCTGTCCCCTTTGCCTGAAACCTCCTGTTTTCATATCCTTCCTCTTCCCTTGCTTCGTAACCCACAACTACTAGATTTCGCCTTCCTTGATTATCCCTGCTACGGTGTCGCCTCCTCTGTCTACTTGCTCTGTCGACTTCTGGTGAACACCCTCTTTTATTATTATATGCGTCCTCTCCGTCAGCGAATTTGTTGGCTTCTTCCATTAGCTCGGCTACTGTTGTTGGCCTAGTTCTTCCTATTTCTTCCACGAGATCTGAGCGTCGGAGGCCAGCCGAAAAAGCGTCTATCGCCCGTTCATCGGAGACGTCCTCAGCTAAATTTTTGATTACACTCCAGCGTTGTATATAAGAACGCAGAGTTTTGCCTTTCCTTTGCACACACGCTTTAACTTCCTCCAATGATGCTGGACGCTTGTATGTCGAACGGAAGTTTCTTGCGAATTGGTTTTCGAGTTCTCCCCAGCTTCCAATGGATTCATTAGGTAGGGTATTCAACCAGGACCGTGCTGCGCCGGTGAGGTGTAGTTGCAAACTTTGCATTGCAGTCGCTTTTGTTCCCCCTAATATCTGTACTGCCTGCAGATAATCCGATAACCATAGGGTAGGTTCCTGCGACCCATCATATTTTTGCTGGTCGTGTGGTAACTTGAATCCTTTGGGTACCCGCGTTTTGCGAACCCTGCGGGTAAAGCATAATGCGTCCATCTCTTTTTCGTCGTCTTCATAATTTTCTTCCCTCCAGGCGTGGCGCGACTTATTTACTCGAGCCTGTGCTATTATATTTCTTGCGTCCTCCCTCCTTTGTCGCCTTTCTTCTTTTGATGACTCGCTAGACTCGTTTCGCATGGTATTGTGCTTGTATTTCCCCTTTTGCTTTTCCTTGTAGCTTGTCGACTTCACCTCTGGTCCTTTTCCCCTGATCTTGTTCTCCACTATCCTGAGGCTTCGTATTGCGGCTTGGTGCATATCTTTTCGTGGATCTCCGGGTTCTGGCCTCGTTGTTAATAAGTATGCCTATGCTGCTATCAGTGCTGCTTCTGGTGTTTCTTGTACGAAGTCTTGTTCCTCCCTTTCTAGCTGTGGAGTAAGGCTCCTTGAGCACCTTTCCTCTCTGCTGCGTGCTGTTGTCCCTCTGTTGTGCTTTGGGTCTCCGCGCCTTTCTCTGCTATATTCTGATTCTTCGCTATAATCATCCCAATACTCTTCCTTCGACATACTGTTATTGTCTTGGAAAAGCATGTCTCTTTCCTCCCTTAGTTTTTTCCTATGTTGATATAATGCATACTGATACCCCATTAGAACTTCAATCCTTGATCCTTCGGGTACTTCTGTACCATGATTGATAGCTGATGTGATCATCCTCCATTCTCCGGCTGAAACGTGAACTTTCTCCTTCTCTTTTCTGTTGTGTTATTTTACTTTATCGACTTGCCTGTCGACCCTTTTGCTTCCTTCATTGTTGTTTTCTTCTTCTGCCTCAGTGATGATGACGCATAGTTGGTGTACTTTTTTGGAGACGCTACTACTTCCAGCGGCGAAGTCCCGTGCGCTGTTGTGCGTTTGACACGCTCTTTCTTCCAAGTCGAAATTTTCCCGAATTTTGTCGCCTTCTGCGATTGGTGCTTCTCCCAATCTGACCGGCGAGTTTACCTCGCTGGAAGAGCCTTCTGATGATTCCAACATTACTTCTGTTTCGGGCTTGCTCGCCGACGGATCTGGTTTCGTCGAATCCGAGAGGCGGGATGAACCCGATGGCGCGACGAAGATGCTCAAACTTCCAATTGTTAACTCCATCTCTTGACTTCCGTTGAGTTCTGTACTGCTATTGGCTAAAAGCGAAAAAGCCATCGAATTCATGATTCCAACGCCCAGGATCCCCACGGTCGACGCCAATTGACGAGGGTTAACTCGACAAATGTCCTAGATGAAGGACTTAGGATCGGGGGAAGAGGGCGTTGGATGAACTTGAAGGTAAAGTTAGTCAAAATAAGTATGTATCGAAAGTAAACTTGGGTGTTCCACCTGGCTTGCTTTCAATCTGGCCTATACCGTCCCCTCCTGGCCCCTATATATAGGTGGCCAGGTCTCGAGGATCGGGTAGGATCCGATACAGATTACAATATCGATATACGGTAAGAACTCGTATATCAACTATCATTACAATTGGGCCTAGCTTAATGGGCCTAAGGGGTACTCAACATACGGGCTCTATTAACTATACCTGACGAGGGGTTAACTCAACAAATGTCCTAGATGAAGGACTTAGGATCGGGGGAAGAGGACGTCGGATGAACTCGAAGGTAAGGTTAGTCGAAATAAGGGTGTATCGAAAGTAAACTTGGGTGTTCAACCTGGCTTGCTTTCAATCTGCCCTACACCGTCCCATCCTGGCCCCTATATATAGGTGGCCAGGTCTCGAGGATCGAGTAGGGTCCGATACATATTACAATATCGACATACGGTAAGAACTCGTATCTCGACTATCATTACAATTGGGCCTAGCTTAACGGGCCTCAGGGGTACTCAACTAACGGGCTCTATTAACTATACCCTTGTCAGTTCTACGAGAATTGCAGATTTGGGTTGAATCTCTAATCTTTAAATCTTCGACTTGATCAATTCTTCGACTTCTTCATATATTCAAATCTTCGACTTGGTCTTTTGACTTTATTTTCATGATAATTTTTCGCAAGGGGTTTTGATGAACAAGCCTGACAACTCTGACAGATCAAGAGGTCAGTTAACTGCCGGAACAAATACTTGTCACCTACTTCAAATTCAATCCCCTTGGACTTGAATTCGGGATACCGGTCAAATCCACTCTTTTGCCGCATTTAGGACTTACAAAGAATGAATCCCAGTGATTCTCAGGGTACCCAGTGCGTCCACTAGGATTTTCTTTGCGTCATAGACACAGATACATACCAGCAGAGCGCATCCATGTGCGTATACTAGGCCACACAGGACGGATCCTGGGGTCTTACCTTCGTGATAAATCACGGCATTCGAGTTTCGTTGTGATAACGCAACTCGAGAATCTCATGTCGCAGTGAAAGTTTGACTGAAAATATTCGGGTTTATACAACCATAAAAACTCACTCCCGATGGGAGTAACACTCCTCCACCTCACATGTTCCAATGCTTGCCAAAAAATATCGTCGGGTGCGCGCTCAGCGCTCCCGATGGGAGTAGCCCCCGAGGCTATAGTCGAAAAATACTTTTTCGAGTATAGGCTCAAATATAATGTAGTCCATCATACTTCAACTCGAAATATTTTAATGATAACCTGTCGTCGAATACACGTCCACCACTCCGGTTAGAAGTTGCATTCAATCATTCTTGAAAGTAGTAGCCCCCAAGGCTATAATCGAAAGTCCTTCGTGTATAGTCTTGTCTATAGTTTTGCACTTGTCGGCGCCATCCTTCTTATTTTTGACCTTTCTTATATCATCTTCTTTATGACATCAATGAGTATGTCACTCTGTATGAGTGCGAACCATTTTATGGGTAGCACTGTAATTTTCACAATTTTTGACCGTTAGTGGGCTGCCGTTTCCGCTCTTTGCGCCACGTCTCAGCCCACGATCCTTCTCTTAGAAGGTATATAAGGGGGTAGTGGGGGATTTTACTGTTTACCAGCTCTTTCTCTCCGCCGCCTCCATTGCCGATCTCTTCTTCCTCCTCCTCTCGTGCATAGCCCCCGAGCGCATCGCGTTTAGATGCGCGTGAAGCACCTAGCCACCAAGAACACCATGGCCAAGACATCTTCTGCCACCAGCTGGGTGCGCTCCGCCATCACAAAGAAGGAGTTGGAGAAGGCTAAGACGGACGGCCTCATCTCCAGCTCTGATTCAATCAAGTTCCCTAGTACTGAGCGGATCCCACAGCCCCCGAGCGGCTTTCGGGTAATGTTCCTTGATTTCCTTCTCCGCGGCTTTTCTCTCCCTGCCCACGAGTTTCTTCGTGGGCTTCTGAAAGAGCATGGAGCCCCCATGTGTGGTTTTGGTAATTAATGACAATCTCTATGGACTAATGTTTGCATTGAGTTATATTTGTAGGACATGTCCATAGACAATGCTTGAACCATATGTTGGCTTCAAGGTTGTAAGAAGGATCAAATGAAGAACTTTAAGTGATGACCAATGTGTTATTTAAGGAAATATCGGAAGAATGGTCATATGAGAATTGAGCTTATTGCAACTATGTCTTGAAGAATATAATTGAGTGGACATTTGTGTTTACCTTCAAGACATCATCATCATGAAGAAAGAAGGAAGGATACAAGGTTGATCAAGTCAAAGTGCAAAGATGGGATTCAAGTTGATCAACTCTCAAAGCATACATAATGTATCGAGTGGGATCTTGTGATCTCGGGCTAGGATATTATTAAGTGGTGATCGTCTTCATGGATGAGAAGTCAAGTTCAACATGAGCCATCTCAAGGATATTATATGCTTGATGCATGTATTCTAGTTGGTGGTAATGGCTATGTGAAGATATTCCTAAGAGAGTCTTTCCCATATTGATTTATGGGGGAGCAATCCACAAGACTTCATCAAGCTAGCGCAATCAAGAAAGGAATTCCATCTTGAGGTGGAAAAGATCATCTTCATCAAGCTCAAGTGGAATACACAAGGCAAAGGTTTGTTCTTAATAGGTTTTCTCTTCTACCGGTCCCGTATGTTAGTTTGGAGACCGGGTTATAGGATTGATAGCCGTACTATCAAGAGGGGCTCTCAAGTGAGTAACTTAATCGCATCGTTCAAAGAGAGCTCAAACCTTTGCATATTTGCCATCATCTTTCTTGGTTCTTATTTGGCTTTTATCCATGTGAGGTTTTAGAGCTGGTGGTTAATTCCATGACAAGCTCTAACTCATCAAAAACGGATTTTGGATGAAATTCTTATTGAGTTTTTGATGTTGATGGTTTTGCCGGTTCATCACTTATAGATAGGTTAAACCTTTCATCATTTGGTTTTATCCTCCCTTATTGTACTATGATGTTTCTATGCATATACTTATAGAGATCGTTGTTGTGATTCCAACGAGATCAAGATCATCAAAAACGGAGTCCGGATGCTCAAGTTATTGTCGTTTTCGTGTTGGTGTTTCTGCCAGTTTTTGGGTGGCCGGAGTCTCCGGCCCGAGACGCAAAGTCTCCGGCCCAACTCCGGCCTGGCACCTGATTCGTCCGTCCTAAGGCCCCCGAATGACCCCGGGGCACCGGAGACTCCGGCCCCCAAGGCCGGAGACTCCGGGGTAAGTGCCCAGCAACGGCTAGTTTTTGTGGGGGACCTATATAAGGCCCCCTTCTTCTTCCTTGGGCTGGTTGGCTTCCTATTCTCTCTCTCCTCCATTGTTGACCTTGAAGCTTTGCTCTATCTCTCAATCCCTCCAATGATTCTTGCATCTTCTTGAGGGAAAAGAGAGAGGAGATCTAGATCTATCTTTCCACCAATCAAAATCTCCTCTAAGTGAGGGGAACCTATTGGATCTAGATCTTGGAGTTCTTTGTGGATTTCCTTTGTTCTTCCTCTCATATCTCTCCATAGCATTAGTTGCTTTGGTAGGATTTGAGTGAGAAGGATTTGAGCACTTTGTGTGCTCTTGCCATTGCATTTGGTGCATCGGTTTGAGTTCTCCTCGGAGATTCGGTAAGTGGAAGTTGTGAGCTTATTACTCTTGGGTTCTTGGAACCCTAGACGGCTTAGTGGCCTTTGTGGCATTTACTTGGGGCCTCCAATTAAGTTGTGGAGATTCCCCAACCTTTATGGTGCCTTTGTGGCGATTCTTGGGAGCCTTCAATTAAGTTGTGGAGATTGCCCCAAGCTTGTACGGGTTCGGTGACCGCCCTCAAGTGTCCCATAGTGGGTCGTGGCATCTTGCTTTGTGCAAGAGCGTGAGGAGAATAAGGTGAGCCTTTGTGGCGTTTGGTGTGTAGCGTGCCTCCGCATCTTGAGGTGAGCCTTTGTGGCATTTGGTGAGCATTGTGCTACCACGTCTCAAGGTGAGGCCTTTGTGGCGTTCGGAGTGTATTAAACTGCCACACCTCTCCAACGGAGACTAGCTTCCTTTGGAAGTGAACTTCGGGATACATCTTCGTCTCCTTCGTGCCTCGGTAACTCTTATCCGAGCTCCACTACTTATGCACTTTACATTTGTGATAGCCATCGTGCTTGAAGTTATATATCTTGCTATCACCTTGCTACTTGTCTTGCTTAGCATAAGTTGTTGGTACACATAGGTGAGCCTAGTTTATTAGGTTTTGTAAGCTTGTCAAATTAAACGTTAGTTTATTTCCGCATTTGTACAAGCCTTTCGTAAAAGTTTTAATTGCCTATTCACCCCCCCTCTAGGCGACATCTGTGTCCTTTCAATTGGTATCAGAGCAAGGTCTCTCATTTTAGGCTTCACCGCCTTGAGAGCAAAGATGTCGGCTAGGGGATTAGTGCACAATGACACTTTTATATTCGATGGCACAAATTATGATACTTGGAGAATTCGCATGCTTAATCATTTTCGGGTCATGGACCCAAATATAGAGCGAATTGTAGATATGGGTTTTTCTCCTCCTAAGGATCCCACAAATCTATCTTTAGAGGACGAGAAGAACTCTTATCTCAATGCTCAAGCTATTAATGTCTTATCCAATGTTGTGAGCATTGTAGTTGTGATGTCCATTATGCCTTTTCGGAATGCTCATGAGTTATGGACAAAGCTTCAAGAAAAATATGATGTGTCCAAGTTTATTGAGGATGAGTGTATTCCTTCCACTTCCGGCCGTGATGAACTTTCTTCCACTTCACCGATGTGTGGCAAGACACAAGGTAATGACATGGTGAGTGGTGATGGAAATTGCAATGTTGATAGTGAGCTTAGTTTTGATGATCATTCATCTCTATCTCATGGCAATGTTCTATCTTTGGACTTCAACTCTTTTAGCACACCAAATGACTTACATGCTAATGTTGATATTCCTTGCATGTCTTGGAGTAGTGTCTATACTAGATATCATGATAAGAATGCTCCCATGTCCTCTAGTACTTTTGTGGCTAACAATGTAGAGGAATCCCAACTTTTGTTGGGACAAGACATGGACCTTAATGGAGCTTCAAGTAATTCATCATCATCATCTCTTGGTTCCCACATATGTCTTATGGCTAGGGATTCAAAGGTAACTCCTTCTTTGGAACCCACTATATCTAGTGATCATGAAGAAGAGGATGATTATGTTGCCTCTTTAAAAAAGAAGGGAGAAATAGTCTTTCATGCTATTGGTAAGAACAAAATTGCTTGCTCTAACTTCGTTCATATTTTGGTTGCTGATATTGAGAGCCAGAAAATTATTGATGAGCTTCAATCTCATGACGAAGAGCAAGAAGAAACTATTGAGAATCTTCATAGTCTTGCCAATGATTTTAAAAAGACTCTTTTAAAAGAACAAAGCACCAACGAAGCTCTTGAGGAGAATTTTGCTCTAGAATTGTCTAGAGTAAAGGAAATCCTTGATAGAGCTCTTGAGGTGGCAAATGATTTAAAATTAAAAAATGATAAGCTTGTTTTTGTTAATGCTAAACTTCTTGAGGATGTTGAGCACCTCAAAAATGGCTCTAGGGACATTGAGAGTGTGCTCACCAAACTCACCGAGTCACATGAGCAACTAAAAGCTTCTTATTTAAAAGAGTGTTCCAAGTTGCCTTCTCCTCTTTCGGTTAATCATGATGCTTGTGCTACTAACTCTACTTCTTGTGAGGCATCTGTCTTGAAGGAGAATGTTGAGCTAAGGGCTCAACTTGAGTTGCTAACTAGCAAGTATGGGATATTGGAAGAAAGTCATGAAAAGCTATCTAGCTCTAATGAGGATCTTCTAGTGTCCCATGCTCGCCTAAAGTTAGCTTATGAGGATATGTCTACAAAGGTAACATCTTGTGAAGTGGTCACTAGCACTACTTCCCAAAATGCTATATTGCCATGTGCTAGTCCTTGTAATTCATCCACTCATACTATTGCTACATCTTGTGATGAATTACTCTCCTTGCCTTGTTGCTCTAACAATATAGCTTCTACTTCCTCTAGTACTTGTGTTGTAACTAACCATGTAGAGGAAATTAAAGAGCTCGAGGCCCAAGTTACTTTGTTGAAGAAAGACTTGGTAAAAAGTCATGAAGGAAAGTCCAAACTTGATAAGATGTTGAGTGCGCAAAAATCCCCCAATGACAAGAGTGGACTTGGATTTATCTCCAACAACAAGAAGAAGTCCAAAATCTTCAACAAGAAGAAGGGCCAAGAGCAAGTCAAGGATCCGGCCAAGATTGTTTGCTTCAAGTGCAAAATTGAAGGGCATCATATTAGGTCTTGCCCATTGAAGAAGAAGCATCTAAGTGAGAATCAAAAAGGGAAGCGGCCTCAAGCTCAAACTCAAGTTCTTCCTCAAGATGAAGAAAAGCGACCTCCTAAGAAGAATCAACCCAATGCTCCCATCGTGGAGAAATCAAATAAGAAGAAAGGAAAGATAAGATCTTGCTACATATGCCGTGAGAAGGGTCACCTTTCTTCTACATGCTCTATTGGTAACTGATACGTCCAAAACGTATCTACTTTCCCGAACGCTTTTGCTATTGTTTCTCCTCTAATTTGTGTGTTTTGAATACAACTAACACGGACTGACGCTGTTTTCAGCAGAATTGCTCTGGTGTCTCGTTTTTGTGCAGAAATTCAACTTCCAGTAAAAATTCGGGAAAAATCATGAAAAATCCTATTTCACCAGAAGACCCACGGAGCCAGAAGACAGGAGGGAGAAGGGGCTCGAGGGGCCGTCACACAGTGGTGGCGCGGCCCAGCCCTGGCCGCGCCACCCCTGCGTGAGGGGACCCCAGCACCCCTCTCGACCTCCCCTCTCGTGTACATATACCCCCGGACGACATAATATCGGAGAGACGGCGTTTTTCCCAGATAGACTTCCGCTGCGCCGCCGCCATCAGAAACCACGATTCGGAACCAGGAACACCGTTCTGGCACCCTGCCGGGACGGGGATTCAGAGGAGATCTTCATCACCATCACCACCGACGCTCCTCCATCGACCATCCATGACTCCCCCATCCATGTGTGAGTAATTCCCCCGCTGTAGGTGAGGGGATGGTAGGGATTGGATGAGATTGTTCATGTAATTTGATATGAGATTGATAGGGCATAGTGCCTAGTATCTTTATTTAGTGCCTATGACATTGTTGCAACTTGTTGTGCTTAATGCTTGTCACTTTGGGCCCGAGTGCCATGATTTCAGATCTGAACGTGTTATAATTTCTATGATGATACTTGTTGTTTATGGTCTTACCTACAAGTTGTATACACATATTGTTGTCCGGAACCCGAGGCCCCAAAGTGACAAAAATTGGGATAACCGAAGGGGATGGCTATGATGTGAGGATCACATGTGTTCACTGAGTGCTAATGCTTTGCTCCGGTACTCTATTAAAAGGAGTACCTTAATTACCAGTAGTTTCCCTTGAGGCCCTGCTGCAACAGGCTGGTAGGACAAAAGATGTCGTGCAAGTTTCTCCTTGTGAGCACGTACGACTATATACGGAACACATGCCTATGATTGTTTGTACTAGGATGCTTTATCATTATTTATCTGCAATGCCCATGTCTCATTGATTTCATGAATTATCTTATCCATGCAACGCCCAAAATCCATCCCTATGCCTACAGTATTTGTTCCTACTGTTTACAACTGCTACTTTTACCGCTGCTATTTTACTACTACTGTTACTGTTTCACTACTGTCACCACTACAAAACTATTGCTACTGATAAACCACTGCGAGCGAGACTGTTTCCAGGTGCAGCTGAATTGACAACTCATCTGTTAAGGCTTGCATATATTCTTTGGCTCCCCTTGTGTCGAATCAATAAATTTGGGTAATACTTCCCTCGAAGATTGTTGCGATCCCCTATACTTGTGGGTCATCAAGACTATTTTCTGGCGCCGTTGCCGGGGAGCATAGCTTTATTTGTAAGTTCACTTGGTATTCATATTGTTCGCTGCAATCCTTTCATCATGGGTAAACCTCGTGATGGAAAAGTTCCTATATTGCCATCCACTACAAGAAGAGGTACGACTCTCAACACCTCTGTTGCTCTTGATTCGCCATCTGTTATGAGTAAGTTGCTTATACCACCACACCCACACACTACTGCTACTACTTCTGCTGAGATTGAAAATGCCACTGATAATTTAGATGATGCTTCTACTGTGCTTGATGAGAATGGTTCACTAGGTTCCTTTTTAGATGCTACTATTGCTAGAGCTAAGTTGGGAAACACCACTGTTACACCTGTTAGTTCACCTGAGTCTAGGGAATGCCCTAGTGATGATTATGATGATGATGCTTACATTGAGCTTAATGATGATTTTATTGCAGAAGCACGTGTTGCTCGTAATGCAGGTAATGTTAAAGAACTTCTTGCCAGACGTTCGGTTAGATATAATTTGTCTCCTGATCCTAAGTTTGCTGCTTCTCCCATAAATATTAGAGACAAGGATTATGATTTCTCTTTGGATTATCTTACATATCTATTGTTGAGAAAACTCCTTTTTGTGGTACTAAAGATGAGAGTGCTATGGAGCACATGAATGAGCTTTCTACTTTGAGTAATTTGTTTTCTGATGATATTAAGCTCCGCACTTATTTTGTTGCTAAGATTTTTCCTTTCTCATTGAAAGATGCTGCTAAAACATGGTTTAATAGTTTGTCTCCTGGATCTCTTACTAGTCCTATTGCTTTGGTTAATGCTTTCTTTCAGAAATATTTTCCTGCTAGTGCTCAACATGTTGCTGTGCAGAAAATCTTTGATTTTGAATAGGGAAAAGGAGAGATACTGCCTGAATCATGGACAAGGTTTTGTTCTTTAATTAGAGCTTTGCCTAAAGAACCATTGCCTAAAAATGAACTCCGTGATATATTTTATAATGGACTAACGGATGAATCTAAGTCATACTTGGATAGTTGTGCTGGTTGTGTTTTCAGGGAAAGAACTCCGGCTGAAGCAGAAGAATTAATGGCTAAAATAAGCCGGAATCATGATGATTGGACCTTAGTTGAGCCAACACCAGCACCAACCCATGCGCCATCTACAGAGCCTACGTCGAAGAAGAGAGGGATGATTGAATTAAATGATGAAGTTATGAAGGAGGCTAAGAAATCTCTTAAGGAGAAAGGTATTAAGGCCGAAGATGTGAAGAATTTACCTCCTATTGAAGAATTATGTAAGACAATCCCTCACTCATCTACTATTGAGGTACACTCTCTCCAACGCTTTGATGAAAGAGATATTCCTTATACTAAACCCCCTGATCAATGCTTAGATGAGTTTGATAACTTTATTGTTAAGCAAGAAAATTTTAATAGAATGGTGCATAATCATTTGTTGGAGAATTCTAGAGCTATTAACAAGTTGCAGGATATTGTGGAGAGAACCGTCAATGATGTGAAGATACTTGCTAAACATTTTCAAATGGTTCAAACACAAATTGATCAGCTTACCAAGGTACAAAAAGACTTGCTAGTTAATGCTGCAAGAGAGAAGCAAGCATGTGAAATACGCACAAGAAGTGGAGCTGCTACTCAAGACCCATTATATCCTGAAGGACATCCTAAGAGGGTTGAGCAAGATTCTCAACGCACTTCAAGTGATGATATTCCTTCCAAGAAGAAGAAGAAGAAGCATAAAACAACCGCAGAATCCTCTGATGCAGGTAAAGATCCTAACAGTGTTTCTATTTCTGATGCTGAAACTGAACCAGGAGATGCTTCCGATAAAGAAGATAAAGAAGAAGTTGAAGAAGAACCAGAAAAGAGTGATAGGAATGCAAAGTACACCAAAGAAGACTTCATTGCCAACAAGCACGATAAGGAAAGGGAACCTTGGGTACAAAAACCAATGCATTTTCCTAGTAAGAAACACAAGTCCAAGGAAGAAGAACACTACAACAGGTTTTGTGAATGGATGAGACCTTTATTTTTGCAAATTCCTTTGACTGATGCTATTAGAATGCCTCCTTATGCAAAGTATATGAAAGATATTGTCACTAACAAAAGGAAAATTCCTAGTGAGGAAATTTCCACTTTACTTGCTAACTATTCTTTTGATGGTAAAGTTCCGGAGAAGCTTGGAGATCCAGGTATACCAACTATTCCTTGCTCCATTAAAAATAACTATGTTAGAACTGCTTTATGTGATTTGGGAGCTGGAGTTAGTGTCATGCCTTTTTCTCTTTATAAGAGACTTGATCTAGAAAAATTGGTATCAACTGATATATCCTTGCAGATGGCTGATAAGTCTACTACTATTCCTATTGGTATATGTGAGAATGTTCCTGTTCAAGTTGCTAACAGTTGTTTAATATTAACTGATTTTGTTGTGTTGGAAATGCCTGAAGATGATAATATGTCTATTATTCTTGGGAGACCTTTTCTAAAAACTGCAGGTGCTGTTATCAATTGCAATCAAGGAAAAGTCACTTTCAATGTTAATGACAAAGAGTATACGGTCTATTTTCCCAAGAAGATTGATAGGAAGAATGCTCTAAGTTCAATCAAGAATGTTGAGACCATCAAAGTTGGTCAAATTATTTGTTCAGAGCGAAAGCCCAAGGAAGAATATCAAATTGTTATGGTTGGGGCTATACCTATCAAAGTTGAGGTAACATAAGCATTTAGTGAAGTGCAAAGTTTTGCCTCATACAAAGTTAGTTTGGTAACAAGACTTGATCAACCTTGTTAACAAAGTGATTTTATATGAACGAAACTTCGTTTTCACCGCATCCACTCCATCTTACTTGTATTTACTTTCATCAAAATGTTATTCCTTCAGTTTAGTTGTATGATTGAGAGTATCTCAGAGCTGCTGCATGCTTAGTTTTGATTTGCTTGGAATCTTTTCATCCTCGTTTTTCTGAGTTTTATCGATATGCCAATTTCTGAAAAATCCTCGAAAATAAAGTTTCTCGAAAAATTTCAGAAAATTCTTTATAAATTTTTATGTCAAAAATGGGGCAGAGAGACACCTAGGAGGCACCAGGTGGGGCAGCCACGCCACCTCACACACAGGTGGCGCGGCCCAGCCCTGGCCGCGCCACCCAAGTGTGAGGGGGCCCCACCAGGCCCCTCACTCATCTCTTCTTCCCCTGCTCTTTCTCTCTCCCGAAAAACACCACCCCATTTGCTCAAGCCCGAGTTCTTGCTGTTCTTCACCTGGATTTTTCGATCTCCTTGTTCAGCCCAACATTTCTGCTGAAACTTGGATCATTTGCTCTCCGGTATGTGACTCCTCCACTTGTCCAAGCAGATTTTCTTTTGGTAAAGTATTTCTTGAGTATTTTAGCATTGTAGGTGACAGTATAAATGAGTATGCATGCTTGTTCTATTGCTTAGAATTGTTATTTTGATGCATGTTAGCTCTCTAGTAACTCATCATAGTAGTTTCCTACACTTGCTTGTCTTTAAATCACTTTTTATGAATTTGTTGAAAAAATTCAGAGAAGGGAGATGGCCAACTTCACATATGGAGAAGTGTTTGAAAGTGATGCACCAAGGTCATCAAGGCCCTCAAGATCCACTGCTCAATATAGGATATCTTATAATGAGGATCTCATGTCACCAAACCTTGAAGGGGACGATGGAGATGCACATCCATCCTCCTTCCCTTGTTTTAACTTTTTGAGTGATGCAGAGATTCTTGATGATTTCTTGCTCCTTATTAACAGGGTTGGGTTGACCAATTACATGGCAGATGAAAGAGACCAATATGCTTTGCTTACAAAGATTTTCGTTGAAAGTTTTAAATTTATTAATGCTCATTACAATCCTTCTGTTGCATTTAAGATTTATGATAAGTCTATCACCATGCCTTTGGGGAGGTTTTGTTCTATTTTAGGTATTCCCATGTTTGGAACAGCCAAGAAGATACAAAATCACCCCGCTGATTTGTTGGAGCTTTACCGTGGGGTGACCAATGATGATGACCGCAACGCACAGCGTGGCAAGATAAGAAATATTCAGCTCCCAGCTATTAGATATTTTACTTACTATCTTGCAACTAGTGTACTTGGTAGAGAAAACACTAGCAATATCTCCAACTATCATTTAGCTCTTCTAGCTACCGCTCTTGATGTTGGTAGGAAGTATAACCTTGGTGCTGTTATTGCTCGTCGCCTAGCCGCTAGGGGACCTATTTATGGAGGTATTATTGCCGCGCGCATTGTTGCTGAGCTAGGACTTTCTATTGCTCCTAATGATGTATTGTTGGCTCCACAGAGGCTTGATCTTGCTGCTATGAAACTCCATCACTTTGTTACTGCTAACTCATGTGCAGGGAAATTAGTTTGCAGGATGTTATTTATTGATGGAGAGGAAAGGGAAATTCCCTTGCCTCAGCCTAACTTGTTCAGCATTCATATGAGGCCATGGTCGCGCACGAAGGTGGAGTTGGACGATCAGCTTAGGCTGCTTGGTTTCAATATCCAACACGGCGTGGTGGTCCAGGAGGAAGAGGAGGAGCCGCCCTATCACTTCACCACGTACCACTCCGGGGCATCCCCGAACTCTTATCAGGACGATGGTGCTTCTTCATCACACCACGAAGGCACCACTTCATGGCCGAGTTGGCCGAGTTGGGATTGATCTCCACTTAGGCCAAAAGCCTAAGCTTGGGGGGAGGTACGCCGACGATTCACTCATCTACACATCATATTTAGTCGGTCCTTTGTATATTCATGTTTCGCTTTCTTTATTGTTCTCGTTCTTGTTTCCATTTTTCCAAAACACAAAAAGACCAAAAATATTTCCGTTGTTTCTTTCTATTTGGTTCTTTTGTTTTCTACCTTTGGTTTGCTTTACTTGCTATTTTCGGTTCGCTATTTGAAAAATACAAAAATATTTTGCTTTGTTTGCTATTTCCTTCTGCTTTTGTTTCAAAAATTGAAAACACCAAAAATATTTGTTGTTCTTCTTCGGTTTTGTAAAGTTTGTTGCAGAGTTCAGTCTCCTGTTACTCCATTGGAGCTTGGTATTCACTTTATATTATTCAAGCCACACAAGTGAAGAGCAATAATGACGATATATGACAATCCGAGATGTGGTAAAAGGCTGGTATGAACTCTATTTGTTTTCATTTTTGTACATATACTCATCTATGTAGACATGCTTAGTCGGTTCATGTAGGGTATATGTTATCTAATGGATGCTTTGTAGTTCTTGCTTTCATATGATTAGTTTCAATTTACTATTAGCCTGTAGCATGTCATGTAGACGCTTGCATGCATTGTTTTATTCATAATAATGGTATGATATTGTGGTATCCACCTCTGAAAGCTTCATTTGAATCGACTTGGCACATGCTCAAGCATGCATATGACTGAACAAAAAGTCAATTAAGCCTCGATGATCTAAATTGCCTCAGAGTTCTTGTATCATTTTTATGCCTATATTAATTTTATTTTGTCGCAAGCATGATTATGACAGTTATTGCTCTCTCGATTGTCGCTTCCCAGTCTTTCGCTAGCCTTCACTTGTACTGAGTATGAGCTCTACTCGTGCATCCAATTACCAAAAACCAAGTCTTCCAAAGAGTCCACTATAAATTCCCATGCATGGTATTTGTAAGCCATTCCAAGTAAATTTTCATGTGCTACCTTTCAAAACTTTCAACTACTTCTCATTTTGTGCCACTGTTTTTAGCTCATGGGGACGTAGTGGTCGCAATTACTATCTTCCATATTAAATTAAGTACCCCTCGACTAGGTAGCTTCATCTGCTCGTCATTAATTTTGCAAGGGAGCTGGTCAGACCATTATAATCTTAATTCTAAAAGAAAGAAAAAAGGCACTCCTCCAAAGGAATGTGAAAGTTGGTGGGCACCCGATGGAATCGGTTAGCCATGGTTTGAGAAAGGAAAAAGGTGGGGAGGAGTGCCAAAGCTTTATAAAAGAGCACCAATGTGCCAAATTTCAAAGAACTCGGAACCGCTCTCACTTGTTTATTATGGAAGATAGTAAGTCCCCATTGCTAGTCGTTGACATAGAACAATCACCTCTCAAAATAAACTTTTATCTCTGTTTTACAAATGAAAAGCTCTAGCACATGTTAAATCACTGCTTCCCTCTGCGAAGGGCCATTCGTTTACTTTTATGTTGAGTCACCATCTTCTAACTTTAAGCACTTCTTGAGAGCATAGCTGTTATTCTTAGTGTAATGTGCTTGTCCCAGAACACGGTTAATTGTGGTATAACTTTGATGCTTGTATCTTTGATATTTCTACTTCTAGTCTTCCCTTGGACTTCAGAGGTGCCTTAGCATTTATGTTTTGCTCTACAAATAAAGGCAAGTGGGATACCACTCTTTCATATCATTTATGCATATTACAATCTTGTAGCTTCTCATGCACATGTTACTTGTTATTAGTGCATTGGCACTCTTTCATAGCTTGCTTGACTATGAGGTGACATTAGTTGCATATTTCTTATTATGAATTGCCTGAGTACCTGATTACATAGTTAGTATATATACATCATATGAGCAAATGTGTTCATGAAAGTTTCTTTTATCGCTCTCAGTTGTTAACTAAATTGCTTGAGGACAAGCAAATAGCTAAGCTTGGTGGGAGTTGATACGTCCAAAACGTATCTACTTTCCCGAACACTTTTGCTATTGTTTCTCCTCTAATTTGTGTGTTTTGAATACAACTAACACGGACTGACGCTGTTTTCAGCAGAATTGCTCTGGTGTCTCGTTTTTGTGCAGAAATTCAACTTCCAGTAAAAATTCGGGAAAAATCATGAAAAATCCTATTTCACCAGAAGACCCACGGAGCCAGAAGACAGGAGGGAGAAGGGGCTCGAGGGGCCGTCACACAGTGGTGGCGCGGCCCAGCCCTGGCCGCGCCACCCCTGCGTGAGGGGGCCCCAGCACCCCTCTCGACCTCCCCTCTCGTGTACATATACCCCCGGACGACATAATATCGGAGAGACGGCGTTTTTCCCAGATAGACTTCCGCTGCGCCGCCGCCATCAGAAACCGCGATTCGGAACCAGGAACTCCGTTCTGGCACCCTGCCGGGACGGGGATTCGGAGGAGATCTTCATCACCATCACCACCGACGCTCCTCCATCGACCATCCATGACTCCTCCATCCATGTGTGAGTAATTCCCCCGCTGTAGGTGAGGGGATGGTAGGGATTGAATGAGATTGTTCATGTAATTTGATATGAGATTGATAGGGCATAGTGCCTAGTATCTTTATTTAGTGCCTATGACATTGTTGCAACTTGTTGTGCTTAATGCTTGTCACTTTGGGCCCGAGTGCCATGATTTCAGATCTAAACGTGTTATAATTTCTATGATGATACTTGTTGTTTATGGTCTTACCTACAAGTTGTATACACATATTGTTGTCCGGAACCCGAGGCCCCAAAGTGACAAAAATTGGGATAACCGGAGGGGATGGCTATGATGTGAGGATCACATGTGTTCACTGAGTGCTAATGCTTTGCTTCGGTACTCTATTAAAAGGAGTACCTTAATTACCAGTAGTTTCCCTTGAGGCCCTGCTGCAACAGGCTGGTAGGACAAAAGATGTCGTGCAAGTTTCTCCTTGTGAGCACGTACGACTATATACGGAACACATGCCTATGATTGTTTGTACTAGGATGCTTTATCATTATTTATCTGCAATGCCCATGTCTCATTGATTTCATGAATTATCTTATCCATGCAACGCCCGAAATCCATCCCTATGCCTACAGTATTTGTTCCTACTGTTTACAACTGCTACTTTTACCGCTGCTATTTTACTACTACTATTACTGTTTCACTACTGTCACCACTACAAAACTGTTGCTACTGATAAACCACTGCGAGCGAGACTGTTTCCAGGTGCAGCTGAATTGACAACTCATCTGTTAAGGCTTGCATATATTCTTTGGCTCCCCTTGTGTCGAATCAATAAATTTGGGTAATACTTCCCTCGAAGACTGTTGCGATCCCCTATACTTGTGGGTCATCACTAACTCATCCAACCCTATCATAATCGATGATGCTTATTCACTTTGTAAGGATAAGGTTGGAAATGTGTTTGCCAAATTTGTTGGTACTCAAAGTGGTGTCAAGAAAAGAACCATTTGGGTTGCCAAACCTATTGTGACTAACCTCTTAGGACCCAACTTGGTTGGGGACCAACAAGCCAAAACTTGATCAATAGGTGTTCAATGGAGGGCTTTGGAGACTTGGCTATATCATGAAGAATTAAGGGATCTTCATTAAGTATATTGTCTCAAGTCAAGTCAATTGGATTATCTTATTTCTATCATATATTCATTATTCTTCCTTGCGGTAACATGTATTCAACTTATCTACATTGAAAGTTACTCACCCCTTCGCATGTGTGTGGTTTTGTATCTTGCATGTGTTTGTATATGTTGTGCTCCCTAAATGCTTTATTTTGAGTAATCAAGTATGTGCATGTTGGTTTGCACACCATGTACGGTTGTTATCGTTGAGCCCATTGCATCTTGATCTATCTTACTTGGCTCTTGTGAGTGATTAATGGACCATCCCATTTTGGGGGAGTGATATGCTTTGGCACTTCACAATCCTAAAAATGTGTGTACATGAGGAATACCACTTAGTGTTGATATTTAAAGATTATCTAGTCTCTATGTGGTATGTCATTTTCATGAGAAATTCAAATTCTATAATGTCCATAAATCATCTTGTTGGATTCTATTTGCCTCTTGTTGGTAAAGTTTAATTTTCTAGGTTTGGAGATTCCATTGGTTCTACCCCGGAGACTCCGTTGGTTCTACCCTGGAGACTCTGGTGGTTCTACTCCGAAGACTCCGGTGGTTCAACCTCGGAGACTCCGGTCCCCCTCGGAATTTCTGGGCCCTATGGAAATTGACTTTAACAACTTATTTGAAAATTGGTTTTATCACATTATGGGGGAGTATTGTGCTTTGTGCATATTACAAATCCATGAAATGTGTATATTTGAGGTTGTGTCACATAGTGTTGATATTGTAAATTATCTTGCTTCTATGTGGCATGTTTTCTCGAACAAGTTCCAATTTGCCAAATTGTTTTATTGCTCTTGTTTGGGATCTTGTTTGTGAGATACTTTCTTGATAGGGTTTTCCTAAAATGTGGAATACTACATCAAAGTTGGAAAACCATTTGCTTCAAGTTATCCTAATCATTGGTTTGTGTGATTGTTTAACTATTTGAGTCTATCAAGAATATCTTTGTTTGGCATGGTGCTTAATTCTTATCCTTTTCATATGCTTATTTGTTGTGAAGATGATCTTGGATTTATGTGCTACCACCGGAAATAACTCCATATACCTCTTCTCCTTGGAAAATTGGTAATCTATCATGTGGTATTTTTATATTGATCATCTTTACTTTGGCTACTGCTTTTAATTGCCTTATCTCTCGCCAAGAAATGTATTTTCTTTAACTCCCATTGTCTTTCTTGACTCTTGTGATTCCATTTGATTTTGTTGAACTTATTTTGTGTTATTTCTATGTAGGTAGATGTGATGATCCCATTTGTGTGCATTTTGTATCCAAATGCAAAATCATAAATAATGCACTAATCTTGGGGGAGCTCTCCTATATTTGTTATAACACACTCTTGTGCTTATTTCAATTGGTATTGATTATTGTTGGAAGACAAATCTTTTCTTTTTGGTACTTAGTGTGCCATCATAAAAAGTGTGGAGAGTTTGGTTTGTTGTTGGAACCTTGCTCTCCTTGGGAGTTGCTTATCTCATTCCTTGTAATTTGTTTTTCACTCCTAAAATGAGATATGTCTTTGAGCATGTGTGTTTTAGTTATCCTTTATGCTCATTGGCTTTTGCTTTGTTCACTAGTTGAACTTTGGAGTCGATCTTGTGTTGATTTGATTCTTTGTTATAATTTGGACAACCTTTTGTAGCTTCACAATTTCGTGTGCTCGCTTATCCTTCTTGGTGTTTTGTCCAAATTGTATCTCCTTTGGCTCTTTAAAGTCTTGTGCATGCATATTTACTAAATGTATATTGTATGGCATGCTTTTGCTTTCTTTGATCAAATATATAGGAGAAGCTCCATCAAATCCTAAATCGTCTAAGATGTGCATGAAATTCACTTTCATATATATATGCACATATTTATGTGGAGTTTGTCCAATATGTTGTAGTTTCTAACTACTTTGGACCCAATGAGTTTGGGGACCATCTTGTACTTGAACTTTGTTTTAGGTACATGGAGATATATTGGTGCTTGTCTCAATAATAAGGATGAAGTGGTGACTAAATGATAATTTGAGGCAAGCTAGGATTATTGAAGGACTCCTATCTACTAGATCCTACCATTGATATCTCGGTAACAAGTATCTTCTTCATGCATACTTTTCTAGTATCCAACCTTGTGTAGGTTGTTTCATGGCATGGAAAATCTTTATTTGTAAATGTTGTGCTTCTTGCAAAGGTCTTAATGAAACCTCTTTATTGCAATTGTGAGTAATTTGAGATGAGTGCATATTATTGGGAACATATAAAATCATGCTCATGATTCTCCTATCCCATATATGTCAATTTAGCAATTTTATTGCATATCAATTCCTCAAGTTTCTCACATATGCAATATGGTTGAAAGTGTAAATTTAGTACTTTCTTTTGGTATCCATCTTTGTGATACTTGTTGCTTTTCTCAAAGCATCCCAACTATCTTCTTTCCCTTGTTGATATTTGTGATGACTTTGACTTGTTTGTGGTTGAAGTTCATCAATATACAATAAGAAAATTTGAGCCTTTGGCCGTGCTTTAAAAGCAAAAAATCTCATTGGTATATTGCATGACTTTATTTTGGATATCATGTTCTATTCTTAGTATCTATTTTATGTGTACATGTTTCTTTGTGATAATTATCTTTGTGATGTTGTCTACTTAGAAACTTATACACATGAGAGATGATATCTCCTTATTTGATATCTTATTTGAACCTTATGTGTTTGGATGGAATGCTAAGCAATATCATTAATTGAAGACTATGTGGATGCTCTATGCTTATCCTTGTATTAGTCTTATAATATGCTTTGTCATTCATATCACATTCCTTTGGTTGAGCCTTTTAATATGTTGTCCCTTGCTTGTTGCTCAACCATTTGTTTGATGCAAGTGTTAAGCTTAATTTCTCCTCTATGATCTCTTGCAAATGGTTGCATTTTAAATGTTATTGAGGGAGTGAGGATTCCATGTTTGTGCACCCTATACTTCAATTCAAATAGAATATTTTGTACACAAATCTTGGGGAGCTTCCTCATATTATTTAGAGCATTATTTTGGTCTTATCATAATATCTTTATTTAATTTGTTCTTTGGATCATTTGATTGCTTTCTTCATTCGTTGGAAGTTTTTTCACCATGTGATCTTATTTTATTTGCAATCTGTGATCCTTAATATAGTTTGATTTCCTCCGAGTTTTCATATTTGGATATGTGCATATGTTTTCAATTATACTTTTGGTTTATGCACACATTATGTAGGAACTCTCTCTATATTGGCCTTCTAAGTTTTCCGCCCATTTCGGCAATTGGTGCCAATGGGGGAGAAGTTTAGAGGGTTTAAAGGGAATTGGGTTTTATGCTTTGGTGTTGTTCTTAAGCATTTGCCTTTCATGCTTTGCATGGTTGAGTATATAGAGGAAACTCCACCAACAACCTTCGTTGGCAATGTATGCAATGAAATCAAGATCATTCACACGTGCATAGATTGTGGGGGAGTTTGCTCTATATATGGTGGTTTTACTAACATCACATACTTTTGTACTATTTGATGTTAGTGCAACCATTTTGGTTCTTTAAATTCATTATATAAACCCTCTCAAAGAGATTGTCATCAATTACCAAAATGGGGGAGATTGAAAGAGCATGGAGCCCCCATGTGTGGTTTTGGTAATTAATGACAATCTCTATGGACTAATGTTTGCATTGAGGTATATTTGTAGGACATGTCCATAGACAATGCTTGAACCATATGTTGGCTTCAAGATTGTAAGAAGGATCAAATGAAGAACTTTAAGTGATGACCAATGTGTTATTCAAGGAAATATCGGAAGAATGGTCATATGAGAATTGAGCTTATTGCAACTATGTCTTGAAGAATATAATTGAGTGGACATTTGTCTTTACCTTCAAGACATCATCATCATGAAGAAAGAAGGAAGGATACAAGGTTGATCAAGTCAAAGTGCAAAGATGGGATTCAAGTTGATCAACTCTCAAAGCATACATAATGTATCGAGTGGGATCTTGTGATCTCGGGCTAGGATATTATTAAGTGGTGATCGTCTTCATGGATGAGAAGTCAAGTTCAACATGAGCCATCTCAAGGATATTATATGCTTGATGCATGTATTCTAGTTGGTGGTAATGGCTATGTGAAGATATTCCTAAGAGAGTCTTTCCCATATTGATTTATGGGGGAGCAATCCACAAGACTTCATCAAGCTAGCGCAATCAAGAAAGGAATTCCATCTTGAGGTGGAAAAGATCATCTTCATCAAGCTCAAGTGGAATACACAAGGCAAAGGTTTGTTCTTGATAGGTTTTCTCTTCTACCGGTCTCGTGTGTTAGTTTGGAGACCGGGTTATAGGATTGGTAACCGTACTATCAAGAGGGGCTCTCAAGTGAGTAACTTAATCGCATCGTTCAAAGAGAGCTCAAACCTTTGCATATTTTCCATCATCTTTCTTGGTTCTTATTTGGCTTTTATCCATGTGAGGTTTTAGAGCTGGTGGTTAATTCCATGACAAGCTCTAACTCATCAAAAATGGATTTTGGATGAAATTCTTATTGAGTTTTTGATGTTGATGGTTTTGCCGGTTCATCACTTATAGATAGGTTAAACCTTTCATCATTTGGTTTTATCCTCCCTTATTGGACTATGATGTTTCTATGCATATACTTATAGAGCTCGTTGTTGTGATTCCAACGAGATCAAGATCATCAAAAATGGAGTCCGGATGCTCAAGTTATTGTCGTTTTCATGTTGGTGTTCCTGCCAGTTTTTGGGTGGCCGGAGTCTCCGGCCCGAGACGCAAAGTCTCCGGCCCAACTCCGGCCTGGCACCTGATTCGTCCGTCCTAAGGCCCCCGAATGACCCCGGGGCACCGGAGACTCCGGCCCCCAAGGCCGGAGACTCTGGGGTAAGTGCCCAGCAACGGCTAGTTTTCGTGGGGGACCTATATAAGGTCCCTTTCTTCTTCCTTGGGCTGGTTGGCTTCCTATTCTCTCTCTCCTCCATTGTTGACCTTGAAGCTTTGCTCTATCTCTCAATCCCTCCAATGATTCTTGCATCTTCTTGAGGGAAAAGAGAGAGGAGATCTAGATCTATCTTTCCACCAATCAAAATCTCCTCTAAGTGAGGGGAACCTATTGGATCTAGATCTTGGAGTTCTTTGTGGATTTCCTTTGTTCTTCCTCTCATATCTCTCTATAGCATTAGTTGCTTTGGTAGGATTTGAGTGAGAAGGATTTGAGCACTTTGTGTGCTCTTGCCATTGCATTTGGTGCATCGGTTTGAGTTCTCCTCGGAGATTCGGTAAGTGGAAGTTGTGAGCTTATTACTCTTGGGTTCTTGGAACCCTAGACGGCTTAGTGGCCTTTGTGGCATTTACTTGGGGCCTCCAATTAAGTTGTGGAGATTCCCCAACCTTTGTGGTGCCTTTGTGGCGATTCTTGGGAGCCTCCAATTAAGTTGTGGAGATTGCCCCAAGCTTGTACGGGTTCGGTGACTGCCCTCAAGTGTCCCATAGTGGATCGTGGCATCTTGCTTTGTGCGAGAGCGTGAGGAGAATAAGGTGAGCCTTTGTGGCGTTTGGTGTGTAGCATGCCTCCGCATCTTGAGGTGAGCCTTTGTGGCATTTGGTGAGCATTGTGCTATCACATCTCAAGGTGAGGCCTTTGTGGCGTTCGGAGTGCATTAAGCCGCCACACCTCTCCAACGGAGACTAGCTTTCTTTGGAAGTGAACTTCGGGATACATCTTCGTCTCCTTCGTGCCTCGGTAACTCTTATCCGAGCTCCACTACTTATGCACTTTACATTTGTGATAGCCATCGTGCTTGAAGTTATTTATCTTGCTATCACCTTGCTACTAGTCTTGCTTAGCATAAGTTGTTGGTACACATAGGTGAGCCTAGTTTATTAGGTTTTGTAAGCTTGTCAAATTAAACGTTAGTTTATTTCCGCATTTGTACAAGCCTTTCGTAAAAGTTTTAATCGCCTATTCACCCCCCCCCTCTAGGCGACATCTGTGTCCTTTCAGCTTCTCTTTGTTTACGGTGCGCAGCTTCACCAGCTCACACCTAACTCCATCCTTCACATTGCCTGTTTCGTGACTCTCTGTGAGTCATTCTTGGGCATTGAGCCCCACTTTCTTCTCTGGAGGTCGATTTTTCGGCTTCGCCCCAATGTTGCTCTGTCTAGAAAACCTGAATTGGGCGGAGCCGTAATCTCTGTGCGCCCTGAGGCGCAGTACCTCGAATTTTCTTTTGTCGCGTCTATCCAGGGGTGGAGAACCAAATGGTTCTACATCCAAGATCGCAAAGCTTCTCCTGAAGACCAATATGGTCTAGCCCCTTTCGATGCCTCCCAGGAAGTGAAGAAATTCACATCGTGGGATGCGCTTCCCTCAGATGCGGAAATAGAACAAGTTCTTCCTCTTCTATCTCGCATTCAAGCTCTGAAAGGAGGCAAAGGAGGCGCTTTGTCGGGTATTCAACTCATGGCGTTCTTTGTGCAACGTCGAGTTCAACCCATGCAGCACCGCCTAACCAAGCTTTGGAGCTATTCTGGCTTGGAAGATCCTGCTCGCGTCTCTGAAGATTTGATAGAGAAAAAAGATGTCGACAAGCGAGTCAGGAGCCTCACCAAGCTCACTAAGGAACATGCGGTTGCTGATTTGACCACTGATTACTTCGACTCCGTGCACCCTCTACCTGAGGTATGTATCTGCTTGCTTTTTGTTCACTTGTTGTCGAATTTTGTTTACTTCGATTTGTGTTTTTCTTTGCCTTTGTACTCTGCTGACTTGTTTATGCGCAGGGGCACCAATTCCTTGTTTCGCGCCCTCCTCTTCCAGAGGAAGGGCCTCTTCTGGCTGATCTGGCCTCTTCTGTATCTGAAGCCCCCGAGGCTGAAGAAAATCAGGACAGAGATGATGCCGAAGAATCAGAAGAAGACACTAGTACATCGACATCGCCTCCTCCTGTGCTCGCTGAAGATACTAGTGTCGACAAGAAGAGGAAGCGTGTTGACGAATTTGCTTCTTCGAGTTCTGCAGCGGCTGATAAGGCCCCTGTTCTTGCAGGAGATATGGAATACTTCGACCTCCTGGCATCGTAAGTGCTTTATTCGAGTTCTTCAATTGTACCACTCTTGCCTTGTTTCTGCCGTGTTATACATAACTTGTTTTCTTTTTGTAGAGATGACGAGGAGCCTCCAAAAGATGCTACAGCTGCTCCTTCAACTTCACCTGTGACTGCTGATGAGCCTGTTGAGCAAGAAGTTGCGCCGAGGGTTACCAGGGCTTCTGTCAAGAAGATTCCTGTGACTCGAAACCTCAAACGCTCGAAGAAGGCAAAAGAACCCGATGTTTCTCTTGAGGCTCATGCATCGACGATTTCTCCCAGTGATGTAAGTAACTTCTGTTGACTTGCTCTCTTTGTATACATTTATGTTCTTACACGCCCTTTTTCCCAGGCATTGTTGAAGAGATTCATCGCGTTGGGCACTGAATGTGCTGAGTACTTAAAGGTTGCGAAAGCTTCCGAAGGTACACTTGACATCCAGTCATTACTTTTCTTCTGTGCCTATCCTTTGTTGTTTATCTGACTTCCTTTCGTCTTCTTCTGTAGCTGCTCTAGCAACAGCCAATGCTCAAATTGCGTCGCTGAAGGCCGAGCTCAGTGCTTCGCAGAAGGCTTATGATGTTGCGGCCGCTGCTAAAGCAAGCGCTGAGAAGTCGCAAAAATCTGTGCTTGGTAAGGCGAAGAAAGCTGAAAAAGCTTTAGCCGATGCCAACAAGGAGCATGCTCAGCGAGAGCAAGCTGTGGCAGAGCGTCTTCGCACAATGTCTGCTGCTGCTGAAGGTAAGTACTTCTCCTTGTCTTCTATCTCGAATTCTGTTGCATTGTTGTATTTGCTAACACTTTTCTTTCCTTTTCACCTCTATCTTCTTTTATTGTGCAGGATTTACCGGGGTATCTTCGTCGTCCCTACAACCGGGCGATGATCCTCTGATGACTGCGGTTAGCCTACTCGAGGCAAACTGGATATCTATCCAGGAGACTTTTGAGTTGGTTAGCCGCGTTCTATCACGGCTGTTCGTCGGGTTGTGGCCGAAGAAGAAAGCAGAGGTTCCAAAGGACAACTTGGCGAAACTTGCCAAGGCCTTCGATACAACTGAAGACCCCACCCTCCAGCTGAAGGGGCTTTCTCTGAAGCGTGGTACTGAGGGTGCTATTGCACTTTCTTATGCGCATGGTGCGGACTTTGACTGGGAGAAGGTGAGCTCCCCCCATGGCCGCACCCGTGATGAGATGAAGGCTTTCTTTGAGAAGGCGAAGAAGTTGGCGCCTGCACTGGTGGCGACTATTTCTCCTTCGGCAGCCTCCGCGACATCTACTGTGCCACCTCCAGTGGCGGAAGATCCTGCGCCTCCATCAACTGTTGGCGAGGCGTTTGTCATGCCTTCTTCTGCCATGGAGCAAAATGCTGAGGTGGCGTAGACTCGGCTTCCTTGTAGTTTTCCATTTATCTTTTTGAATGTAAAAACCTTTAGTCGCGTGCAACCCGAGAATCTTAGTCAAAGGGTTTTGCACTTATGTAAATATATTTCCTTCTTATGAAGTCTTGTGCTGTCTCCCTAAAATGTTTCTCCTTTCTTTTCTTTTGACTTCCAGTCGATGCACATCAATGATCCTTTGACTTGCGGGCCTGCTCCTTCCTCTGCCCGCACGTTTGGTTCGATGATTTCGTCGCCTCCTAGTCGATGCAATCAATGCGCAGAGTATTCTTTAAGGATTTCTGATCTTGAGGCTCGCTTGACTTTAGCCAAATGCCAAGCTCAGATGGCTTTTGATAAAGCTAGCAAAACTTCTGGTTTGATGAAGCAGGTATCTGTTCTTGACGATAAGGTATCTAGTCTGATGGCGAAGATTGTACATCATGAAGAGTGCGACTCTTTTGTCATTGGTATTGTCAAATCTGCCTGCGAGATGCTGCGATGTAAGGTTCCTTGCGACTCCTCTTTCTTTTCCTTTTAATCCACTGCTTTTTCGTGATATCATTTGCTATCATAGGCACTTGTTTGGATTTCGCTGCTGAAGATCGTCGGGTTACCGAGCGAAATGCGGCTCTAGAAAGAATGTCCGCCGGTGTTGAAACTTTGTGGTCTGATCCTCGACGCCGGAGTGCTATAGTATTGCTTCAGGACCATGCCCAGCACATTGGCGAGGCAGTTGATGGCTGCAGAAGAGCTCTCGTAACTATGCACTCTGTTATGCTTCCTCGCAATCCTCTGCCTGCAACTTTCCCACTGCTTCTTGACACTTTTAGATCCAGCCAGCGAATTCATTGATTGATAGAACTGAACTTAGTGGCAGGTGCCAATTTTGCTCTTGGATGGATGCGCAAGTGGAAGCCAAGACTTAATTATAGTTCTATGTCGCTGAGCTATCCTCTAGGTGGAGCTAGCCTTCGAGTACACTTGGAGAGTACCTTGCAGCCTGCCCGACGAATTATAGCCAGGCTGTTGCAAGAAGACACCGCGTTTTTCCGCGAGTATCACTACTTAGACCCTTTAGGTGTAGATGATTCAGACAACCCAATGTTGTAATACTTATGTGGAATGCGAGAGTTTCTTATTTCGCGACTGTATGTCTGAAATTTATTCCCAGAGCGTTTTTTGTATGATTCGTGCGTTTGCCGCATTTTCCTTTTGAAAGACTTCGTAAACTCGAATATGAGGAACGCTTTGTCTTTATTATTCTTGTAATGTAAGATACATGGGGTGACCCAAGAGATCCGGCCTATGACCTGTGTTCTGGATCTAGAGGGCATTGCCCCTGGTATAACTCGTGGCTTTTACAGCCTTATTCTTCTACTCTAGTTTGTTGTTCTTGATGTTTATCCCGTCGTGGCATTCTCTTCTTCTCCTGTATCTTTGTCTTCTCCTGATGCTCCTACTCGTGGTTTTTTCATCTCGGGCTCCGCAACGCACCCTTCGAGTAGCTTGACGCCTTCTGTAGTCGTGCTTTTTGCCTTCTCTGCATAGTTGGCTGTCATGCCAAAGTTTTGCGCCATCTTATGGAACTCCCTGTCGCAGAGATCTGAGACTTCAAAACTTCCTTTTACTGTAATTATTCCTCTTGGTCTGGCATTTTGAGTACCAGATATGTATAGTGAGGCACTGCCATGAATCGCGAAAATGCGGGTCGTCCGAGGATCGCATGATACTGAGATGGCCAGTCCATGACTTCGAAGTCTAGCTTTTTTCTTCTGTAGTTTTGCTGGTTGCCGAAGCAAACATTGAGTGCTATTCGACCTAGTGGATAGTTAGCACTTCCTGGTACGATCCCATGGAAGGAACAATCTGTTGGCTTTAGGAACTCTAATGATATATGCATTGCTTTGAGTGTTTTTGCATATATCAGATTGATTCCACTTCCTGCATCCATGAATATTCTGTCGACATCATATGCGCCGATTTGAGATTTGAGTACCAAAGGTGCGTTTCCCGGCCGAGGTACTATTATAGGGTGATCTTCCCTGTTGAACTCGATGGGTTGCTCTGACCAGTGTAGATATTCGGTTGTAGCTGGAGGTGAAGTGACTGCTAGATTGACTTGTCGAGTAATACTCTTTTCTTCTTTGTTCGACTTAGGCACAGGTTGTATCATTGCTGTGATGTGTCCCTTAGATGGAACGTACCCTTCGTCGTCATCGTGTCCCTGGTTTGGCTGGTCTTGTCCTTGAGGTGCTCCACTGTTCCCTTGCTGATTTGTGGGAGGTTTGTTGCTTCCTTCGTATCCTTGTCGCCTTGCTTCGGTTTGTTTGTTTAATGCTGCCTCTTGTAGCTTCAAGAATGTTGTGCAATCTTTTATTGCATGCCTAGATACTCGCTTTCCATCGACGAACGCTGAGTGTATATGACAAGGTCCAGTTGAGCATGTCTTCTGGCGACGGGTTGTACTCTCTGGATTCTCTCGTGGGAAACTTTGTATAGTCCTCTTTTCCGTAGCTTCGATATCCCGAGCTTCTGCGATCACTTCCTTGATAGCTGTTGTCCTTGTACCCTGCGGCTACTTGGCTATGGGAGCCGTAATTGTCGTAATTGCGGGATCATCTCCTTTGACTTCCGTATCTGTTTCTCCTATCATCTTCTGGAGATCGCGTACGCTTGTTGTTGCATGCGTCTTCTCCGTCTGCGAATCTATTTGCTACGTCCATGAGGTCTGATACTGTTTTTGGCTTAATTCTTCCCATCTCTTCAACTAGGTCTCTTCGCCTTAATCCAATGATAAATGCGTCTATTGCTCTTTCGTCTGAAACTTCGACTGCTGAGTTTTTGATAAGACTCCATCTTTGGATGTATGCCCGTAATGTTTCGTCGCGTTGTTGCACACATGCTTTGACTTCTTCTATTGATGCTGACCGCTTGTATGTTGACCTGAAGTTGCTTGTGAATTGCTTTGTAAGGTCTTCCCAGCTCCCAATGGTTTCTTTCTCTAGTTTGCTCAACCATGACCTTGCTGCGCCGGTGAGGTGTAGTTGCAAACTTTGCATTGCTATTTCTTTGGTTCCTCCTAATATTTGTACTGCTTGCAGATAGTTTGAGAGCCATGATTGTGGTTCCTGTGATCCGTCATATTTTTGTTGATCATGAGGTAATTTGAACCCCTTGGGTACTGGTGTAGTACGAACCCTGCGGGTAAAGCACGATGCTCCCATCTCCTTTTCGTTGTCTTCATAGTCGCGCTTTCCATTTGGAGATCGAGATCTTCGGGTTCCTCCATGTTGTCTTGGTGATGGTGATTGAGATCGTTGATTACTACTTCTGTGCTGAGGACTGTTGTGACGGCGAGGCGACCTTGGCTTGTGCACTTCCTTGTGGTGATATACTTCCTCTCCTTTTGCTGATAGCTTGTGGCCGACCATGTTGAGTCCGTTTAATGCTGCTCTATGCATATGTTCCCTAGGATCCCCTGGGCTTGGTCGAGTTGTAAGCAGATATGCTTGTGCTGCTACTAGTGCTGCTTTAGGGGTTTTTGGTACGATGTTCCCCTGCTCATCGACCGATAGGAAGGACGAGTCGAGGTTTTTGGAGATGCTTTGCCTTTCTGAGTACTCGAGGTTTTCGTACCTTGAACCATGTCGACGATTTCTCCTTGCGTTAGTGTGTGATGCGTCGCTTCGTGCTCTGCGAGCGGCATTGCTAGCTGCAATGGCTGATTCTTTTCTTTGTTGTATCTCTATTATATCTTTTGCTAGTTGTTTTGCCTGCTGCCTTAGGGCATAATGATACCCCAAAAGCATGTCTTTGCTGGAATTTGTTGGTATTGTCGTGCCGTGTTCTACGGCTTCTCTTATTATTCTCCATTCGTCGACTGATAGTCAAATTTTTTCTCTGGCTGTGAGGGATTCTGCGGTTTGCCCTTCTGCTAGATGATTTGCTCCTCTGTCGATATTTGCTGGTTTTAGCAGTGGATTGTTGTTTTCGTCGAATTCTTCGGAATTGTCTCCTACGATAGCAAGCACCTGGCATTGTTTGCCGATGTTACTATTAAAGCTTGAGAAGATCGAGTCCCCATCTTCAGAAAGCTCTAACCCTGTCTTCCATGTATCTGTTGACTTGTCTGAGATATCGTTGAGGCAGATCATGAGATCTTCGAGTTGGACCCCTGCGTTGAAATTTTCCATTGCTTCATTGTCTTCTGCGATTTTTCCTTTTTGCACTTCTTCTAAGCTGACCGGCGAGTTTACCTCGCTGGAAGAGCCTTCAGAATATTCCATCATTGCTACTGTTTTAGGCTCACTTGCCGACGGATCTTGTTTCATCGGATCTGAAAGGCGAGATGAACCCGATGGCCCGATGAAGATGCTTAAACTTCCGATTGTCAACTCCATCTCTTGATTTTCGTCGACTTCTGTATTGCTGTTGGCTAAAAGCGAAAAAGCCGTCGAATTCATGATTCCAACGCCCAAGATCCCCACGGTCGGCGCCAATTGACGAGGGGTTAACTCGACAAATGTCCTAGATGAAGGACTTAGGATCGGGGGAAGAGGGCGTCGGATGAACTCGGAGGTAAGGTTAGTCGAAATAAGGGTGTATCGAAAGTAAACTTGGGTGTTCAACCTGGCTTGCTTTCAATCTGCCCTACACCGTCCCCTCCTGGCCCCTATATATAGGTGGCCAGGTCTCGAGGATCGGGTAGGGTCCGATACAGATTACAATATCGACATACGGTAAGAACTCGTATCTCGACTATCATTACAATTGGTCCTAGCTTAACGGGCCTCAGGGGTACTCAACTAATGGGCTCTATTAACTATACCCTTGTCAATACCCTTGTCACTTGGGGATGCTTGATACAACTCAAACGTATCTATAATTTTTGATGCTCCATGCTTGTTCTTACACCATTTGCTTAGTGTTTTGTTATACTTAGTGGCGTTTTTATGCATTTTCCAGAACTAACCTATTAACAAGATGCCACAGTGCCAGTTCCCTATTTTCTGCTGTTTTTGTGTTTCAGAAAAGTTACACAGGAAATATTCTCGGAATTGGACGAAACAAAAGCCGAACCTCCTAATATTTCCCGAAGCTTCCAGAAGTCTGAAGAGGAGACGGAGGGGAGCCACGGGCTAGCCACACCATAGGGCGGCGTGGCCAGCCCCTGGCCCGCGCCCCGTATGGGTGAGGCCACCCTGGCCCACCTCTGACGCTGCCCCTTCGATTATAAAGACCCCCCGACGGGAAAAACCTAAAGAACCCGATCAATTTTCCAGAAACACATCACGATCCGCCGCCGTTGTCGACCCGAGATCGGGAGGGTCCAGAAGCTCTTCCCGGCACCCTGCCGGAGAGGGGAATTGCCACCGGAGGTCTTCATCACCATGCTTGCCTCTGGCGCGATGAGTGAGTAGTCTACCTTGGACTATGGGTCCATAGCAGTAGCTAGATGGTTGTCTTCTCCACCATGTGCTTCATGTTTAGATCTCGTGAGCTATCTTACATGATCGAGATCATCCTTATGTAATTCTACATGTTGTGTTTGTTGGGATCCGATGAATATTGGTGTTATGTTAAGTTGATGTGCTGAATATTATCTTATGTTATCTCTATGTTGTTTATGATCTTGCATGCTCTCCATTGTTAGTAGCTATCTTGGCCAAGTAGATACTAGTGACTCCAAGAGGGGGTATTTATGCTCGATAGTTGGGTTCATGCCTCTATTTAATCTGGGGGAGTGACAGAAACCTCTAAGGTTGTAGATGTGTTGTTGCCACTAGGGAGAAAACAACATTCTTGTGTCCAAGGACATTCGTTTTGTTTACATTACACACTTTGCTTAATGCAGTTATCTGTTGTTTGCAACTTAATACTCGAGGGGTGTTCGGACGATATCCCCGCGAGTGGATTATTAGTCATAGATGTAGTTGGATGGCGGTCTATGTATTTTGTTGTAATGCATAGAGTAAATCTCATAGTGGTCCTCATGACATATGCACGTTATCTTTATTCTATCAATTGCCCAACTGTAATTTGTTTACCCAGCGTGTTGTTATTTATCTTATGGAGAGACACCACTAGTGAACTGTGGACCCCGGTCCAATTTCCTTTACATTGCTATTACTGTTTACTTTTACTCGCACTGTTTACTTTCTCGCATACTACTATTGTTTTCCACTCGATACGCTCATACCTTTGTTTACAGCAAACCGGTGAGATTGACAACCTCATCGTAAGTTGGGAGCAAAGTTCTTGGTTGTGTTGTGTGCAGGTTCCACGTTGGTGCTGGTGCAAAGCAAATCCCTGGACGAGGCGCCTTATAAATTGTCTGGAGCTGTCGCGAAGCTAGCAGGCATCACCTTCTGAAGTTTGGATTTTTCCTACTGGTTTGATAAACCTCGGTTACTTACTGAGGGAAACTTGCTGATGTGCTCATCATACCTTCTCAGGGACAACAGCACCGCACCGCACCGCAATCAGCCACCTATATATAAGGGCCAGGAGAGGATGGTCAGGGACAAATTGAGAGTAAGCCAAGTTGACCACCACGTTTATTCTTGATACACGCCTTGTTTGACTGATTTTACCTTCGAGTTCATCCGACGCCCTATTCCCCCGATCCTAAGTCCTTCATCTAGGACATTTGTGGAGTTAACCCTCGTCACCCAGTAATAGACAGGTTATAACTAGCCTATCCCAATTATGCACGAGATGAAATTGGACACCTAGTTGCACAGAGGGTGCAACGAGACACCTAGTTACACACGGGTTTCAACTAGCCAACCCTAGTTGCACATGGGGTACAACCAGACACCCAGTTACACACGTGTTGCAACTAGCCTACACTAGTTGCAAATGAAATGCAACTGAATACCTAGGTTCACACAGATAACTAGTTGCAAATGAGGTGCCACTAAACACTGAGTTGCACATGAGGTGCAAGCAGACACCTAGTTACACACGGATTACAATTAGCCAACCTCATTTACACATGAGTTGCAACCAGGCATCTAGTTGAAATAGATTGCAACCAGACACCCAGTTACACACGCCTTGCAACTAGCCTACTCTAGTTGCAAACAAAATGCAACTGGACACCTAGTTGCACATAGATAACTAGTTGCAAATGAGGTGCCACTAGACAACGAGTTGCACATGAGGTGCAAGCAGACCCCCAGTTACACACGGATTACAATTAGCCTACCTCATTTACACACGAAGTGCAACCAGGCATCTAGTTGCAACAGATTGCAACTAGACACCCAGTTACACACGGGTTGCAACTAGCCTATCCCAGTTACATACGAGATGCAACTGGACACATAATTGCACATGGGATGCAACCACACACCCAGTTACATACAGGTCAACTAGCCTACTCTAGTTGCACACGATATGCAACTAGACTCCTAGTTGCACATAAGGTGAACAATGTGTGATTAGCCCCATAGTTGCATATCGGTTGTAACTACTCCGCCGTTCAAAATGATGTCATTATAAATGTGTTAAGGATACATTAAAGATGAAAATAAATCCATGTATAAAAAATAAAATTATTTGACCAATTGTGTATTCGCACAACTCAATTTTCATTAAAAGTATATTTTAAAATCTGACACTAAATAAGAGAACATTAAAAGAATACCAAGCACACACACAGCACATTTGCGCTCTCGTGCCACAGAATTGGTTGTGTGGGAGAGATACGATAAGGTCAGACACAAATAATGGCACCGCGATTGGAAAGAGAGGCCCCAAATTTGTAATATATAATTAAAATTAGAATGAAAAATTAATGTTACTATGAATCAAAAAAATCATTTTTGGAGCCTCGACTAGGAAGAGGAGCCCAAAAAACCTAATTCGGTGCTCTTGCCGGACGATGTATGGTGGCGTGACTAGATATGCTCTTTAGTCAATGAGATGTTGCCTCTGTTTCAAAATATTAGAGCATCTCTAGCACACCTTACATATTGGACAAAACCGCATAATACCCGCTTGTCTGCGGTTTGAGATGAAAAATGGTTCCGCACAAAACCGCAAAAATGACTGACCAAGTTTTTTATATATATTTTATAGCATGTCCTCCCTTGCAAACCCCATATACCTAGGTTTCGGTGTCTTTTTTCCGCTTTCTGTATCGCTACAAAAATCATGCGAGTATCCAGCTTCAACTTGACTGCTCTCGAAAACCCTGGCACCGCCCCACCTCCACCCCCTCCTTCCCTAGATCGGAGGCGCCCTAGCCATGTCGTATGCATCTCCATTTCCCCACTCTTTTGGAGGTCGAGGCGCTTCACCCCTTTCTGTCGTGCCCCGCTCGCCCGAAGCTGGAGGTATGTTTCTCCGACTATTTTTTACCTTCATGTGTCAATTACTTCGAATAACACTTGAATTTCACACGAATTTAGATGATTTATTTTTGGAGTGATTCATGGACTTTGTCACGAAGTCTGTAGGTTGATTCCTTATTCAAATCTTCCTCATCGCCAGATGATTCTGATTGGGACGCTGTCATGGAAGATGATGGCATTGAGGACATCCTCTTGATGGTTGCCATGAAGAACCTCCATGATGAGGCTAATCGGAAAAGGAAGCGGAGGGGATCTACCATCGGCTTGCTCTGCATTTCACACAACCGCGAGATGGGCAATGAAATGCTCATGAACAACTACTTCACCGAGGTACCCATCTTCCCTCCCGAGCTATTGTGTCGACGCTATTTGATGAGATGAGATCTCTTCATGCGTATAGTGGGGGCATGTGAGTCAAATTGTTGTTATTTCTCCTGCCGGAGGAACGCGGCCGGAATCATCGGTTTTTATGCGTATCAAAAATTGCCGGGGTGAGAGTGATTGCCTACGGCATTCCTGTGGATTACACCAACGAGTATCTTCGGATTGGCAAAGATACTACACTCAAGTGTGTGTGGATGTTTGCGCATACATTAAACCATTTGTTTGGAGATGAGTACCTCCAAGCTACCAACGAGGAGGACACAAAGAGTCTCATGACAACGAATGAAGCAAGGGGGTGGCCGGACATGCTTGGGAGTATTATGCACTGGAGGTGGAATAATTTCCCAACAGCATGGCCTGGGCGATTCACCTAGTCATCATCATGATCAAACAATTGTGCTTGAAGCAATGGCCTCGGAGGATCTGTGGATTTGGCAGTGCTTTTTTAGGCTTCCCGGATCTCTCAACAATATCAATGTGTTACAAAGATATCTACTATTTGCTAGGCCACCCAGTGAAGAGATGCTCCTGCTTGCAACTACAGTGTCAACGACCATGACTATACCATGTGATACTATGTAACCGACACGATCTATCCTTCATGGTCAATATTTGTGAAGACAATTACAGATTCAAACAACAAGAAGCAAACTCACTTTGCAAAAAATGCAAGAAGCGACTCGGAAAGACATAGAGAGGTTTCCGTGTGATGCAAGCTTTGCAATTGTTCGAGGGTCCGCCTATTTTTGGGATAAGAAATCCCTCTGGAACATTGTGTTTGTTTGTGTGATTATACACAATATGGTCATCAAGAGAAGGATGCAAACCTTTTCTTTGAGCTTGACAATGTTTGTAGCCATGTGAAACTTACTAGAAACCTGATCAGATCCAAGCATTTCTTCAAACAGATCGACAAATTGAAAACAGGGAGACACATATCCAACTCTGTGATGATCTTATTGACCATCTGACGAGGTTCAACCCTGACAATGCCCATGCTTGAGGGCTTTCGAATCATGGAGTGCTTCTGGGATCCGGCGAACTCGACGGCGATCAGACGACATAGGGAGACACAGGTTTTACCCAGGTTCGGCCCCCTTGTTGGGTAATGACCTAGGTCCTGCTTGTCTGACTTTATTGATGGGGTGGCTACAATGGTGGTGTTACAGCGAGGGCGTAGATTAGATCTAGCCGAAAGTGGAGAGCTCTTGAGAATTCGAGCGCCCGGGTGGATGATGGCGAAAAGTATGTCGCCGCTACAGGATCTCCCTCCCAACATTTTATAGGCGAAGGTTGGGTCTTGGGATTGTTCTCCAAGCAAAGTACAGATAGAATCGGTTTGAATAAACCCTAGGCAATCCCTAATTTGACTTGATCGCTTTGAGTCCTTGCCTCATACGTCAAGTCTTACTCCTGGGCCGTGCCAGGCTATCATCTTCGTGGGCCTTGCCATCCCTTCAATAGATACCCTTCTTGGACCAAAAACCAGGTAGGCTAATATCGAGGACCCATGGGTCATTCCTTCGTCAGTAGCCCCCGAGTGCCTAGGATAGTCGAAGACTATGGCAGGTACTCTAACTCCGTTAATTCGAGTCCTTATTTGACTGCATAGAAAGTCTTTTGCCCTACCTGTAGAGACAAGAAGCCACAACATGTATATGTATGGTCTGCTAGTAAGGCTAGTCTATTCGAGCAAGCTTATTTCAAGCCTCGAAGATGCATAGATTTATTGGTAGAGGGATTGGCATAACCAGTATGGAACTCACATCGGGTTCAGTTAATTGCATAGTCGCAAAAACATCAGTTAGCTTACTCAGATTCGAGTCTCCTGACTCGAACCCGCGTGGACTGGCACCACTTCGACCCGCGCCGCGTGTGGACTTATCAGGTCAAAGCCCAGTAGTGTGTAAGGCACTCGATGCGTACATCGATGCAAGGCTTCATGCCGTAGGCATGGAAAATTCTCTTAGCAGAGCGCGTTTGATGCGATTACCGGGCCAGCTAGTGTTGTTATATGTGGTCTTACCTTCGTATTTGACATACGGCATCCGAATTGGTATATTGCCACCAGAATTCGGGTAAACAAGAATAAGTATAAGTGTGAGATGGGATTCCGAGGAGCTAGAATCTCCACCCGAATTGAAGCTGAGTCACTGCTGGCCCCGAATGAGAGAAAATCTGGGGACTGATGCCCATAATTGATCATAGTAATGGCACTGATGGCCCGAATGCATAAACTTGGTGGGCTATGAAAACGCCCTCGATCAACGAAAAGGTGCCACAGACCTTACAGCACATAGGGATGTTGTAATCCCGAAAGAAGTGATCCGTGAAATTGAAATTTATTACTTGAATAGGATAGCGGCGCTGCTAGCCAAAAAGAGATGACTTGAGGGACCGGAGTCCACAACTCGAATAATAAGACGGCGCTGCTGGCTCAAAGGAAATAATTCGAGGGACCAAAATCCACAACCCAAATAGTAAGATGGCGCTGCTAGCCCAAAGGAAATAATACGAGGGACCAAAATCCACAACTCGAACAGTAAGACGGTGCTGCTGGCCTGAAGGAAATAATTCGAGGGACCAAAATCCACAACCCAAATAGTAAGACGGTGCTGCTGGCCCGAAGGAAATAATTTGAGGGACCAGAATCCCCAACTCAAATAATAAGACGGCGTCGAAGAAAGCCAAAAGAATAACTCAAGGAACTGGCAGTCACATGGGACGTAACACCGAAAACCACAAAGGTTGACCCAAAGATCCCAAAAATCAATCTCGAATGAAAGGTGGGTACTTCGAAAAACAACCCTCGCGCTTCAAATCGCGCAAAGAGGGCGATGGTCCCAGAAAACTTCCGTTGCATGGAGGACAATGAGTTTCGGTGATACATACCTCGAAAGTATAAAGACCCAAAAGGATTTCTCCCCTCAGATGAAAAAATAAACCTCATTAATAGTGACATCAGAGATGACGCATCCCTCCTTCGAGTTGTCACAGCACAAGTCGCAGGGATAGCCTAACATTGACAAGACTAGATGCCCGGTGGGCCCAGTACCATGCACACCGGCTGTTGACTCCATTTGACCGCATGTCCCGCGCGTTTGGTGAAGAAAAACCACCACACCTCCTCAATTCCCGCACGTAGTGGACGCCATAACTCACGCGGTGCCGACACGTGGATGGCTAGATTCACACTGTCATTCCCTCTTATGAGCGAACGGCTGAGATGATCCAAGGTTTTTCTGTGGCGGAATAAAAGAAGAGAGAGAGAGAGAGAATAACTGTTTGCCCCACTCCGCCGCCATCATCGTCTTCCTCCTCGCGCTCTGCCCTTGTCGTGCGTCTTTGCTCCCATTTCCTGAGAGTGCCTGCTTGAGCGGCTGCCATGGGCAAGAGAAGTTCCTCTGCCGCCGGCACCGCCGCGGTCGCCGCAAAAAAGGCCAAGACCAAGACCGCCGATGCCGACGCGCCCACTGTGGGCAATTGGGTCCAAACCAAGTTCTTGGAGAAGGACCTGCAGAACGCCGCCAAGATCGGCATCCTGAAGGATGACCCGGTGGAGGTCCACATCACCGGGCCAGAAATCATTCCTCGACCACCCGCGGGATTCTGGGTACTTTTCTTGGCTTTCCTTCTCCAAGGATTTTCTTTTCCCCTGCATCCATTCCTCCGCGGGCTCCTCTTTCCTTATGGGATTCAGCTTCATGATCTGAATCCCAACACCATCATGCACATAGCATGCTTCATCATGTTGTGTGAATGCTTCTTGGGGATCGAACCCCACTGGGCGCTCTAGAGGCAAATCTTTGTCGTCCGGCGCCCTCTACATTATCAAACTAGCGGCTTCAGCTGCAAGGTGTGCCCCGACATCGAATACTTCAATCTCGAATGCCGGAGAACAATCCTGGCTGGAGGACAAGATGGTTTTACGCCAAGGACCAGCCCGCCGTCGGCCAGGAATTCGGGCTTGAAGAATTTTAGCCCATCAATGTTCTTCGGCCCCGAGCGTCATGGGCGCAGGAGCTGACCGAAGAGGAAATGGCGATTACGCAGCCCTTGATGGAGAGGATTCGGAAAGCTGCGAGCCACGCCCGGGAAAGAGGTGTTTTGCCTCTAGTTGATTCGCACCTTCGTAGAGCGTCGGATCCAGCCACTCGCCGCTCCGGCGCACTGCATGTGGGACTATACTGACATTCAGGACTCGACCCAGTTCTCTTCCGACGAGCTGAGGGAAGCCAAAATCGATGATGGAGTGCGCACTGTCACCTCTCTGACGAAGAAGATGATTGTGCCAAAGAATTTCGGCACCGAAGCTTTCAGTAAATCAGTACCCCCGCACTGAGGTACGCGTCTTCTGTTCCTTGGTTGAATTTCTTCGGCTCTTGATAAATGCTTTTGTTGAGAATTGTAAACTGAAATGATGTTTTCTGCTTAGGTCCTCGACATAGCCCACTGCTATCCGCCCAAACCAGAAGGGGGCGAGTATCCTAGGCGCGAATTTGTCAAGGTTCCAGAAGAATCGGCGTCTGTTGCTCCCACGACATCGCGCGCTTCCGCGAAGCGCAAGCATGTTTTGGACGTTGATAGGGTCGAGGACTCGGGAGACTTCGATGACCATGTCCTTTCTTCAGATGAAGATGATGGTCAGGCCATTCCTGCAAAGCCTCTCGACAGTCGCCCTCCTCCTCGAGCGAGGAAGAAAGTTCTCCCGAATTTTAGCATCGATGCTTCGTGAGTTGCGTTTTAACTGATCTCGAATATCTTCCTATGTGACTGCATCACACTTAGCTTCTTTGTGACATTCAAGTCTTTGAATGAGGAGACCTCTGGAAGTCTAGGCGACCGGGAATGCTTCCAGATTCGGCCCCACGACGCCACCCTCGAACAAACTGCTAAGTCGCAGGAAAGGAGCAACGAGGACGCGGCGCTGAAGGATCTCTCGAAGCCGCCACCTGCTCCGAAAAAGGACACGGTCAAGCAAGATTTTATTCTTGTCACTTCCTCCGGCAGACCTTCCGAGCTCCTGAACCTCACGAGGAGAAAACTCCCGAGGGCACCGCCAAGGTGCAATAACCCAGTGTACTTCGTCAGCACGGTGCTATGCGACACGCGGGAGCGGTACACCATGCAGCAAAAGCTGCTCTACACTCTGCTGATCGCTTCAAGGAAACTACGACATTACTTCTAGGGTCACCCGATCAAGGTGGTCACTGATCGGCCCCTGGAGACCATTCTACGCAACCCAAACGTCACCGGGCGGGTGGCAGAGTGGGCCGTGGAGCTTCAGCCCTTCGAGATCTCCTTCGAAACCACTAAGGTGATCAAGAGCAAAGCACTGGCTGAATTCATAGCCGAATGGACTGATCCATTTGCCGACGAGCCTCCAGAGGTGGAGTCAGTGCTTCCGGGAGAAGAAGCCCCGGGCCTCTGGGTCATGCACTTCGACGGCGCCTTCAACCTTCCCGGCGCGGGGGCTGGAGCCGTCCTCGCCTCTCCCTCTGGGGACAAGCTCTTCTACACCGTCTAGCTCTGCTTTAAACCAGAGCACAAGGTCTCCAACAACATCGCGGAATATGAAGGATTGCTTGCCGGCCTAAGGGCGGCGAACGCGTTGGGCATCAAGCGTCTCATTGTCAAAGGAGATTCACAGCTGGTCGTGAACTTCTCAAACAAGAGCTACACTCCCAAGGATGAGCACATGGCAGCTTATGTTGAGGAGCTTCGAAAGATGGAAAAACGCTTCCAGGGATTGGAGCTGAAGCACATTCCAAGAGGAGAAAATGTGGAAGCGGATGAAATCGCCAAGCGCGCCACTCATCGCCTGACACAACCTGCCGGCGTCTTCGAGGAGCACCTCTTCAAGCCATCCGCTTCCCCAACATCTGCAAGATCCGACCCTCCGTCTGCCTTGCCACCGCCACCGAAGCAGGGGGCTCCGGATTGCGGGCCTCCTTCGGGTGACCGCGTCCTTCTGGCATTGGCGCGGCAGGAGGGAGTGGATTGGATACTCGAGCTCAAGGCCTTCCTCGTCAGCAGCAGGCTCCCGGAAGATGAATCAGAGGCCGAGAGGATAGTACGCCAAGCTTCGGGATACTGCATCAAGGACGGTGACTTGTACCGGCGTCGCCCAAACGGCGTTGCTCTGAAGTGCATATCTACTCACCAGGGCCAAGAGCTTCTTTGGGATATCCACGCCGGCGAGTGTGGGCATCACGCTTCTGCTTCAACTCTCACTGCAAAGGCGTACCGAAGCGGCTTCTACTGGCCGTCAGCTCATGAGGACGCAGCTGAGATGGTCAAGAGGTGTGAGGCATGCCAATTCCATGCCAAGCAGATTCATCAGCCGGCGCAGGAGCTGCAAACCATCCCACTCACTTGGCCCTTTGCTGTCTGGGGGCTGGACATCCTCGGTCCGTTCCCTAGAGCACAAGGGGGCTACCGCTACCTCTACGTCGGCATCGACAAGTTCACCAAGTGGGTGGAGGTGGAGCCGGTGTGCACCATTCCGGCCAGGTCCGCAGTCAAGTTCATTCGTGGGCTAGTCTGCCGTTTTGGTGTGCCCAACCGCATAATCACCGATAACGGCAGCCAGTTCACCAGCGGGCTGTTCCGGGAGTACTGTGCATCGGCCGGCATCAAGATCTGCTTCGCCTCAGTCGCCTATCCCCGAAGCAACGGTCAGGCCAAGCGTGCCAATGCCGAAGTCCTCAAAGGGCTTAAAACGAGGAGCTTCAACGCCAAACTCGAAGCCTGCGGCAAAAAATGGTTAGACAACCTCCAATCCATCCTGTGGTCCGTTCGGACTACGGCCACCAAGCCCACTGGGGAGACTCCTTTCTTCTTGGTCTATGGGGCGGAGGTTGTTCTTCCCACCGACGTCAAGTTCGGGTCGCCAAGGGTGCTCGCCTTCGACGAGATTCGCCAAGAGGACCTCGTCAAGGACTGCCTCCTCCAGCTCGAAGAAGCTCGGTGCCAAGCGGCGCTTCGTGCCGCGAGGTACCAGCAAGGGCTACACCGCTACCATAGCCGCCATGTTCGTGCAAGGACTCTGGAGGTCGGCGATCTGGTGCTGAGGAGAATACTCTGTCGCGAGGGCCTGCACAAGATGTCTCCAATGTGGGAAGGCCCCTTCAAGGTGACGCACATTGCCAGGTCGGGCTCGGCACGGCTGGCGACCGCGGAAGGCGAACCGGTGGGGAACCCGTGGAACATAGCTCATCTGCGGAAGTTCTACCCGTAGGTTCCTCACGAGGAGATAAGACCGTTGTCACGACACTTTGTATCAGCTCAAACTGCTCTTCAGCACTGATATTAAGTTAAAGCGCATTATAGCGCCTCTGCTTCGGCATGATACTAAAATGGCATGAAGTCCATTTATTTTCTGGTGTACTTCACACGGAAGGGGGCTAGGCACGGTGTCTATGCTGGGGCCTTCGCCCGGAAAACAGCAAGCCCGAAAAACCCGAAAGGACTGAGCTCTGATCAAGGGCGACGGCCCGTTATCGATCACCTCCATGTGCCCGTGGTGCTTAGTTCCTCGCGAAGTACACCGAGAAATAAAAAATCTTCGAGACAAGTCCAAGGTGTGCCCAAGGCACCCGCTAAGGACCAGCGCCTCGTGAGCAACCCTCACAAGGGAGCAAGGATGCATCGATGCACAAGGCATCCGCAGGAAGATTTCCCGTCGCTCGAGGAAGGCCAAACATGGCGGGATTACTGAAGACCAGCGCCTCGTGAGCAACCCTCACGAGGGAGCAAGGATGCGTCGATGTACAAAGCATCCGCAGGAAGATTTCCCTCTATCGAGGAAGGCCAAACGCGGCAGGATTATTGAAGACCAAGGCCACTCTGATCATCTTGCGAAGGAGACGCAGATCCAGAGGTCCGCGCCAGGCCCTTCACCTCTTGAGCAACCCTTAACGAGGTGTCGATGGTCTCTTGGCTCTCTTAAGCGTCGATGTTTTCATGTCCGTGAGGGTCCAGCTTCCCTCAACGACGAGGAAGTCCCCGTGAATCGCCACGCGCGGCAATTTGCTCTTAGCTGCTGGCACAGATAGTGTCGCGCTCCCTCACGATGAGGAAGGTCCCTGTGCCGGTCACAGGGGCATCTTATCGCCTTATTTTTTCATTTGTTTTATCGGCTTGTTTTTCATTTTCGGGGATTTGGGGTTTTTTGTTTTCCGACTGTTTCTTCAACTACTTGTCTCAGGAATCGTCCAATGTCATCATCGGCGCTGACCCCGTCGTGAGCTCTGAGGCGCAGGGAGGCCTCCCGTCGACGCTAACAACTCGCTAGGGCTCTCGAGCGCGCGAATGACCAGGACGACGGCGAGCAACAAAAGGCGAAGAGGATTTCATTAATAACCCTCAGCGGGGGAGGAAACGGAGGCACGGCGGGACATACCCCACCGGCGCAAGCTACATAACAAAAGAGGGGAGGAGACTAGCTCCCCTCCCCGGAAGGCTACCGTGGCAAGGCCGCCCCATTACACCGCCGCGGGCTGGAGGTAGGTGCGGCGGACGCCGGCGGCGGCGAAGATCTGCACCGAGGCCTCCATCGTCCCCAGCTTGAAGCGGAAGACGAGGTGGTCGCCAATGCGGATGCGGTGGCCGAGGGCGAAGGCGCTCCAGCACCCGGAGAGGACGGCATTGCCGCCCGCTCTGAGGAGGATGTCCACAGGCCAGAGGAGATCTGGCCTGCTCTGCTCCACCAGCACGACCTCTCCGGAGGAAGCGCCGGGGGCGTAGATCACCCTCCGGACTGTGTTGGGCAGCCGGAGGGAGTCGAAGCTCAAGACGTCAAAGACAATGAGGAGCTCCAGGAACTGGGACCCCGGGGCAACCAGGGGACCCAGCATCTCCGCCGCCAGGCGGCGGGGAGTGGCAACGAGGGGGCCTAGGGCGGCCTCCACCTCCCTGAGCGCCCGGTCAATGCTCCCTAAGGCGCGGGGAGCTGGCGCCGCCACCATGGGCGATGGCGCATTCAGGGCGCCCCCAGGCGCTGGACCCCGAAGGGTCAGGGCGCTGGAGGTCCCTGGGGCGGCGCGATTCGCCTCGCCCCGCATCGGCGCCCCAAGGCGCAGGGGACCGCCGGCGCCGGGCGTCCACCGGGCGGTAACCTTCTCCTTGTTCCTGCTGCCCGGGGGGAGCCCGCGGCGCTTCGCCCCCGAGCTTGTTCCTGCAGCAGCGGAGGAAGCGGAAGGATCCATCGGCTTGGGGGGCGTTGAGGAAGAAGTGGCACTGGAGGAAGAGGGTGAGGTGCCAGAGGTCTCGAGGAGACTGTATTTAAGGGGCGCGGCCGGCGTCGATGCGTCAAATCTCAGCGCGGGAACCGAAGCGTCGGCGCAAGCGCTCTGCAGCAAAGCGACGCGCCATCATGGCGGTTGATGCCTCGGGGACTGCTGCGTCGCCCGCCGTTTCGTCTCACCAGCTACGGTCGTGCCACGCGTCCGCAGCCTCTGCATCTTCACACGGTCCTCTGACCGCGCGGTTTATGCATGCCGTTGGAGGGCCCAGCTGCTTCTGGGGGCTCCTGGCCCTTCGCTCCCTCAGGAGGAAGCATTCGCGGGCCAGGCTCCCGAGGGCTACTATCGGTGTTCTGGATACCGGGGTATCCCAGTCCACCTACTCCTGGGCCCCTTCATCGGCCCAACTTCGGCCCAGGGGAGGAGCGACGACCGACGCTCAACGGAGAAGACCCTCATGAGGAGGCGCCTCATGAGGAGAACGACGGTTAAACAGCCAAGGGCCAGAAGACCTCCTCACGAGTTGTTCCTCGTGAGGGGAAGGACCACATCTGTTGGGGATATACCAAATAGGTATACCAGCGACGTAGTCCTAAATCAGCAAGCCAGGATGGCCCATCAGGGGTGGTATGGTGGATTCGCCTACCGGGCGGCCCAGTTGCTGAAGTTGCCACGGCAGTACTGGACGCAGGCGCTTATGGCGGACCCAGAGATAGGCCCATGGCGGGATCCGGAGACAGGCCCATGGCGGGTTACCTTGTAGTACACGCATAGGACTTAGTCTAGGACTCCAAGTTGTATCCGCTCCGGTACCAACGTGTAGCCCATGCCAGGCGCCTTTATAAGCCCGGCGTGGAGCAGCCCTTGAGGCACGTTCTAGTGATAAGGCCAATCGTATAGCGAAACAGCCAACCTCATCATTGTAATCAAGCACTTGTTGCCATATAGTGAATTATAGCAGCACATAGGGTCTCACCACCGTTGCGGGACCTGAAGCTGGGTAAACTCGTGCTACCACCGTCCCGGATCGCTCCTCCGTGTTCACCCCCCTCCATAAAGAGCCATACCCCTACCTCTATGGCAGATCTATTGACGAAACCACGACAGTTGGCGCCCACCGTGGGGCATAGCGCGTCTGGAGCGCGGATCCAGGCGGGATCCGCCTTTGCAGGCATCGGCAACACCATCACCATCGGGCGCATCCTCTACGATTCCGGCTTCCCCATCGTCCCAGCGGATAACCTCTGGGTGCCGGCTAGAGAAGACCCTGCTCGATTCACCGTCATCCCGATTGGAGATATCCATATCTTCATCGGAGAGACAAACCCTACCCCCGCCACGGAAACCAATTTCCGGCGGATCGGTATGGCTGAAATCCCCAAACGGACGGCTTTCGAGCTGGATACAGAGGAGGACTCTTCTGATCTGGAACTTTCCAAGTTTTCTAGATCAGATCTGAAAAAAATCCCACCCAGCCCGCCCTAGAGGTAGAGGAAGTGGTGGAAGACTGCTATGAATCCACCATGAGTAATCTGGCGTTAGAGACACCGCGGTACCGCCTTGTTGCGTTCGCAGGTATCACTTTGGGATCTACCTCCAATGGAGAAGATAGCCCAAGTGAATCCATCCTTGAGGCACTTAATGAAAGTGGTGAATCCGATGACTGGGACAGTAAGGGCTATGATTCTGACCATTATGACGCCGCCATGAGAAAAATCGAGGCGGAATTGGCGCAACAGGCACTAGAAGAATAACAAGCAGCGGCCAAACAGGTGTTCGTGACCAACAAAGGAGATGACGCTGGGCAGACAACCGGTGATCCGCCATCTCAGGCAGTCCATGACGGAGATGCCGGCAAAGAGCAGGGTAACCCGCCACCAGCCGTCGATCCCGCCACGGAACAACTTCTGAAATCCACGGCGGACCCAGGCCTCCGCAACCCGCCATCCCTGAGGACTAGCACCCAGAAGACTTCACGACCCTGCTGGATAAGGTCGTCTATGGAACTCTAGCGGATCCAATCACCCCTGACTATGTCAGGGATGTGAACGATCTCGAGAAGAAGAGGCGAGCACTCCTCAAGGAAGCAAAGCGAGTCGAGAAGATGGACCAGCAGCTTGATGGCAACATTGCTAAAGCTCAAGACACGCTGAAGCGTGCAAGGAACATGGAGGAGAAGTATGATACTCTCATCTAGAACCAGATGACCGAAGGAGGCGACCCGCAGCTAGTACGAAACCTTGAGTTCACCGTACCAACTGCGGAAACTCTGGCCAAGATGTATATCAAGAATCCGCCATATGTGGACAAGAACCGCGATGAAGTCAGGGCTACGCCCATTGAGAACATCATGGATGCAAAGGAGCTATTGGAACATAATAAGAGTCCAGCAGCCCTAGAGACGGTGGTGAAGCTGATGACCAAAGCATTAGTACAGCAGGAGAAGGCTACGTCGTCACGATGGGTCGAATATGATCCCACGCTATGCAGGTCCAGCACTGCCTCTAAAGCTCGGGGGGCTGGCAATTATGGTACACGCCGTGATAACGAATCTCATACCGGATCCTCGGAAATCCGAAGAAGAGAAGCTCACAACCGGGCAAATGCCATCCCAATATCTTTCGATGACAAACCAAATGGCAAAGGCCCGCAGAGAAATCCATCGCCACCTCACAAGAACTACCCTGCTTACGGATACCAACAAGACAATGCTGCCCCCTGCCACAAGACCAACATGTCGCCACCAAAGTATAAGACGTTTGAAGTCCCAAAGGGAGGAATCATCATACGCGACAATGATGGCAAGCGAGGGCGAAGCCGTGACGCTGGACGCAGAGATGATCCGCCACGACGGGAAGCTAGCAGAGACGGCGGATCCAAGCGAAGGGAACGATCTCGCCATGACGACGGCGCTCACCGTGGCGGCGACAAGGACAAGCATCGCTCCACTCGCCACCACGATGACAAAGGGCAAGGCTCCCGCCGCCATGACGACGATCCATCTCCATGAAGAACAGAGGGAAGCCGTCGTAGTTGCAGAGATCAGTCGCAGGACGGCGAGAGTAAAAGACGACGTGACCCTTCGCCATCCCCACCTAGCAACCCCCATGGTGGCGGCGGTGGCGGTGGCGGACCAGCAAGGTCACGAAACTCTCGCAAGGATCCGCCGGACCAGAAGCCCTACGACGCCCATACCCATCTAAACGAGATTGCCAAGTCTCAAACAGCCTTCTTCCTCGGCCCAAAGTGCTTTGGACAACGGATTCGTGATGAGCCCATCCCGCATGGGTTCAAGATCGAGAAAAATATCCACCAGTACAATGGTGTCGACAGGCCTTTAACTTGGCTACAAGACTACTTCAATGCAGTACAGTTCGCCGGGGGATCACCCAACGTTGTTGTCTGCTATTTTCCCCTGATGCTATCTGGCACTGCGAGGCAGTGGATCAATGACTTGGCAGAAAATTCCATCCAAACCTGGTTTGATATGCAAACTGCATTCACCGAAAACTTCGAGGGGACTTACAAGAGACCCCATAACATTGGTGACCTCCAACGGTGCCGACGGGCTGACGACGAGACTTCCCGAACTTTCCTTGCGCGATGGCTAGATATGAAAAACTCCTGTGAAGGGGTTATCGATGAATCTGCCATCCTCGCATTTATTGACAGTTTGGAGAGAGGCCAACTACTCCGCCATCGCCTGTTGCGGGAAAGGGACAAAGGGAAACTAACCCTAAATTCTATGATCACCATCGCAAGCAACTACGCGGCCGCCGCCGACAATGCCCGCGAATCTCTGAAGGCTTCCGCCATCCAGAACACTAGAAAGCGGAACAACAGCAACAAACGGAAGAATCCGCCAGAAGAGCAGCCAGCTCCGGATATGGTGGCCACAACCTTCGCTGATAAGGGTCAAAGCAGCCAGCACGGCAGAGGACACGGTACTAGCAGTGGCCAGCCGCGGAGCTCTACAGCTCCCGCTTTGGCGCCATCCGCCTCCGTGTCTTACGACGAGTACCGCGATATGCCATGCTTCGCCCATCGCGACGCTTCAGGAAAGTGCAATCACACCAACCGGAACTGCAAGTTTGTCAACGACCTCAAGGCGGATCAAGAAGCTGGCTTCAAGCACAGCCGACGACAACGGCCTCGTGGCAAAGGGAAAGTGGACAAAGACAAGGAGTCTAGGGATGGCAGTGATATGGATGAAGACCCAGCGCCCAAACCCGCCAAAAAGGCAGAGGGGGACGCTGGTAAGGCGAATCCAATCAAAAACAAGAAAGGAGCCTTTCACACATTCCTTGGACCCCCCACGGCAAAGGCACAGAGAGCCGCTATGCGCTCGCTCAACACCACCGTGCCAAAAATCCGCTAGTACGTCCGATGGTCCGAAGTACCGGTGCACTGGAGCCGCGATGATCATCCAGAGCACATCCCAGAGGGGTATTATGCCATGGTGGTATGCCCTGTGATCCACGTCAGCACGTCACGTTTCCATGCTGAGCAAGAAGATAAGAGCAGAAGGCTGCGTACCGTCCACGCTACCCCCGACAGGGAGGAGACCAGCTTTCGCCGTGCCTGCATAAAGTTGCACAGTGGTTGTTGGCCACCCCCCCTAAAAATAGGGTGGACGGTGCAGGGCGCCAGAGGAGGACGTCAGCTTCCTCCACCCACTCCTGTGGACCGGCGCCACTACACTACGAAGACTATGTCCACAGAAGACCCACGTCTACAGCTGTCCTGCCTCCTTGGCCGTGTGTGGCAACCCCTTCGCCAAGATGATAAGGGGAAGGAGGACCAGGGCGCTATAAAAGGAGGGGAGGCCACTCCTTAGAGGGGATCCAATCTTCATCTCCGGGCTCCTAGCTAGGCTAAATTGGTTCTTCTACCTCCAGCCAGCTAGAGCTCTGTAACCAAGACCTTGTACTCCTCGCGAGGTATCGCGTTGTAATACAAGAAGGCAGGAAGTAGGGGCTTTACCTCACCACGAGGGCCCTGAACCTGGGTAAAGCTTGGTGTCTCCCTCTCTGCAGTGCGTTGTGCGTTCGACGTCTCGTGGCTTCCGTCACCGTGTTTCGTTGCGATCCAAGATCTCCCACGTTTAGCCCCCTGCGTTCGAATCTTTGGGTCCATCGCGTGGTACCCCGTGTTCTTGCAACACGAAATCCATCGACATCTGTTGCAGCTCAGAGCATGACTGCCCCAGCTACGCCCCTCCAAGCCTTGGCCTGACGATGGAGGCCGTCGGATTTGGCCTGGGCTCGCAGCAGAGAGTCCATGGCCGCGCTGCGAACCATGGGCTAGCTCGGCCGGTGCGACTCCATGCGCATCGTAGAACTTGCGGAGCGTGGCGCTCATGCGGTGTCGGGTGTCTTCATCCTCGGCCACCTTGCTGAGGAGGATGAGGCGTGTCCGTTCCAGGGCTTCGGCGACCTGGATGGGGTCGACGACATGGTCGAGCGGTGCACGCATGTCCACGATGGTGACATCCGTGGTGTCCTGCTCTGAGAGTGGAGCGTTCTGCTCCTACAGACGAAAGCATTCGAGTGGCGGGCGCACGGGGCGCGGTGAGTCGCCGCCCTCCTCTTCCCCTAGGGCCATCACTTCGACCATGGTGTCAAAGTCGCTGCTTTCGCTGCAGCTTGAGCCTGCATCACAGAGAGGGTCAAGCACATCAGTTACCTCCTCCGGGAAAAGCTTGGTGACGTATAAGCGGTGGTCACCGATGTCGAGGAAGGAGCCGCTATCGCCGAAGCCATCCTTGAAGCAGGCGAGATTGTCGCTGATGCAGTCGAAGGTGCCGAACCTCCAGACAAGGCCGGAGGCAACTTTCTAGCCGAGAGTCGATGGAGATCCCGGCCGGAACATCACTCCGGTCGCTGCCGTGCGTTGCCCCACAGTGGGCGCTAACTGTCGTGGTATTTTGGTGACAATAGCCATGGGGATGGCTTAACGGAGGGGCTCGACGGTGTGCAACGACGGGTCCGGCTCGAGATTGTGTAACTAGGACACCAGCGGTTACCCAGGTTCAGGACCCTCCACTCCGGAGGTAACACCCCTACTTCCTGCCTTGTTTCTTATTCTTAGCACACGGTGGCCACAAGGCTCCTAGAGCTGTATTGTCTAGAGGTAGAAGAAGAAGAGTTCGATCTCCCTAGTCTAAGGGTCCAGTCCCCCTTATATAGGCGGGGGCCTGGTTACAGGTTAGGTGTCTGGCTGCCCGGCTGCCGGCTCCTCCATGGCTGCGGTCTTGACGTGGGCCCCGACGTCCTCTGGCCCTTTATCTGGGTGCAGGCCACTTTATAAAGTGCCTTTTCCCCTTGGACCGGCATCTGGAGAGCAGATGCCTTTCCTCTGCCTCGGATCCTTTCGTGGAGGAGGGTCTTGCCCGTTGGTTGGTGGAGGCCGAGCGTGGCTGGCGTCACGCCGGTCTCCTGCTTCTGTCGATCTTGTCGGGGCCATGCCGCTTTTGGTAAAGCGTTCGTTGGAGGGTTTTGTCGTCTTCGCCGGCTCGGGCCTCCACGGATGAAGTCGTTAGCCGGCCGCTGGCGCAGCCGGCCCTTTAGTGGAAACCGGCCTCCTTGGTCTAACATCGTGTGATCCCTGGGACGCAGCCGGCAAATGGCTCTGCCCTCGGCCTACCCGGATAGTCATCCCCATGACAATCATGTTTGCGCAGGTCGCGTCGCATTCTTTCATGACTTGCTGGGCGATGAGATTCAAATCACTGTGGATCTTGATGCGAGTGGCGCCACATGCCTTTGCCATGCGCATGCCGTGTAGAACAGCTTCATACTCGGCTTCGTTGTTTGAGGGGTTCGCAAATCGTATACGTAAAACGTAGCGCATCTTGTCCCCTTGTGGTGATACGAGGACCACCACTGCTCCTGCTCCCGAAACGCGCTTGGAGCCATCGACATAGATTGTCCATGTATTCGATAGGTCTGGGAGCTCAGGCATCTATGCCTTAGTCCATTCAGCGATGAAGTCTGGTAGGACATGCGACTTGATGGCTGACTGCCGCTGGTATGTGATCTCCCATGGTCCAAGGGTGATTCCCCAAAGTGAGACGTGCCCCGTGGCGTCGGGATTGTTGAGTATGCTCGAAACTGGGGTTGAGGCCACTACTATGATGGAGTGGCATTCGAAGTAGTGGGGCAATTTCTTCCCTGTCATGTATATAGCGTATGCTAGCTTCTGATAATGGGGGTACCTTTGTTTGGTCGGGGACAGTACCTCGCTGAGGTAGTAGACCGGTCTTTGCACTCCATGCTCCTTGCCATATTCTGCGCGTTCGACAACTAGAGTGGAGCTGACCACTTGATTGGTTGCGGCTATGTATAGCAACATCGGATCTCTCTCGCGAGGCGTGACCAGTACTGGAGATGTCGAAAGGCGATGCTTAAGGTCATTGAAAGCAGCTTGCGCCTCTGCTGTCCAGGTGAACTTATCCGTCTTCCCGAGAAGCCGATAGAAGGGAAGAGCCTTTTCGCCTAGCTTGCTTATGAAATGGCTGAGCGCCGCTAGACGACCTGTCAACTGCTGGACATGTCAAAGTGTCTTTGGCGGCTGCATGTTGATTATAGCCTGGATCTTCTCCGGATTGCCTTTGATTCCTCTCTCAGAGATGAGGTAGCCCAACAGCTGGCCTATAGGTACTTTGAAGGAGCACTTTTTTGGGTTAAGCTTGATGCTATACCGATCGAGATTGGCGAAGGTTTCTCGTAAATCATTGAGCAAGCTGTCTGCCTTTGCGGATTTGATGACAATATCATCGATGTAGACCTCGATGTTGCGACCGATCTGCTCTTTCAAGCACGCCTGCATGCACCATTGATAGGTGGCTCCTATGTTCTTCAACCCAAAGGGCATCGTCGTGTAGCAGTATACCCCATGCGGGGTGATGAAAGCAGTCTTGTCCTCGTCTTCGACCTTCAACCTTATCTGATTGTATCCAGAGTAGGCATCGAGTGAAGGGTTTCGTAGCATAGTAAATCAAAAAAATTCCTACGGATGCGAACAAGAAAGCCAAGATCTAATCTAGGAGATGTAATCAACGAGAGAGATAGATGAGATCTTCATACCCTTGAAGAAATCACACAACGGAAATGTTCAACAGAACATGGATGATGTAGTCGTACTAGCCTTCTCCTTCTTGCGATCCGATCCGATCCAACGCCGCAAGTGGCGACGCCTCCGAGAGATGCACACGTATAGTGCACCAATGACTCCGCCTTCCCGGTCTAGCGAGATATGGTGGAGTGGTCGATGGGATCGACAACACAACGGTGTGGTGTCTGTGGTCGAGAGTATGCACCGATAGGGCTTCTCCTGTTTGTGTGGTGGAAGAAGAACGGAGAAAGGAGCTTCAGAAACCGGGCAGCGGCTCCGCGCAAAATAGGTCTACCGAGACCCGTGCGATCTGTGCCCTTTTATAGGTGCACTGTGAAACCCTAGGAGTGCGTGCTCTCTTGGCGTACGATGCAAGATTCTCTTGACGTACGATGCAAGATGATCGGCCAGCTAAGATCGATCTCTATCGATCCTGACATCGGCGGCACCGTGCGGCATGATGGCTTGTGGAGCTGGCCCACTAACCAACAAGCCCACCCGGCTAAAGCGAGCGAGCCAGGGCAGCACCTAGCCGCATCGCTTCCTAGCGATCGAGCGAGCCAGGGAACGCTCCCTGGCCACCGCACATCCTTTTTTTTCTTTCTTCTATTTATTTCTTCTAAATAAATATTAGTTAATATTTATTAATTCCTGCAATTAATAAACATTATATTTTTCACCCGGAACAATTCCGAACTCTCCGAAACACTTTCACATATATCCCGAAAATACCCTAGCGTTAATATGCGTTAAGTGTGTGACCCTACGGGATCAAGAATGCGCGGACATGATCTCCATCAATAATCAATAGCGGGATCTAGAAATCCATATTGACTCCCACGCACTCAGCGATGATCATATCGGATGAACCACGATGTCAGGATTCAATCAATCCCGTATTTGTATTCCCTTCGTGTCACGATATTTTACTCGCCCGATATTTGATCGTCGGTATAGGCATACCTAGTTCAATCTCGTTCACAGCAAGTACTTTACTCGTTCCGTAATCCGATATCACATTGTGATTAACTCCTTAACCACGTGCTTGCAAGCGGTGTTGATATCGATTACCAAGTGGGCTCGAAGTATATCTCTCTGACTCGGGAGGGACAAATTCCATCTCGATACATACAACCCAACAAGTACTTTTCGATCACCTGAGAGACACCTTTATGATCACCCTTTCATAGGATGACGTTTTATGACCTCAAAGCTCTCTTCCGGTATTAGGGAGTTGCATTATCTCATGGTCTAAGGAATACAATACTTGACATAGGAAAAGGCTTCGCAAAGATGAACACAATAACACGATCTAATTGTTGTGCTTTATTTGGGTCTGTCCATCACATCATTCTCCTAATGACATGATCTCATTATTAATTGACAACTCATGTCTATGGTTAGGAAACCTTGACCATCATTAATCAATGAGCTAGTCCATAGAGGCGTACTAGGGACACGGTGTTATTCATAAACCACACAAGTATTAAAGTTTCCGCTTAATACAATTCTAGCATGGAATATAAACATTATCATGAACAAGAATTATAATAATAACATCTTTATTATTGCCTCTAGGGCATAATTCCAACAGTCTCCCACTTGCACTAGAGTCAATAATCTAGTTTACATCTGGTAACAATCTAACACCCATGGCATTAAGGTGTTGATCATGTTTTGCTCATGCAAGAGGTTTAGTCAATGGATCTGCGACATTCAGATCCGTATGTACTTTGCTAATCTTTAGATCTCCATCTGATATATAATCTCGAATTATATGGAAACGGCGGTTGATGTGCTTGGTCTTTGGATGATATCTTGGTTCCTTAGCCAGTGCTATGGCGCCAGTGTTGTCGCACAATATCTCCAGTGGGTCCAAGGCACTTGGAACCACACCAAGCTTAGTGATGAAGTTCCTGATCCAAACTCCTTCACTTGACGCTTCCGAAGCAGCCATGTATTCCGCTTCTGTTGTAGATCCCGCAATCATGCTTTGCTTGCAGCTTCTCTAGCTCATAGCTCCACCATTCAAAATATATACGTATCCTGTCTGAGGTTTAGAATCATCCGGGTCGGTGTCGAAGCTAGCGTCGACATAACCTTTTACGACGAGCTCCTCATCACCTCCATAGACCAAGAATATTTCTTTAGTCCTATTTAAATACTTTAGGATGTTCTTTACGGCTGTCCAGTGTTCCACTCCTGGATCACTTTGGTATCTGCTCGTCAAACTAAGAGCATTGGACACATCCGGTCTAGTACACAGCATGGCATATATGATAGAACCTATGGCCGAGGCATATGGCACTTTGCTCATAGTTTCTCTATCTTTTACCGTAGCTGGACACTGAGCCTTGCTCAATATCTTACCTGACAACATGGGCAATGAACCTTTCTTTGCTTTATCCATTCTGAACCTTTTCAGAATTTTGTCCAGGTATGTACTTTGGCTTAAACCTATTAGGCGTCTTTCTCTATCTCTATAGATTTTGATGCCTAATATATAAGCAGCTTCTCCTAGGTCTTTCATTGAAAAACATTTATTCAAATAACTCTTCACACCGTTAAGCATATCAATGTCATTTCCAATAATCAATATGTCATCCACATATAGTACTAAAAATGTCATCGAGCTCCCACTCACTTTCTTGTAGACACAAGCTTCGTAGCAATTTGGAACAAATCCAAAACTCTTGATCACTTGATCAAAACGAAGGTTCCAACTCCGGGATGCTTGCTTCAGCCCATAAATGGAACGCTGAAGTTTGCACACCTTATCAGCATCCTTAGGATCGACAAAACCTTCGAGCTGCATCATATACAACTCTTCATCAATGTTGCCATTGAGGAACGCAGTCTTGACATCCTGTCGGGGTGATGACCCCCGGTAGGGTCAAGAGACTAGAAAGACTCAAGGTCTATGATTGACTTATGCCGGGTTATCACGGAAAGGGCCTGGCCGGAATATGAGAGCATCGGCCAGGCCGGCATATAATGTATATCCCGGCTGATACTGGGATATGCCGGCATAGCCGGAATACTGATATATATGTGCCGGCATATACTCAGATATGCCGGCCTAACCATCTTGGGTGTTGTGCAGGAGCAGGGGAGGCCAGATTACCCGACCCTCGTAGGTCGTTGGTCCGGCATATATGTCCTGGGTATGGCCAACGGTCATATCCGGGATACTTAAGTCAACCAAGGTGTCACGTCCCTACAATCAAGGAAGAAAACATCCAAGCATGGTAGAAGAGTAAGATGGCAGGGTGCACAGTGGAGGTTACCTACCCTCACTGTGCACAAGTACAAGCTTACCTCAGAGAGGTAAGGCCACAGTTCAAGAGGTACAAGGTACAGGGATATGGCGTCCCATCGAGAGCAATCAGGGGCGAAGTCAAGGGTCTCTGCCATCGCCACCAGCTCCTGTTTGGAGTGTAGCCCTTGTCTTGTGGTCTTGTATGACCGTTGTAACCCTGGCCACCACTATATAAGGTGGCACAGGGAGTCCTAGCAAAGGGTAGAGGAGGAGAAGGTTGGTCATTGGCTGATAGTTGAGCATTAGAAGGTTGATCGGTAGAAGGTTGCTTGGCTGATAGTTGAAGGTTTCGACACTTAGCAGTTCATCTTCCTTCTCTAGCAGAGAGCTTGGAAGCAAATCTGCCAAATTTCATAATCATGAAATGCAACAATTGCTAATAAAATCCGAATGGACTTAAACATCGCTACGGGAGAGAAAGTCTCATCGTAGTCAACACCTTGAACTTGCCGAAAACCTTTTGCGACAAGCTGAGCTTTATAGACAGTAACATTACCATCCGCGTTCGTTTTTTTCTTGAAAATCCATTTGCACTCAACGGCCTTACGGTCACTAGGAGGGTCCACCAAAGTCCATACTTGGTTTTCGCTCATGGATCCCAATTCGGATTTCATGGCCTCTAGCCATTTCTCAGAGTCTGGGCTCATCATTGCTTCCTCATAGTTCGCAGGTTTATTGTTGTCTAACAACATGACGGTTAAGACAGGGTTGCCGTACCACTCAGGAGTGGCACGCGACCTTGTCGACCTGCGAAGTTCAGTAGTAGCATCATTCGAAGTTTCATGATCCTCGTCATTAGCTTCCTCTCCTATTGGTGCAGGCGGCACCAGAACAACTTCGGGTGCTGTACTACTCTCCAATTCGAGAGAAGGTTCAATAACCTCGTCTAGCTCTACCTTCCTCCCACTCACTTCTTTTGAGAGAAACTCCTTCTCAAGAAAGGATCCGTTCTTAGCAACAAAGACTTTGCCTTCGGATCTATGGTAGAAGGTATACCCAATCATTTCCTTAGGGTATCCTATGAAGACGCATTTCTTCGCTTTGGGTTCGAGCTTGTCCGGCATCAACCTCTTGACGTAAGCTTTGCATCCCCAAACTTTAAGAAACGACAGCTTAGGTTTAGCACCAAATCATAGTTCATATGGTGTCATCTCAAGGATTTAGATGGTGCCCTATTTAAAGTGAATGCAGCGGTTTCTAATGCAAAACCCCAAAATGATAACGACAAATCTGTGAGAGACATCATCGATCGCACCAAATCTAATAGAGTTCGATTCCGGCGTTCAGACACACCATTGCACCTGTGGTGTTCCAGGTGGCGTGAGTTGTGAAACAATTCCGCTTGCTTTAAGATGTGTGAGAAAATCATAACTCAAATATTCACCTCCATGATCGGATCGCATAAATTTAATTTTCCTGTTACGATGGTTTTCCACTTCGTTCTGAAATTCCTTGAACTTTTCAAACGTTTCAGATTTATGTTTCATTAAATAGACATACCCATATCTACTTAAGTCATCAGTAAAGGTGAGAAAATAGCGATATCCACCACCCATCGAAATACTCATTGGTCCGCACACATCGGTATGTATGATTTCCAATAAGTCCGTTGCTCGCTCCATTATTCCGGAGAACGGGGTTTTGATCATCTTACCCATGAGGCATGGCTCGCACGTGTCAAATGATTCAAAATCAAGAGACTTCAAAAGTCCATCAGAATGGAGTTTCTTCATGTGTTTTACGCCAATATGACCTAGACGACAGTGCCACAAATAAGTTGGATTATCACTATCTACTTTGCATCTTTTAGCCTCAATGTTATGGATGTGTGTTTCATTGCTTTCGAGATTCAGAAGAAATAAACCATTCATGACAGGTGCATGACCATAAAAGATGTTATTCATATAAATAGAACAACCATTATTCTCAGATTTAAATGAATAACCGTCTTGCAATAAACACGATCCAGATATAATGTTCATGCTCAACGCAGGCACATAATAACAATTATTAAGGTTTAAAACCAATCTCGAAGGTAAAACTAAGGAGAGCGTGCCGACGGCCATCACATCAACTTTTGATCCATTGCCGACGCGCATCATCACCTCATCCCTTGCTAGCTGCCGTCTATTCCGTAGCTCCTGTTTCGAGTTACAAATATTTGCAACTGAACCAGTATCATATACCCAGGCACTACAACGAGTGCTAGTAAGGTAAACATCAATAACATGTATATCAAATATACCTTTAATGGTGCCAGCCTTCTTGTCCGCTAAGTACTTCGGACAGTTGCGTTTCAAGTGACCCTTGTCCTTGCAATAGAAGCACTCAGTGTCCGGCTTAGGTCCAGACTTGAGCTTCTTCTCAGTAGGAGCAACGCGCTTGCCGCTGCCTTTCTCGAAGGATTTCCTTGCACCCTTAGCTTTCTTGAAGCTAGTGGTCTTGTTGACCATCAACACATGATTATCTTTCTTGATATCCACCTCCGCAGCTTTCAGCTTAGCGAAGAGCTCAGTGATCGTATCAGTGGAACTAATTTGATTGCGAGTAACTACAAAGCCTTTGTAGCTAGGAGTGAGTGATTGCAGAACTCTGTCAATCTTGAGCTCTTCTGAAATCTTGCAGTCCAGTTGCTCAAGGCGTTGAGTGTAGCCCGACATCTTAATGGCGTGCTCACTAACGGAACTCCATTCCTCCATTTTGCAGTTAAAGAACTTCTCAGAGATCACATATCTCTCAGAACGGGCCTGAGTCTGAAACATGATTTTTAGTTCCTCAAGTATCTCAAAAGGCCCCTTGAACTCCTCAAAACGATTTTGAAGTTCTGGTTCCATAGCAAACAACATGGTACTCTTAATCACACCATAATCATCTTTGCGCGACTGATAAAAAGCTTTTTCATCAGTCGGCGCTTCCTTAGCAGGAGGGTCACCTAGCGCTTGCTCAAGTACATAGGCTTTTTGTCCGCCAGCGAGAATGATTCTCAGATTGTGGAACCAGTTGGTGAAGTTAGACCCATTGTTTTTAAGCTTTTCTTTCTTAGCAAACACGTTGAAGTTGAAGTTGGACTTAGCCATTTGATCTACAAAATTTGCAAGTACAATTTAGACTATGTTCATGATAACTAGTTCAACTTAGTCAAATTACTAGATGAACTCCCACTAAATTCAACATCCCTCAAGTTGTTTAGTGAACACGATCCAAATTCACCACACCTAATTCGATCTTCATGAGAAGAGATGTGGTTTCAATGGTGGACAACAAGGTGTCGATCATATCATTCATATGACTCATGTTTAACCTTTTGGTTCGTGTGTTTCGAGGCCATGTCTGTACATGCTAGGCTCGTCAAGTCAAACCCAAGTATTTCCGCATGTGCAAAACTGGCTTGCACCCGTTGTATGTGAACGTAGAGTTTATAGCACCCGATCATCACGAGATGCTTTAAAATGACGAACTTTCGCAATGGTGCATACATGGGGAGAACACAATTTTATCTTGATCTTTAAGTGAGGAATCATCTTATAATGCTACCGTCAAGATCAAAGCAAAATAAGATACATAAAAGATAAACATCACACGCATATAATTTTATGTGACATGGTATAGACAATCTCCGCGCAATGATCTCCATCTTGTGCGCACCGGCATGATCTCCATCACTCCACCATGATTGCCTCCACCACGAATAGCAACTACAACTATTGCTAACTATTAGCGATAAAGTAAAGCTATTACATGGTGTATAAGAAGTTGACACGCAGGTCATACACATTTATAAAGACAACCATATGGCTCCTACCGGTTGTGATCTCATCGACATGCAAGTCGTGAAATATTACAAAACATGATCATCTCATACATCACATATATCATATCACATCTTTTGGCCATACCATATCACAAAACACTCCCTGCAAAAATAAGTTAGACGCCTCTACTTTGTTGTTGCATGTTTTACGTGGCTTATGGGAGTAGCAAGCTAAGAACGATTCTTACCCACGAAAAGCCACAACGGTGATATTATGGTTGCTAACATCCGTTGTAAATCCCATGACTACTATAGTGAGAGAAACTGGCATCCACCAGCCGCATGTGTGGAACAAGCCACACGTCAAGTGCGGAGCCGGTCTCGCGAACGAGATCGTGTAAAGTTGGCCTGGACCGCTTCGATCTCACTATGCCGCGCCATAAGAAATACACAACATAGAAGTTTGCAACAGAAAACATCAACGCCCACAACAAGCATGTTGCGTTCTACTCGTGAAACACATCTACGCATAGATCTAGCTCTGATACCACTTAAGGGTTTTGCAGCATAGTAAATCAAAAAAATTCCTACGGATGCGAACAAGAAAGCCAAGATCTAATTTAGGAGATGTAATCAACAAGAGAGATAGATGAGATCTTCATACCCTTGAAGAAATCGCACAGCGGAAACGTTCAACAGAACATGGATGATGTAGTCGTACTAGCCTTCTCCTCCTCGCGATCCGATCCAATCCAACGCTGCAAGTGACGACGCCTCCGAGAGATGTGCACGTACAGCACACCAACGACTCCGCCTTCCCGGTCCAGTGAGATATGGTGGAGTGGTAGATGGGATCAACAACACGACGGTGTGGTGCCTATGGTGGAGAGTATGCGCCGACAGGGCTTCGCCTATTTGCGTGGTGGAAGAAGAACTAAGAAAGGAGCTTCAGAAATCGGGCAGCGGCTCCGTGCAAAATAGGTCTACCGAGACCCGTGCGATCTGTGCCCTTTTATAGGCGCACCGTGAAACCCTAGGAGTGCGTGCTCTCTTGGCGTATGATGCAAGATGCTCTTGACGTACGATGCAAGATGATCGGCCAGCTAAGATCGATCTCTATCGATCCTGACATTGGCAGCACCGTGCGGCATGATGGCCTGTGGAGCCGGCCCACTAACCAACAAGCCCACCCGGCTAAAGCGAGCGAGCCAGGGCAGCGCCTGGCCGCATCGCTTCCTAGCGATCGAGCGAGCCAGGGAACGCTCCCTGGCTGCCGCACATCCTTTTTTTTCTTTGCTCCTTTTTTTTCTTTCTTCTATTTATTTCTTCTAAATAAATATAAGTTAATATTTATTAATTCCTACAATTAATAAACATTATATTTTTCACCCGGAACAATTCCGAACTCTCCGAAACGCTTTCACATATATCCCGAAAATACTGTAGCATTAATATGCGTTAAATGTGTGACCCTACGGGTTCGAGAATGCGCGGACATGATCTCCATCAATAATCAATAGCGGGATCTAGAAATCCATATTGACTCCCACGCACTCAGCGATGATCATATCGGATGAACCACGATGTCAGGATTCAATCAATCACATATTTGTATTCCCTTCGTCTCATGATATTTTACTCGCCCGAGATTCAATCGTCGGTATCGGCATACCTAGTTCAATCTCGTTCACAACAAGTACTTTACTCGTTCTGTAATCCGATATCACTTTGTGATTAACTCCTTAACCACGTGCTTGCAAGCGGTGTTGATATCGATTACGGAGTGGGCCCAAAGTATATCTCTCCGACTCGGGAGGGACAAATTCCAGCTCGATACATACAACCCAACAAGTACTTTCCGATCACCTGAGAGACACCTATATAATCCCCCTTTCATAGGATGACGTTTGATGACCTCAAAGCTCTCTTCCGGTACTAGGGAGTTGCATTATCTCATGGTCTAAGGAATACAATACTTGACATAGGAAAAAGCTTCGCAAAGATGAACACAATGACACGATCTAATTGTTGTGCTTTATTTGGGTCTGTCCATCACATCATTCTCCTAATGACATGATCTCATTATTAATTGACAACTCATGTCTATGGTTAGGAAACCTTAACCATCATTAATCAATGAGCTAGTCCATAGAGGCGTACTAGGGACACGGTGTTGTTCATAAACCACACAAGTATTAAAGTTTCCGCTTAATACAATTCTAGCATGGAATATAAACATTATCATGAACAAGAATTATAATAATAACATCTTTATTATTGCCTCTAGGGCATAATTCCAACATCAAGGAATAAAAGACGCTTGCGGCCAGCGGTGGAGTCGATGATCTGATCGATTCGAGGGAGCGGGAAATAGTCTTTCGGGTAGTGCTTGTTCAACGCCGTGAAGTCGATGCACATCATGTAGATCTTGGTGTCCTTCTTTTCCACCATGACTGGCGGTGACAACCATGTTGCCTCCTTTATCTCCCTGATGAATTTCGCCTCGAGGAGACGATTTATCTCTTCTCCCATCGATCGGGCTTTCTCCGGATTGTTGCGGTGCATCGACTGTTTGATGGGTTTTGCGTTGGGAAAGATCTTCAATTCGTGCTCGGCGAGTTCCTTGGGGATGCCTGGCATATCTGCTGGACACCAGGCAAACATCCTCCAGTGCTCACGGAGGAACTCGACGAGTGCGCTTTCCTATGCGGGGGAAAGGGAATTCGACACCCGCGCGGTCTTGGTGGGATCCGTCGGGTGGATCTGGTGCTCCCATGTCTCCTTGCTAGCGTCGAATGATAACTCTGGGGTGTTTTGCTGCGCCGGTGGATCTATGTCCATGCTGGTGCTTTCCCTGATGTGGTTAAGCTCCTCATGTATCCCGAATGTCTGGGACAAAGTGTTGAAATCCTTGTTGCAGTTTTTGGAGCGGGCAAAGCTACCGCTGATCGTCAATGGTCCTCTGTTTGCGGGCATCCACATCTTGAGGTAAGCGTAATGAGGGACTGCCATGAATCGGGCAAACGCTGGTCACCCGAGACTGGCGTGGTACTGTGAGGGCCAGTTAACGACCTCGATTTTGATCTTCTCCATTCTGAAGTTTGCGGGGGTGCCAAACATGACGTCCAAGTGTATTACTCCTAGAGGGTACGTCGGCTTTCCTGGGACAATTCCGTGGAAGGATGTCTCTGTCGGTAGAAGATCATTCATCGGGATCATGATCTTTCATAGTGTGTCAGCGTAGATGAGATTCAAGCTGCTTACTCCGTCCATGAACACCTTCTTGGAGGTGAAACCTCCTATCTGAGCCTCGGGGACTAGAGCGTGATGTCCTGGGTGCGGGATCTTTGGTGGGTGATCCGATCGATCGAACCCGATCGGGTGCTCTGACCAGTTCAGGTACTCAGGAGATGCTGGTGGTGCATGCTCAGCGTGGAAAACCTTCCTTCCACGCTTCCTCTGGATGAGATTTGTCGGGCGCCCCCTCTGGATCATAGGCACGAAACCACGTGGTGGAGGGAACACTTCCTCCTCAATGACCGGCTGCTGCGCTCGATGTGATGCTGGATCGTGGCAGCCTGATGGCCTTGTTGCACTGTGTTTGGTGGCGGCGGTGGTGCATTGTAAGCCACGGCGCCTGCGACACGCTGTTCTGACCGCATCTTTTCTTGAAGCGCTTGGCTGAGCCGAAGGAATTCCCTGCACTTGATGAGGAGATGTGCTGGTTTTCGCCTGCCATCCTTGTCGATGTAGGTGTGCCTAGTACACCCTCCGTTGATCAGTTCTTCCATCGAGGGTGGTGGCTAGTCACGACGCCGACGCCATTCCGTTTTTGGCCTCGAATCACGGCCGGCACCTCTGCTGCTGCTTCCATAGTAAGTATTTCCCTGCCGAGGCCCGTCGTGGTTGTCGGCGTGGTCGTTGTTTACGTAGCCTGCTGCTACCATGTCTGCTGTGTCCGAATCTCCATAACGGCCTTGGCGTCCTTTCTGTCGCACTCGTCGTGCACCAGAGTGGAGTTGCTCTTTTGGAGCAACGTCATGGTCTGGTGAGCGGCGACGACTTCTGGGGTTTGCGATGGAATCTTCTCCATCAGCCCATTTGTTTGCAAGGCTCATGAGATGGTCGATGGTCTTGGGCTTGCATCGTCCCAACTCTTCCCTGAAGTCTCACCGGATGAGGCCATCTCGAAAAGCGTCGATGGCTCTTTTGGGTGAGATGTTCTCCGATGTGTTGCGCAAGCTGAGCCACCACGATATGTATGACCTCAGACTTTCCCTTGTCTTCTGCACGCACAGGCGTAGTTCTTCGAACAACGTGGGTCATCGTGAGGTGCCCCGAAAGTTTGCGATAAAGGCCTACCGAAATTCCTCCCATGAGCGGATGCTATCTGGAGCAAGGTTATTGAGCCATGCCCTTGCGTTATCCTTCAGGTGCAATGATAGTAACTGAAGAGCGTTATCTTTGGATCCACCGCTAATGGTGACAGCGGTTATGAAGTCATCGAGCCAAATTTGAGGGTCCTGCTGCCCATTGAACTTGACTACCCCGTCACTGAGCTTAATTCCTTTTGGCAATAGTGTGGAGCAAATTAGGATGCTGAAGCACTCCGTGCCGCACAGTCCATGGCGACTATTACCGAATGTTTCCAGCTCACACTCGTCCTCGAAGCGACACGCATCACGTCGTGCACGTGCTAGGTCAACTATGTTCTGAGCTAAGCCATGTCGAAGCTCACCATTGATAGGTTGGACGACTTGAGGCCTGGGAGCACCCTGACGCCCTTGAGCGCCAAGTTTGGTGTATAAGCTGCTCCGCTGAAGGGACGTTTCTTTGTGGTGTTGCGTCGTGTCCTTGTTCATTCGTGCCTTGGAGCACCCTGACGCCCTCGAGCGCCAAGTTTTGCAGGTGACGCATATGCTCGTCGCCATTAGATGCGTTGGCAGCAATGTAAGCTGCAGCGGCCATGATCGCTGCCTCCTTGGTTTTGGGCAGTAACTCGGCCTCATTGAATTCTGCTTCCAAGTTTCTGGTTATGTTGTGTGCGTCGCCCCCCGGTGGGAGATGAGATCGTGATCTGCGCGGAACGCTCGACGAGTAATGTGATGATAACTCGGCACGTCGTCTGCTGGACGCGTTGGCTTCGTCTCTACGTCGTTCTAGGATTCGTCTCTCATTGCTGATCTGGTCCTTCTGCTCCTGGATGATGAATCGGAGTGCGGCCACCTCTTCGGGGCTTGGATTAGGGCCCATAGGTACCTCGCCCGAATAGACCTTCCTTGCGTGTCAGATCTATTTTTGTGTGATGTACCGGCCGCTCGCGGTTTGCCGATCTCGATTGTTGTTGGTTCCATGCTCGTTCCCATCTCCGTGCGATGCCATCATGCAGTGCCCACCGAATGGTGGAACTGAGTCGTCGCTGATTTCGCCTTGCGCCAAAGGGTATATGTCATCATCTCCAATGCATGATCCTGCCTCGATCATTGCATCAGAGTCATAATCGACCACGTATCCGCTGCCAGATATGGCGGACTCGCTCGAGTATGAACTAACTGAATTGTCAATCTTCCCCTTGGCCTCAGGGTAGACGTTGTCGTCTGAGCACGTGTACTCCGAGTATAACCCCTCGACGTAATCGGGGTCGTAAGTTGTAGGTTGGAGCGTGAGGGCGTTGAGAGCCCGTTCGCACTCAGATATTGTCGGGTAGATGGCAGCAGTGCCCCCCCGAGGGTCTTCACAGCCGGCGATCTCGTGAGGAGAGAAATCTTTGGTGCCCACAAAGTGATAGGCGTCGCATTCGACGCAATATGCGGTGGTTGGGGATGGAGGTGGATCTTGAAAGTCGTTCGACCCAACTGATGGGGTCGGCGTCTCCAGCCTTGAATCTTCCTCCGATGGCGTCGGTGGTGTTGCCGTCGGAGGAGTGCCCCGATCGCCAGTGGTGTGTTTGGATCTGCAACGAGCGGGGCTGATTCGATGATGGAGATCAGTTCAGCGGCTCTGTCGTCGTTCACGTGGAAGTTGAACAACCCGAGGGTCATATCGAAACCTCCAGTCCTTGCCGAAGTCGACCGTGTCAAGCTTGAGATGGGGTCGACGACAGTTGTCACTAGAGTGTCGATGGCGAACACCGAAGCGGATTCGATGATGGTTGGCAAAGCGGTGTTGACGTCAGTCGACGAAGTGACGTCGACGATGGTTGGTGATGCGGTGTCGATGTCGATGGTGGTTGGTGATGTGGAATCGACGGCGGCTGCTGGTGTTGAGCCATCGATCCTTGTCGATGCGGGCAGATCGGTGATGGTTGGTGAAGGAGCCGGCGAATCCGTAGATCCAGATCCCGTCGTCCCCACGGTCGGCGCCAATTGACGAGGTTCAACCCCGGCAATGCCCATGCTTGAGGGCTTTCGAATCATGGAGCGCTTCTGGGATCCGACGAACTCGACGACGATCAGACGACACAGGAAGACATAGGTTTTACCCAGGTTCGGCCCCCTTGTTGGGTAATGACCTACGTCCTACTTGTTTGACTTTATTGATGGGGTGGCTACAATGGTGGTGTTACAACGAGGGCGTAGATTAGATCTAGCCGAAAGTGGAGAGCTCTCGAGAATTCGAGCGCCCGGGTGGATGATGGCAAAAAGTGTCTCGCCGCTACAGGATCTCCCTCCCAACCTTTTATAGGCGAAGGTTGGGTCTCGGGATTGTCCTCCAAGCAAAGTACAGATAGAATCGGTTTGAATAAACCCTAGCCAAGCCCTAATTCGACTTGATCTCTTCGAGTCCTTGCCTCGTACGTCAAGTCTTGCTCCTGGGCCGCGCCAGGCTATCGTCTTCGTGGGCCTTGCCATCCCTTCAATAGATACCCTTTTTGGACCGAAAATCAGGTAGGCTAATATGAAGGACCCACGGGTCATTCCTTCGTCACCATCACTTGCAGATTTTTGGCCGCTAGTCTCCTCATACATTCATTTCCATTCCCTATTTGTGTAATTTGTGGTCTGAAGTATGATTTATGTTCAGGACCATTCATTTATTTGTAAAATAATTTGATTTGAACAATTTTTCTAAGTTGGAATATTGTTGTATTATGTGTTGTTGAAATGGTATTTAATTTAATTATTATATGTAAAAAAAATTGGCCTAAAGTGAACAAATATATATATGAAAGAAAACAACAAAACTCTAATTTGCAGTTTCGTGCTGTTCCGGGCTTCCGGCAGAACGGATACCGTACTCTCATACGGTAGAACCAAAGGTTTTATAGTATAAGACTACTGCCGGATCACTTTTTTGGTTTTTTTACAAACAATTTTTCAGTTTACCGTCCACCGGGTCACTTTTTCGTACCGCAAATTCTGTGGTTTATCGCATCCGTGTTTTGCGGTACCATGATAGGCTAGAGAAGTGGCTTCTCTTGTAGGAGGGCTGGTACGGCTTTCTCCCCATTCTGGGGCTCTGCATGCTCACGAGGTGTTTGATGAATTGCCTAGCAGATGATTCAGTGGGTAAAATCAGGATGAACATCTTTCTGGCGACTAGAAAGAGAAGTTTTATCGGAAGAGCATCGTCGTGTTCACAAAGTTCAGCTGTTTACTTTACTATTATACAATATCTAAAACAACAAGCATAGACAGCACAAATGGTAGGCGGAGTTTGCTACTAATATAAGATTCCGTGCATCGCTCCTATAGGCCAGAACAAATCTGATCAGTTGATCTTCCTCTGCTTGAGTTCTCTCTTCTCTCCGAGATCAGCATCCATCTTCTTGTCCACGTTCTTGCTGAACCCAGGGTATGGCTCGTAGCCAAACAGCTTGTTGAGTATCTGTGTGGGCAAGAGCCAACATATGCTAGTGAATGAGTATTCTCCATGCCGATTCAATTCCTAGTCGATTATGCACATGATATGTTTTACTATTAAAATTCAAGAATTGATTGATGTTTACCTGTAACAAGATGAGGAATGGCTCCATCAGGAACACCTCAGGAAGTTCACTGACCGTTGGCCCTTTCTTCTGTAAGAACAAGCAGATTCAGCAAGTGATCTCAGAAAAAAAAAAAAAGCAGATCCAGCAAGTAATCGTCACTGAATGTTGCCGCAATGGCTCGGTAGGTTGCCAGGAACCTGTGGAGACGCGGAGAACAGATCGAAGCTTACCTCGAAGAGGCCATGGCCGAGGAACTGCCAGGTCCAGCAGAAGAGCTGCGTGGCCAGCACGAGCTTCCAGGAGAGCGCGAAGCCGAGGCGGGCGGCGAGGGTGCGGCTGGCGGCCCAGGCGGCGAGGAAGAGCAGCGCGGCGAGGGCCCCGGCGCGGCGGTCGACGAGGAGGTAGGCTGCGGCGTAGGCGAGGGAGAGGGCGAGGGCCGGGTCGAGCGGGGAAGGTAGGGGCAGGAAGTGGAGGATGAGGAGGTTGGTGAAGAGGATGGGGCCGGCGAGCAGCGCGTGCACGGCGGCGTTCACCGGGTGGCGGTGCTGCGACCGGAAGAAGGCGAATTGCGCCTCCAGGTCCAGGACGCCGCGCGGCATCCTCTTGACCTCCATGGACGACGACCTCCAACTCCTAACCCCACCAAAACCAATGATCTAGGGACACACGCGCACCAGCAGTGAGGCCGAGACCCTTTTTATTAAGCACCAAAAGTGAGCGGTTGTCCTGCCTGTATAAAAGGTCGACATGACAAGCTGCTGTCACCATAATATGAGTTTCACAAATAAAATTATTTACTCCTTTCAGCCCATATTACTCTTTGCTAATACAAATATATCTACTATTTTAAAATATATCTAAATACATCTATATTAGTAAATAGTATTATAGGTCGGAGGGAGTAATTTTAAAGCTGATCTTTATCATCATACTGTAAGCGGTTGTCCTGCATATATAAGCTCGACATGACAAGCTGCTGTCACCATGATATGAGTTTCAGAAACAAAATCATCTAATTTCAAAGCTGATCTTTATCATCATACTGTGAGTCTGGAAACTTTTTTCTATGAAGGTATATAAAAGCTAAAGTGTACACCCACAGACAAAAAAAACTTCGATGCAATGATCCTAAAAAGAATCCATGAACTGCTCAAGGTTTCCACAATTCTCGTGTGAATCCGTGTTAGCACACGTCGCAGTCGGTCTGATTAGTTTAAGACGTCCACGGAAAAGCTTTGTTACCTGACACTTCATTAGCATTCATTCATGGCTGCATCTGCCCATTACAGTTAGCAGGCGTGCTACTTAAAACTGACTTGTCCAGGCCTCAGACAGTGTACGCAACTGATCAATGTGAACAGAGTTGTGGAAAGGAAAGAGGGCGGTGCGAGCTCGTGTTCCTTTTACTTCTTAATTAAGTCGTTCACACTTCCTTGTACCAATTGATTGTTTGAAATTGGGTTATGCCTTAACATGGATTATTATATTCTTTCGTTTTATAGGTTTTTGGCAATCCCCATCCCTAATCTGCTAGGAAGTAGTGTATTGGATATTGGTAAAAAATACAGTAAAGTTTGGGGAAAGTGAGGAAAATGGGGATTAAATTAGCCTAATAATAAACTATAACCAAACATGCTTTTAGAATAAGTGGGGATTTTGCAAACCCTGGAAATATTCTATACCAAACAAGATCTTAAGATTTTTATGTAAAATCTCATCGTAACTAAACGAGCCGGTACTAGAGAAGAAAAAGAAGGGCGACCCCTAGCGGCTAGGGTTCATGTTCCCATCGCTGGTCCTCCCCTCTCTAATGGCCTTTCAGGACTTGTAGTGGGAGGAGGACACCACTTCGTGGTCGTTGCGGCCAGGGCCGAACCAGCCCTTGCCCTTTGACATTGTGGCCGGTAGAAGCTAGGGGTTAGGGTTTCAGTAGGGAGTGGAGAAGCTTCCAGTGGAGACTGGGAGTGCCTGGGATAGCGATGGGGACGACGGGTTCCCATTCAAAAGGACCATGGTGGTAGGTGGACCATGTCGGTCGTCTCCCTTGGTCGTTGATGCGCGAGCCCCGTGAAGACTAGGAGGACACACGTGGATGTGCATGCTATATGTATCCAGCGCAAAGCCAACCGAATTTGTTATGAAGATGGGGGCAAAGCAGATAGATTCGAGGCCTTTGACCATTTGTGGTGCCCCATTGGACCTTGCCCTCTGTCCCGTCGAATAGATCGGACAGACTCGGTCTGTTTGTGAGACACCTTTGGAGTTGCTCTAAGGGCTTGTTTTTTTAAAAGGGAGCAAAAGCTTTGCCCCAATCTATTAATTAAGAAGAAGAGAATTGCCCAGTAAATTAACAGAAAATCGGGCGAAAACCGTTAAGGCAAGCACCCCGCTCCAAACAAACTAGCACTCTCAACCTACTACCTTCTACAACCACTAAGCACCACGCCGCAAAGAAGACCCAATCGACGGACAACTCAAAGAGGGTTCATCTCCTTCTTCTCCTTTTGCCCCAGATAGATACCTTCCTGAAAGACTTCTCCACCCTTGTTTGACTTCAAAGTATTTTTAAACTAACAAGAGAATAATTGTTAAGAATCTAGGCAATTTTTCGATTATATTAATCCAAGAGTAAAACATGAGCATGACGTGGACATACTGATATTTGATCATATAACTATGCAATACTAGGCAGATTGTAGAAACATCTACAGATATCGCTAGTACTATGCACATAGAAATAAGTAGGAGAGGGATAAGCATATAGTACCCAGTAGGCCAGTTGGCCGAAGCAGCAGCGGCGACAGCCTCATCGACCACCCTCTTGTCGGCAGCAGGCTGATCAGCTTCAGAAGACATGGTGATGACGAAGACGATGCGGAAGAAGTGGAAGCAGACGATCGAAGTTAAGCAGTCGCGTAGAAGACGCTCCCCAAAAACCTAATCGCCCCTCTCCCGTACAGGATCTCGAGAGGGCGGGGTTTCAGAGGCCTGCTCTCCCGCCAACCGTGTACGCAGTGGACGGGATGGGATCACCGGAGACAGCAATAGTGTAGAGAACGACTGAGCAGAGGCGCAGAGGGTTGTGTTCTGTATCTCAGAGAGGAGCGATCCCTCCAATATATAGGCACAGGCACAGGGGCGGATGCAAAAGAAACGCCCGCAATGAAGGCCATAAACGCCCGCAATGAAGGACTAGAAACGCCCGTAGTTAAGAGCACTTAATACAGACGTTTCAGCTCGTATTCATTCTCATTAGCGTTTCAGTTGCAACCGTTTGTATCCGTTTCTGTGCGACAAAAAGAAACTCGGCTCGGCGAGATTCCCGTAACCCGTAACCCGTAACCCGCGGCGCGCGCACGTCGTGATGAGGCGTGGCGTGGCGAGGCGTGCGTGCGTGCGTCGGAGGAGGAGCGCGCGTGTGGAGCTCCTCTTCCTTCTCACACTTCCACATACTAGTGGTGGAAGAGCTCACCTTATATGTTGGTGCTCATCTCTCCCAACTAGCAATGTGGGACTAAACTCCCACCACTTCCCTTGCCAAGCATGAATGGGCCCTTAGGGATTTTCTGAAATTGTTAAATGGGCCTAGAGCCCACCCCATATTTCAACAATCCCCCACCAGATCCCAAAGGCCCATGATATTGTCCTCTGTTCCCAACACTATTTTGATATACCAGTATTTTCAGTGGAGACCTGTTAGGGTTGAACATCCACCTAGAACAAATAGCTACACTCCTTTACAACGAACAATGGACTATGCCTTGAATTATCAGTTTGGCGTAAAGTAGTTTCACCAAATGTCTTACCAGTACTAGGCTGCCGAAGGATGACCCCTCGGGTGGAGCATATTAGTCACACTCCTGGCCTATTCATGAGCCTACTAGAGATCACCCCAATCTCATAGACTGTGACCAGCAGTCGTGCTCATATAGGTGTGTTCCTCCAAAGATCGCTCTGTAGGATAGCATCTTGCTTATACAAGCTTTGGAACACATTAAGACAAAAGTCATCCTGCCATACAGTTTCTGAGAGTACTGCATCTCCAACGGAGTGGGTTAGTAAACTACTCTCCTCTGTTCACCACTAGCTTGTTTTCCCAGGTCCTACTTCACGGGATCTCCGATCATATAGGTTGGGTTACTTCCATGGCAACTCATGTGGGTCTCATACCCATCTCCCTCGATGCATTTTCTATCACAACACGTGATAGCCCTTTAGTAAAGGGATCTGCCAGATTCTTAGCCGACTGGATATAATCCAACGCTATCACTCCGGAGTTTCTTAAATGTCTGACAGCTTTTAATCTCATTCTTATGAATTTGTTGGACTGCTTGTTGTTCTTTGAACTCTTTACCTTGACAATTACAGTTTGATTGTCATAGTTCATAAGAATAGCCGGTACTGGCTTTTCAACCACCGGCAAGTCCATCAAAAGATCTCGAAGCCATCCTGCTTCGACACTAGATGTGTCTAATGCTGTTAATTCTGCTTCCATTGTCGATCTCGTTAGGATCGTTTGCTTGCAAGACTTCCAGGAAACAGCACCACCTCCAAGGGTAAACACATAACCCGTTGTGGCTTTCATCTCATCAGCATCAAAGATCCAATTCGCATCACAATACCCTTCAAGTACTGACGGTTGTCCGGTATAGTGAAGTCCATAGTTCACAGTACCTTTCAAGTAGCGCATAATCCTCTCCACAACATGCCAATGCTCATCACCCGGATTAGAAACAAACCGGCTCAGTTTGCACACAGCAAACATGATGTCAGGTCTTGTAGCGCTAGCTAGGTACATGAGTGAACCAATAATTTGAGAATATCTCAGCTGATCCTTAGCTATGCCTTCATTCTTTCGAATCCGCACACTAGGATCATATGGGGTTGGAGAAATTTTGCAGTCCAAATATCCAAAACGACTTAGAATTTTCTCAACATAATGGGATTGCAGAAGCGTAATCCCATCCTCGTTATCTCTCAGTAGCTTGATGTTCAAGATAACATCAGCCACACCAAGATCCTTCATCTCAAAATTCTGAGATAGAAATGACTTAATCTCCTCGATGACTTTGAGGTTAGTCCCAAGTATCAGTATGTCATCAACATACAAGCACAGTATAACTCCTTCGCCCCCACCTTAGCGATAGTATACACATTTGTCAGCTTCGTTGACAACAAAGCCAGCAGATGTTAAAGTTGTATTGAACTTCTCATGCCACTGCTTAGGTGCCTGTTTCAGGCCATATAAAGATTTTAGTAACTTACACACATTTCCTTCCTGACCATCTGACGAAGGAATGACAGATGGGCCCCCGACATTCGCCTACCTAGTTTTCGGTCCAGGTGGGGTGTCTCAGGAAAGGCTTTCGAGGCTTATCAAGATAATGGCCTGACGCGGCCCAGGAGTGTTACTTGGCACACAAGCAAGATTTCGAGGAGTCCAAGCTAGATTAGGTTTCGGTCGATCCGATCTGTACTTGGCTTGAGAGACACTCCTGAGACCTAGCCTTAACTTATAAAAGGCTGGGAGGGAGGTCTCGAAACCCTAGAATCACTTCCACCCACCTCACGCCGGAGCGCTCGACAACTTAGAGCTATCTGCTTTTGGCCAGATCCAATCTGCGCCGCCATTGTAACACCATCATCGTCGCCACCACCTCAATACAAAAGTCAGACAAGCAGGACGTAGGCCTTTTACCTTTCGAGGGGGCTGAACCTGGGTAAATCCTCGTGTCCTTCTGCTTTCGTCTGATCGCCGTCGAGTTCGCCAGGTTCCCAATACGCTTCCTAGATCGAAAGCCCTTCGACATGGGCATTGCCGGGGATAAACCTCGTCACCATCTATCACAAAGCCATCGGGCTGTTGCATATAGATTTCCTCGTCTAGCTCTCCGTTCAGAAAAGCCGTCTTAACATCCATTTGATGGACAAGAAGACCATGCGAGGCCGCCAACGAGAGTAACACTCGAATGGTGGTCAGTCTGGCCACATGCGAATAAGTATCAAAGAAATCTTCCTCTTCTTTTTGGGAATAGCCCTTGGCCACCAGTCTAGCCTTGTACTTTTCAATAGTACCATCAGGCCTAAGCTTCTTTTTAAACACCCACTTACATCCCAATGGTTTACAGCCATAGGGACGTTCAGTAATTTCCCATGTCCCATTAGCCATGATGGAATCCATCTTGCTACGGACCGCTTCTTTCCAGTAGTCAGCATCTGAAGATGCATAGGCTTCTGAAATAGAAGTGGGAGTATCATCCACGAGGTACACGAGGAAATCATCACCAAAAGACTTTGCAGTCCTCTGTCTCTTACCCCTACCAAGGGTTTCCTCGTCATCCTCCTCAGGATTTTCATCAGGTGTTTGTTCATAATATTCCATAGGAATGGCAGGCTCAGGAGTCTCCTCTGATTCCTGTCTAGAAGTGCTTGGCATATCTCTCATAGGAAAAATATCCTCAAAGAATGTAGCATCTTTAGACTCTATAATTGTACCGACCGTCACATCAGGTACCTCAGATTTCACTACTAGAAATCTATAGCCGACGCTATTCTTAGCGTAGCCCAAATTAACGCAATCCACGGTCTTTGGTCCAAGCTTACGCTTTTTGGGGATCGGCACATTGACTTTCGCCAAACAGCCCCGTGTACGTAAGTATGAGAGTGTTGTTCTTCTCTTCTCCCACTGCTCATAAAGAGCGATCTCATTGTCTTTTGTCGAAACTTTATTCAGGACATGACATAATGTCAATATAGCCTCCCCCACCATGCCTTGGATAAACCCGTTGTATCTAACATGGCGTTAACCAAGCCTGTTAGAGTACGGTTTTTCCGTTCGGCAACCCCGTTTGACTGTGGTGGATAGGGAGGCGTCCTCTCATGAATAATACCATGTTCCGCACAAAAAGAATCAAACTCATTAGAGAAATACTCTCCACCACGATCTGACCGGATTCGTTTAATCTTCTTTTCAAGTTGATTCTCAACTTCTGCTTTATAGATTTTAAAGTAGTGTAGAGCCTCACTTTTAGTGTTTAACAGATATACATAGCAAAATCTAGTGGAATCATCTATCAGCGTCATGAAGTATCTTTTTTCACCTTTAGTCAACACACCATTCATCTCACACAGATCAGAATGTATGAGTTTTAATGGTGCCAAGTGTCTCTCCTCCGCAGCTTTATGGGGCTTGCGAGGTTGCTTTGCTTGCACACACGAATGGCACTTAGAACCTTTGGCTAAAGTGAAACTTGAGATTAAATTCAGTTTTGCTAACCGCGTCATGGAACCGAAACCAATGTGACAAAGACGTGAATGCCAAACTTTTGTTTCATTAACATTCGAATGAATATTGTTCATGACCTTATTACAAAAATCAGCAAGGGAAAAACAGAACAGACCTCCGCATTCATAACCTTTTTCAACAAACAGTCCATATTTCGTAACAACTACTTTATTAGACTCAAAGACCAACTTAAATCCTTCTCTGCAGAGAAGGGAGCCACTAACTAGGTTCTTCTTGATGGCGGGGACATGCTGCACATTCTTGAGCTGCACGATCCTTCCCGAAGTAAACTTTAGATCGACCGTGCCAACACCATGAACAGAAGCACTCGCGCCGTTCCCCATCAGTACGAAGCCTTTCCTTGTGGCCTGATAAGAAGAAAACAGTGAGATGTCAACACACACATGAATATTTGCACCTGTGTCAATCCACCAATCGGTAGATTGACTTACTGAAAATACTGTAAATAGATTACCGTACCCAGATGTCCCACTTTCATTGTTGCTCACGATCATGTTGGCAGTCTTGGAGTCCTGCCCTGGCTTCTTAAACTTGTTTGGGCACTTGTGATATGGCACTACCTACAAATACTAATTCATCAGTGAAGAAGTATATCATACCCGCCAAGCGCCGAGAAAGTAAAGAACAAGTTGTTATCAGCGATTCCATAGAAGATCGAAGTGCGGCTATGGCGAGCTTAATTCCAGAAGTACAGGTATTACAGATTGGTACGATGAAGCTTCAAATTGTACCGCAGCAAGAAGTCAAGCCCACTTTCCGAACACCATGCAAGTATATGACAGTAGGATAAATTCAAGTTAAGCTGACTTGAATTCAATCTCCAAATGCTGGTCAAGTTGCAGGTTACGTGTCCTTTTCTATTTTCCAAGACAATGTTTTGAGAATTAAACAAACCAGAAAACGCCATGGTTCCGGCGGCCAAATCTGTGTGTATTTTTTGTTGAAGATCGATCTGATTTCTGTGTTCCTGGCGAGGAGATTGGAGGCGTTGATCTCTAGTCTACTCCTGGTCCTATACGGATTGTCCAAGTGCTTCCTTCAAGGATCAAGGGTGTGTATGTTGTTTTGATTAGGTTTGCATCTGGAAAAACCTAATTCTACTACTTTGTTGCCTGATCGTGTACGTTGGAAAATATTGCTGCTGCTACTTCACGTGAGATTGGGACATGAAGGGATTATTATTACCGCTGGGAGCTAGCCTTGAGATTGCATATTTAATAGATTGTGCTTTGTATCGGGGAGCTAGCTGTTCAAGACTAGAAATACAATTGAGGACTGAATATTGGTTCCGTGACATATTTGGGCAAACCATCGTGGCGTCGATTTTGGTAATACGCCGTATCATCTTGGTACTCAGAGCAAGGCTGTCTGCGGTGTAGAATTTTTTTTCTCCTCGGCTGTTTGATCTTGATATTTTGTGAGATGTCGCTGCATGATGATTCCGATCTGGATGGAGGAGAAATTCCTTTGAGTTCAGACGTAACTGAAGATCTACGTATCCACCTTATGTCGATCAAAGGCGCCAATAAAAAGCTTCGCACAAAGGTTGAGGATATGTCTGCAAATATTGCAGGTGTCGAGGACAGGCTTAATGTACGATTGACGACTAGTGATCGCCAACGGGATGACAGTTTGCGAGTGGTGACAGAGAGCCTAAATCGGTTGACTGCGGCAGTTCAGCGCCTAGAGGCAAGAGATGCGACACCCCGGCAGTCCTGATCACCGCGGCGCGGACGCAATCAGTCTGATGCTGATGTTTCTGATTTGTCTGATGCTCGTGGAGGCTATCAGCGCCGACCGCGACGTGTTGCGGAGGTTCACCATGGTGCTGGTCAGCGGCGCAACCAAGGTGGTGAAGCTGCTCAGGAGGACGGCGGTCTTGGTCGAATAAAGCTGACCATACCAGAGTACTCGGGACGTTCTGATCCAGAGAAGTACTTGGAGTGGGAGATGCGCGTGAACCAGATTTTTGATGGCCACAATTATTCTGAAGAAAAGAAGGTTCGTATCGCATCCATGGAATTTACTGAATATGCTCTTGTGTGGTGGGATAATAAAAACCGTACTGGAGAGAGACCCGCAACATGGGTTGACATGAAGCGTGTCATGAGGGAGATGTTTGTGCCCGCTTGCTACACTCGACAGCTTCATAGTAAATTGCGTCGTCCTGTGCAAGGTACAAAATCAGTTGATGCATACTACAAAGAGATGCAAACATTGATGATTCGTACAGCAGTACGTGAGTCCCCGGAGGCAACCATGGTACGTTTCTTTGAGGGGCTAGAAGAAAAGATTCGCGACCGTGTTGATTTGATGCAATATAATGATATACATGAGTTACTTCATCAAGAGGAACGTGTTGAACGTTGGGTCTTGGATAAGCAAGCTGCGGAGATTCGTCCGAGTTACAACCTTGGGAGACGCAGTTCTTCTCATACTGATGATGGTAGTACTAAACCGGATGCTTCTTACAAGTCGGTGAGCAATGAACAAGACAAGGTAGCTGCTGCACATAAAGAGGTTTCTCAAGCTGCATCGAGCACGTCTCATCATAGTAATATTGTATGCCATAAGTGTGGGGGACGAGGGCACATAATGCGCATGTGTCCGAATAAAAAACAGATTTTGCTTATTGATGATGCATATGTTTCAGAATCTGAAGATGAGATGCCAGAACTTGAGGATGATACAAATAAAGATGATGACAAGTCCATAGATTGTTGGCCTCACCTTCATGTGGCGAGTTTGATGGCGCATAAGGTCCAGCGTGATGACAAGGTTATTGTTGAACCTGGATAGCGGCGTAGCATTTTTCAAACAGCATGTACCATCAAGGGAGAAGTTTGCAAATTGATTGTTGATGGTGGAAGTGCAAGCAATATGATTAGTAAGGATGTGGTAGAGTCTCTTTCTTTGTCTACATGGGAGCATCCGAAACCATACTATATGGAATGGATCAATGGCGTTGGCAAGTTGAAGGTCACCCATAGAGTGAAAGTTCCGTTCTCCGTGGATGGATATGTTGATAAAGTGGAGTGTGATGTTCTACCGTTGCATGTTTGTCATCTTTTATTGGGACGTCCGTGGCAACACGATGTCAACGCGCTTCACCATGGTCGCACGAACAGGTACTCTTTTATGCATAAGGGCGAGTTCTATACTCTTCTTCCCAAAGATGCAAAAGATATCAAATGTACTGTGGAGGTCTTCAAGAAAAATTCTACACGACGTAGGATGAAACCGAGGACGGTTTCTTTTGAAGGGAGGGAGGATGATATGGCACCACCTACAAATACTAATTCATCAGTGAAGAAGTATATCATACCCGCCAAGCGCCGAGAAAGTAAAGAACAAGTTGTTATCAGCGATTCCATAGAAGATCGAAGTGCGGCTATGGCGAGCTTAATTCCAGAAGTACAGGTATTACAGATTGGTACGATGAAGCTTCAAATTGTACCGCAGCAAGAAGTCAAGCCCACTTTCCGAACACCATGCAAGTATATGACAGTAGGATAAATTCAAGTTAAGCTGACTTGAATTCAACCTCCAAATGCTGGTCAAGTTGCAGGTTACGTGTCATTTTCTATTTTCCAAGACAATGTTTTGAGAATTAAACAAACCAGAAAATGCCATGGTTCCGGCGGCCAAATCTGTGTGTATTTTTTGTTGAAGATCGATCTGATTTCTGTGTTCCTGGCGAGGAGATTGGAGGCGTTGATCTCTAGTCTACTCCTGGTCCTATACGGATTGTCCAAGTGCTTCCTTCAAGGATCAAGGGTGTGCTTGTTGTTTTGATTAGGTTTGCATCTGGAAAAACCTAATTCTACTACTTTGTTGCCTGATCATGTACGTTGGAAAATATTGCTGCTGCTACTTCACGTGAGATTGGGACAGGAAGGGATTATTATTACCTCTGGGAGCTAGCCTTGAGATTGCATATTTAATAGATTGTGCTTTGTATCGGGGAGCGAATATTTGACGAAAAGGACTATCTGCGCGAGTGAAATGTCAAAAAAGACCACTTGTAAAAAAAATTGTCAAAAAGGACCACATCTCGGTGGCGGCACGTCTGGGCAGGCGACACGTGTCACCTGCCGCCTGGGCCAAATCCGGCATGTACATGCCGCCACCCCCAACGCCGGCATGTACATGCCGGATTTGGCCCACGCGGCAGGTGACACATGTCGCCTGCCCAGACGTGCCGCCACCGAGACGTGGTCCTTTTTGACAAATTTTTTCGCAGGTGGTCCTTTTTGACATTTCACTCGCACAGGTAGTCCTTTTTGTCAAAATTTCTCGGGGAGCTAGCTGTTCAAGACTAGAAATACAATTGAGGACTGAATATTGGTTCTGTGACATATTTGGGCAAACCATCATGGCGTCGATTTCGGTAATATGCCGTATCAACTTGTTAGCCCAATGTTCCTCCGAACCACAAGTGAAACAACCACTCTTCTTCTTATCCTTCTTGAAGGTCTTGTTGCCCTTCTTCTTAAAGTCGGTATTCTGTTGGACACCCATCTTCCCTTTGGACTTGTAGGAGTTGAAGTTCTTCCGTACCACATTGGCAACTGAAGTTCCTTCTCCTTTTCTATGCGAGTCCTTTGCTCTTGAATTCTGCTCAACACTCAGATGACCGATGACATCCTCTACTGAGAATTCACGCCTCTGATGTTTCAGAGTGGTGGCAAAGTTCCTCCAGGAATTTGGCAGCTTAGCGATTATGCATCCCGCGACAAATTTGCCCGGTAATTCACACTTCAGGAGCTCAAGCTCCTTGGCGATGCACTGTATTTCATGAGCTTGTTCCAAAACAGATCGGTTTTCAACCATTCTGTAATCGTGGAACTGCTCAATAATATACATCTCGCTTCCAGCATTAGTTGCACCGAATTTAGATTCGAGTGCCTCCCACAAATCCTTGGCAACCCGCACATGTAAATATGCATCAACCAACTTATCTCCGATCACGCTCCGAACTGCTCCAATAAAGACGATAGTGGCCTCCCTGAACGCCTTCTCCTGTTCAGGAGCAATCATTCCAGTGGGACTGACACTAGCGACCCAGAACATGTTCATCGCCGTGAGCCATAAGATGGTTTTGGTCTGCCAACGCTTAAAGTACGTCCCCGTAAACGGGGCAGGTTTCAGTGTAGCAGCAAAACCTTGGATCGAAAATTGCCTACACATATTAGGTTTTTGGATTGTTAAGAATCTAGGCAATTTTTCGATTATATTAATCCAAGAGTAAAACATGAGCATGACGTGGACATACTAATATTTAATCATATAACTATGCAATACTAGGCAGATTGTAGAAACATCTACAGATATCGCTAGTACTATGCACATAGAAATAAGCAGGAGAGGGATAAGCATATAGTATCTAGTAGGCCAGTTGGCCGAAGCAGCAGCGGCGGCAGCCTCATCGACCACCCTCTTATCGGCAGCAGCCTGATCAGCTTCAGAAGATATGGTGATGACGAAGACGACGCGGAAGAAGTGGAAGCAGACGGTCGAAGTTGAGCAGTCGCGTAGAAGACGCTCCCCAAAAACCTAATCGCCCCTCTCCCGTACAGGATCTCGAGATGGCGGGGTTTCGGAGGCCTGCTCTCCCGCCAACCATGTACGCAGTGGACGGGATGGGATCACCGGAGACAGCAACAGTGTAGAGAACAACTGGGCAGAGGCGCAGAGGGTTGTGTTATGTATCTCAGAGAGGAGCGATCCCTCCAATATATAGGCACAGGCACAGGGGCGGATGCAAAAAAAAAAACGTCCGTAGTTAAGAGCACTTAATACAGACGTTTCAGCTCGTATTCATTCTCATTAGCGTTTCAGTTGCAACCGTTTGTATCCGTTTCTGCGCAACAAAAAGAAACTCGGCTCGGCGAGATTCTCGCAACCCGCAACCCGCGGCGCGCGCGCGTCGTGACGAGGCGAGGCGTGCGTGCGTTGGAGGAGGAGCGCGCGTCGTGACGAGGCGAGGCGTGCGTGCGTTGGAGGAGGAGCGCGCGTGTGGAGCTCCTCTTCCTTCTCACACTTCCACATACTAGTGGTGGAAGAGCTCACCTTATATGTTGGTGCTCATCTCTCCCAACTAGCAATGTGAGACTAAACTCCCACCACTTCCCTTGCCAAGCATGAATGGGCCCTTAGGGATTTTCTGAAATTGTTAAATGGACCTAGAGCCCACCCCATATTTCAACAATACTTTGGTCTTTGAAAATACCGAACTATTAAATATTTTAAGGTGTTTGGATGCAATAAATATTGTGGCTTTGAAACTAAAGTATATTCTTTAAACTATATTTTTTGGAAGTATTGGATGAAGAGGGCTCTAACCGAAAATCCACTTTGGTGAGAAATGAAACGTGAACATGACTACACGCAATATTTTGTTGAGAAATGACATGTTTGGTGGTCTATGCAAAAATAATAAAAAATAGTGCTATTTAGAGCATTTAGATTTGTTGTTTACAACTCTGAGATTTATCTTTTTTGCACAGATCACTACATGTGTCTTTTCTCGGAGAATTTCGGCATGCTACTAGAACACATGTTCATGTTCGTTGTATAAAAATTCACCTTTTCTTGATTTTGTTTGTATTTTTTCGTTTTTTTATTAGACCTTGAGTATATGAGCTCGGGAGCAAGAAAACCATGTCCGGCTCTGACCCACTTTTTTTTCTAAAAATGAGAATGGAGAAGAACTGCGGTATTTGTTACTGTTAGTAAGACATTAAAATACTTTGGTTTTGACATACTTCGGTTTAGAAAATATATTAACCTACCAAAGAGAGCTTCATGCGTGGATGAAAGATTTTTGACCATAACCTCACGCGGTTGAGTTTGGATTCGAATAATTCCGACAGTTCAAACCCCATTTCCTCGGCATCGTATCAAATTGGGAAAGCAGAAATCTGATAATCCCGTGGTCCAACCCTTTCCCGTCTCATCATCGGCTCGTCTCTCTCTCTCGAAACACCCAAGCCCAATCCCTTGCTCTCTCTCTCTCCCCCGCGCCCCCCGCGCCCCGAGTCGACTCTCCCCCATCTCACCGATTTACCAAACCCTAACCCTAGCAGCTCTCCCCCCGTCTCACCGACCGCCCGCCGGCGAGGCGAACGACCGAGGATGCCGTCGGGATCAACGCAGTTCCGGTACACGCAGACGCCGTCCAAGGTGCTGCACCTGCGGAACATGCCCTGGGAGAGCACTGAGGAGGAGCTCGTCGAGCTCTGCAAGCCCTTCGGCAGGGTCGTCAACACCATGTGTAACGTCGGCGCCAACCGCAACCAGGCCTTCGTCGAGTTCGTAAGGCGCCCCCTTATCCCTATTCCCCTCCCTCGCCCCCTGCTCTGTCCCGACCGCTCTTGCGATTCTGCCTCGTGGCTGCGGCGGGTCTCCGCTGGTACTTTGATGAGTTCGCGTTTGTCGGTCCGAATTATGGTTTATTTATGCGATTGCATATAGTTATGCCACTACTGCTAGGTGTCTGTTTAGTTTCACCAGCGGCCGATTGATGGCTTGGTGCTATTCGAATGGAAATTTTGGGTTGATTGTTGCTTGCAAGCCATAATGTGCAGGCTATCAGCAACGGCGACGTGCCTCTGTTCAGCGAGATTCATACAACTTCATGTCACAGGCTGGAAACAGATTGTTCTTGTTGGTGATTGCAGTTTATGCTTGATTTGCAGTGTTGACTACTGTGTGATAAATATCGCATAGTTTTTGTCTGTAACCTGTGGCTGTACCCAATCGAATATGAACCATAGTTTCACTGTGGGCACATGTGGAATGTTGATGTGTGCTGGGCAAAAACAGATTTCGTTTGAGCAGGATTGTCGATTAATAGATCTGTGCTCATCATCATGCAGTATAACTGATTCTGATCATGAACAAATTTCCTGCTTTTGGTTGCTTTAAATTTAGGGAGAATCAACTGTACAAGAAATACAATCTGACAACTCTTTACAGGTAGAATGAAATGCTAGGTGGCCTGTGATCTTATTGAGTTTCTAAAGGGTCCCAATTTGAACATTTTAGTATAGTTTTCTAAATGCAGAAATGTGATACTTTCTGATTGATTTACCAGAAGTTTATAGTGAAAAGTGTACTGTAGGCTGGAGTTTGAAGAGCCATTAGGCAGACCCCAGGCCAAGCCTAGACAACACTTGTTCTTGTATTAGGGAACATTCGTTTTGAGCAGGATTGTTGATTCCTAACACATCTATGCTCATCATCATGCTTTAGCATCATGAAGGAATTACCTGCTTTGGCTGCTTTAAATTTTACAACGTTGGTGCAAGAATAGCTACTGCCCATTACTCTATAGGGTGAACAGCCATAATCAAAGTGTTAGGTCGGTGCGTTGTTTGGTTAGATTTCTATTGCCCCCACTACCCCGGAGGAGTCAGTTTATGGAGAAAATAGCCCTCTCCTGTTGTTTAACTGTATAGCAATAGGAGACATTGCATAAGTGATTTTCTGGTTGCAGATATGCGTTACCTTTAGTTTGATATATAACAGAAGTTTCCAGTAAAAGTTGAGCTTGAAGTGCTATTAGCTATATATATTTGGACTTGTAGCCTCATGGGGTTCTGACTTTTATCTTGAATGTGCCTATTTCAGGCGGATCAAAACCAGGCAATTTCAATGGTTTCATATTATGCTTCATCTTCAGAACCTGCCCAAGTTCGTGGTAAAACTGTATATATCCAGTATTCAAATAGGCAAGAAATAACAAACAATAAAGGCACTGGGGATTCTTCTGGCAACGTGCTACTTGTCACTTTTGAAGATGTCCAACCTAACGATGTTAGCATAGATGTTATTCACTTGGTAAGTATTCTATTCTTCGTTTGATGTGCATTTAATTAGTTCAACACGAATTTGCTACCACCGGTGGTAGCTACGCACCCTTGATTAGCCGTCGGATCCGCCTATAAGGCATTCTGGGCCTCTCGATGTACTTAACGGACTGAGCAGCCGTGACGGTTGTTTCTCTCTCTCCAGATCCCAATTTCCACCCGCACCGCAAGAGCAATACCCAACCCCACCTGCCCACCACTTTTTTTGTTCCCGACCTCCCATCCTTTTTCCTGTCTCTACTTCGTATCGATCTCCAGATCTCCGGTGGACGGTCGCCCGCAACGCCCTCACCCAGCTCCTGCCACGCGACCGCCGGCCACCGCAACGCCCTTTCCCACATCCTGCTGCGCTACCGGCGACAGCCCCTGGATGGAGATCTGCTCCCCACAGCCGTAGGTCGTGCTCCAGGACCGAGCCGCTGACCGGCCTTCCCATACTCTGCGCGGCCGCGCGCCAGTCACCTGCTCCAGCGCCGCACAGCAGTGGTTTCTGGAGGCGCGGGACGGCTGGCCCTTTCCCCGTCAGTAGGAGCTGAGTTGTGACGGTGGAGTTAACCTGCTGTGAAGGCTGTTTTTTTGTTGTGACCGACCGCATGTTGATTTCTTGATTTTTTCGATTTCTCTCTCTCCGACTTATGCCTTTTTTTATGCTCAACCCATCGATGGTGTTGTATCTGGCGCTTCCAGTGCGCCATGGATTCAGTTCCCCGGATGCTCTCGGATGTGTCCATTTTTCGCCACTAGTCGATTTCTTCCTGTCCCCATCTCACACGTTAATTTTTATATTGCCCTGGTGTTTTTCCTGATCCAGATCCAACGTTGATTCTACATGGTGTTTTCCCCGATTCAAATAAATTAGTATAAAAATTTCGATTTATATTTGCTTCACCGCACAATATTGATTCGCCCCGCTAGCTCCTTCCAGCGCCGCCTCGCCCAGCTAGCTCCTCCTAGCTCCGCCCTGCAGGCCTGCACCACAGCGGCGCCCGGCCGTTGACCACCACACGCCCGTGTGGTCGGGAGGATGTCGGGGAACTGGGCCGACGCCGAAGTCGACGGTGGTAGGGAGAGGAGGGTGGTGATGAAGGGTATCCATGCGGGAGGCCGGGGGTGGCAGGCCCGTCCTTGCTGGGTGGTCGCCTTGCCGTCGTCCGGGAGGAAGAGGGACGGTGGTGGTGGGGATCTGGCGTGAGAGAGCTGTGCGTGCGTGGTGTGGGGCTGGCTGAGTGGGTGGTGTGTCAGTGGACGGTGGGGTGGACCACAATCTTAACGGTTGATAAACAACGTTAGACATGGGTAGCTACCACCGGTGGTAGCTCACTATTTTGCTTAATTAGTTATTGACTTACTGATACATGATCCTTTCCATAATGATTTTCACATAATTTTCATTAGGTATTTTCTGCTTTTGGTTTTGTTCACAAGATAGCAACATTTGAGAAAGCTGCTGGTTTCCAGGTAACAGAGTGCTTGTGTGAAGTTGAATATATATTACTTATTTGTAAAGTCGACTTAATGGTTTGAATTTCCAGGCACTCATCCAGTATACTGATGCTCCAACTGCTCTAGAGGCAAAAAATTCGTTGGATGGAAGAAGCATCCCGAGGTAGTACATTTTTATTACTGTGCATTAGCAATTCTTTGGTACAAGAGTGATGCGATTTTCCTGAACAATATTAACTTCTTTACGTGCAAACATTGCTTTTTTACTGTTGCTTGTTAGCGAATCTGTGGTATATAAGTTACCAATGTTGATTTGCTCTTTCAGATATCTACTTCCTGAACACGTCAGCATTTGTCATCTGCGCATAACATTTTCTGCACACAAGGATTTGAATATTAAATTCCAGTCACATCGCAGCAGGTACAAGATACTTTAGAGCTCTATTAGTTTGGTTTTTTGTGTTCAATTTTATTTTGGTCTTTAAAACTCTGATTTGCATAATTGTTTTTAAGAGGGATCACACAAGTTCGTAACAGTGTCTCTTTGAAATGTGCAGGGATTACACAAATCCTTATCTTCCTGTTAATCCAACTGCAATTGAGGGAATTGCGCAGGTATGCTTGTAGTCATACTATTATATCTGATTTTTTGTCTTCTTAGCATGCTGTTTACACCATGGAAATTTGCAGCCCACATTAGGTTCTGATGGGAAGATTAAGGAGCTGGAGAGCAATGTACTTTTGGCATCAATTGAGAATATGCAGTATGCTGTGGGAGTGGACGTTCTACACACTGTAAGAGTATTTTTTGTCATAATTTTCTCCAGATTATTTTTAGTTTAAAATAAGAAAATATTTCTGAGAAAATAATTGTATAATCACTGTGTGAGGTAATTTCAGGTGTTCTCTTCTTTTGGTACTGTCCAAAAGATTGCAATGTTCGAGAAGAATGGTGGAATGCAGGCTCTAATTCAGTATCCAGGTATGTGCCAAAAACGGTAAACCTCACCATCTTAAAATACAGTAGGATATGCCGTGGTATCGTCAGACCTTGATCTATTGGATGTAGCCTGACCTTGATGCACCTCGGCTGTAGTTTGATTATTCAGATGTTAGTTCCCGATGAGCCAACTTCATAGGTGATACTGAACTCTTTTGGACATCTCATGGATGCCGTGTTGATTATTTAAGTTACATATTTGTTTATGCGTCAAAGTTTCTGAATTTGGAAAATTCAGCAGAGAGGTGTTGGAGTTCGTGAAGACTTAAAATGGACATCTACAACTATGCACAGCTATAAAGTTGCCTTTTGTAATTTCTTGATCTTTTTTACTGTTTCCTGTAAGAATATTCTCTTTTCTTAGTAGAGCTGATATTCTGCCTTAGACACCACCGACTTAATTGTTCCCTCGCTGGGTTAGAATAGCAGTCACCATGACGTATTCAGTGCTCCCTGTTCCTCCTAAAATCCGTGCAAATGGTCTGACAATATTCTTAGAATTTGTGAAAACAAAATCAATTTACCATGCCAAAAAAAGTGAAAACTTGTACAGTGTAATCAATTTGTGTAGCCTATCTTGACGCTTCTTCGAATGTGGGACAAAACCGATGGGATTCCTTAGGACAGTGTTTGATTTTGTCAAAATGTTCCATTTTGAGAACGAGAGTATTTCAACTTTTCAAGGTTCTGTTGTCATCGATGTAGATGGAGTAAATTATTTTATTTGATAATAATAAATAAAATATTGTTGTTCTTCGGGCTGACTAATGTCTCATTGATTCCGAGAACTAAAAATCATTCCTCCTTCGCTACCAGAATCTTTAAAAGAATTACGTTTTCCCAAATTATCTTTCATGCATATTCACAACAACTTATAGTTTTCGAAAGATTCGTAGAACTAACAGAAGCCATATTTGCAGATATAACAACAGCAGGAGTTGCTAAACAAGCTCTGGAGGGGCATTGCATATATGACGGTGGTTACTGTAAGCTTCATCTGACATACTCTCGTCATACTGATCTGAATGTAAAGGTATAAATAATAGTTTTCAGGTTCTGTAAATTACAAAGAATAAATGCATCCATTTAGGAGAAAATTAACATTGCTATTTTTAGGCAGCAAAATGTACCATTCATTAAATTTGACGGTAGTATGATTTCTCGACATCTTGTCTTGCTACTGCTTGCTTCCACAATGTTTTTCGTGATATGATATCTGTATGCTGGCATTCAGGCACATGATGAGAGAAGCAGAGACTACACCGTTTCAAATCCTAGTGCCCAGGTGCAAGCTGCAGGTCAAGCCCCAGGACTAAGCACTCCGGGAACAGTGTGGCAAAACACCACGCCAGCTGCTTCCTTTTATGGAACCTCAGCAGTAGCGACCTCTGTTGGACAAGTACCAGCTTGGAATCCCAACATGCAGCAAGGGGCATTCGCATCTGCATCAACCTCGTACCCAACACAATCATCAATGGCAAACCCAGGTCCGCACTATCCGGCAATCGGATCCAGTTCCGGTGCTCCACCAATGTTGTACCAAGCATCGCAGCAGATTGCCCAATATGGCACACCCCCTGCTGCTCAGCCTCATGCGCCCATGGCTGGCCAACCGATGTACTTTCCGAAATAAGTTGTGATATAGTGTAGTAGAGCAATTGCGTCTGTTATGTGCAGCAGCTATGGTCTTCCAAGTTTTGCAACTGCATTGTAGCACTGATATGTAGTTTCTTGTTACTTGCGAGATCCCTGTGGTGTAACTGTGCCTGTGCGGCTGTTGTTGCCTGTAAACTGCCCAGCAAAATGAAAAATTACTCATCTCTTTCATATTGTTCATCGCAAAACTTGTGTACTGTTTGTGCCTGGTAATTTATCGGTTCAGAATGCAGGCTCCAACAGAGTGTTCTGTTTGCACTATAACTGGTTGATGTAAGCGAATACTGGTATAGACATTTTTTGGCCATGCCGGTTCCTTGTTTGTTTCATCTGTGAGTTTCATCAAGGAACGATAGTTACTGCACGTGTGCTTGCACTGGCAAAAACTTCAATTCAGAAATCAGTTTTTTTTTTTTTTTTGAAATTATCGTGTTTTTGCAAATGCACCTTCTGGAATGAGGTTTAACTTCTCCCGTTCATGTGGAAATGAACCAATTACAGTGATTTTCGTGTGCGATATCTGTGAGAGCTTTCTGTTCCGAGCAAGCTTTGTTTCCTTTCGTACCTGGCCAGATGTTTCTATGCAAGCCCCATGGGGCATCTGCGCGGTTCCATATCAATTGTGGTGGTACTTACAGCAGATCCACAAACAACGATATTTCTGTCCACTCGTGTACCATACAACGGGGGCATCGAGCGATACAAACCAAGCAACACATATTCTCGTAGGTCCTTCACAATCCGACGTGGCAGCAGGATGCAGCCACAGCTGACACCGCATCCAATAGCAGTCCTCGGTTTGATTCCCCTCCATCCTGGCATCCGGATAACGCAGGATAAGGGCCAGCACCCCTCAATTGGCCACCCATCTCACGACGCATCCCGGCCCTCCGATCAACGTGCGACGCCGATCCTGTCCGTACACGCAGCCGGAGCCTCGTGGCCACTCCCTGGCAGTTTAATACAGTCCAAGCTGCACCTGCCAGCAGAACGAGCCTTCTCTCTTCCGGCGAACGATCTGTCCGCCCTCAGCTCAGGGAAGAAACATGGCGTCGATCACCGCCCGCGCCCCCGTCGTGGCCTTGCGCCCGTCGACCTCTTTCGGACACTCCGGCCGCGTTGGACAGGCCTCGCCGTCGTCGTCGACGAAGCGTAGCCTCCGGGTGGAGGCCAAGGGCGAGTGGCTCCCCGGCCTCACCTCCCCCGCATACCTCGACGGCAAGTAAGTCCTCAATGTACATTTCACTCAACTTTTTTTCAAAATTCGAGTATTGGCGAGCTAATTGCCATATATATGCAGGCTGCCCGGTGACAACGGATTCGACCCGCTGGGCCTGGCGGAGGACCCGGAGAACCTGCGGTGGTTCGTGCAGGCGGAGCTGGTGAACGGGCGGTGGGCGATGCTGGGCGTGGCGGGGATGCTGGTGCCGGAGCTGCTGACCAAGATCGGGCTCATCAACGCGCCGGAGTGGTACGACGCCGGCAAGGCGGACTACTTCGCCTCCTCCTCCACGCTCTTCGTCATCGAGTTCATCCTCTTCCACTACGTCGAGATCCGGCGGTGGCAGGACATCAAGAACCCCGGCTGCGTCAACCAGGACCCCATCTTCAAGAGCTACAGCCTGCCGCCCCACGAGTGCGGCTACCCAGGCAGCGTCTTCAACCCGCTCAACTTCGCGCCAACACTCGAGGCCAAGGAGAAGGAGCTCGCCAACGGTATGTAAATTGAACAAACTTGTGCGATTTATACTCTACGTTCCAAATCGATCGGAAGCTAAGATGATCGTGCTATTTTGTAGGGCGACTGGCCATGCTGGCGTTCCTGGGGTTCTCGGTGCAGCACAGCGTCACCGGCAAGGGGCCGCTGGAGAACCTGTTCCAGCACTTGTCTGACCCGTGGCACAACACCATCATCCAGACCTTCTCCGGATCCAGCTAAGTCGTATATATGATCTGGACGTACGGCTGCAGGTTGATGTAAAATGGATGGCGCATGGATCGATACATTTTGTGTTGTAAACTAGTAGCGCTATGCACACCCACACGGCTGCATGGTATGGAGTGGGTGATTGTTGTGTACATTACAGGGGAAGCTAAGGGGCCGGTGCAGTGTTGTAGTACTCCCTCCGATTTATAATACTCTTCGCTAACACGGATGTATCTAGACACATTCTAGTGATAGATACATCTATATTTGCGAAGAGTAATATGGGTCGGAGGAAGTATCTTAATTATGACCATGGTGATTTCTGTGGTGTTGCTGTTAGCAGTGTGTGTTGTTAGATAATTAGGCATAATTTTCATGATTAATTCCATAATATTAAATATGACAATACCAGCTACTACCACATGTAACTCGAACATACTAGATGTACTAAACAACAAGATGAACGGAAATAAGTAGCAGCTAAACATGTACTCGCAGAACATGATGAACATACGAACAGTAGTAGATCGCACGTACCGTTCGTTTGCAGATGTAGTCGTTGCAGTAACGTTGTTGATCACAACGTTGGAGAAGACCGGTCAAAGCAGACGGTGATGAAGACGGCGGTAGGCTGCACCGCCCGACTTGGATGGAAGACGACCCGTGATGAAGAGCTTGAGCAGTCGCGCAAAGCGCTTCCCAAAAACCTAATTCGCCCTCTCCCGTACAGGATCACAAAGACGAGTGGTTCCGGAGACCTGCTCTCCCGTTCGCCGGTGCACGCCGGCGCTCGGGATGAGGTAGACTACGGAGGCGGCGCAAGCAGCGAGAGGTGGCAAAACCCTATATCGGTTTCAGGTGTCTGCGGCGGTAGCCGGGCAAGGCAACATGGGCCACGCCCACGTTGCACGCCCGAGTCAGTTACAGCAGCCCACGATCTGGGAGCGACCTAAACCGGCTAGCTGTGACGCGTCCGTCAAGGACTCGGTCAAACGTTCGGTTTTCCTGTGCAGCAAAAAGATAAGCTCGGCTCCGAGGCTCAATTCCGCAAACCGCGGCGTGCGCGCGCGTCGTGACGTGTCGTGTCGAGACGAGACGAGACGAGACGAGATGAGCGAGGAGGAGGAGCGCGCGTGTGGCACTTCTCTTCTCACTCACTTACCAAGTGGTGCAACACCCCACCTTATATGTTGGTCTACATCTCTCCCAACTTTCCATGTGAGACTAAACTTAGCTCCCACCTCTTGTCTTTATGCAGCCAAAAACTTGGGCTGCATGTTACATGGGCTCATACACATGGGCTTTGAGATTTCTTAGGAATTTCTAAAATCTAATATGTGCCACTAACTTTGGGCCCAATATTTCAACAATCCCCCACCAGATCTCAAATGCCCATTTAGATATTTCCCAAACCTCACTACTTGTTTATATACCAGTGTTTTAGCAGAGATTGTTAAGTTGAACTTCCGCCTAAAACCTTAAGCTACGTCTATCAGCAACTTGAACAATGGACTACGCCTTGAATTGCAAGTTTGGTGCGTCAAGATTTCACTCGAAGTCATAACCAGTACATGGCTGCCAGTAGCCTACCCCGCGGGTTGGAGCATATGCATCGTACTCCATGGTCTCTTCATGAGTTTACTAGAGATCACCCAAATCTCATAGACTGCGACATTTAACAGTCGGACTCATATAGGTGTGTTCTTTCAAGAATGCTCTGTAGGATAGCATCTTTGCTAATCATAGCCAACAGAAACACATTAAGGCACGTTGCCAACCTGCCTTACAGATTTTGAGAGTTTTGCATTATTGATACGTCTCAAACGTATCTATAATTTTTGATGCTCCATGCTTGTTTTTACACCATTTGCCTTGTGTTTCGTTACACTTCGTGGCACTTTTATGCATTTTCTGGAACTAACCTATTAACAAGTTGCCACAGTGCCAGTTCCCTGTTTTCTGCTGTTTTTGTGTTTCAGAAGTGATACACAGGAAATATTCTCGGAATCGGACGAAACAAAAGCCAGAAGTCTTATTTTTCCCGGGAGCATCCAGACATCCGAAGAGAGGAAGGAGAGGGGCCACAGGCCACCCTCACATAGGGCTGGCGCGGCCCAGGCCCTGGCCGCGCCACCCCTGTGTGAGGAGGCCTGGGGCCACCCCTGACATCGCCCCTTCGCCTATAAGAAGCCTCGGGACGGAAAACCCTAGAGGATTCGGCAATTTTCCAGAAGCAGTTCCGCAGCTCCGCCGCCACCGTCGACGAATTTTGGGGGACAGAAGTCTCTGTTCCGGCACCCTGCCGGGACGGGGAAGTGCCCCCGGAGCCATCTCCATCGGTCTCCATCGCCGTCTCCGCCGTCTCCATCGACCTCACCGCCATCTCCATCAACCTTGCTGTCTCCTATGATGAGGAGGGAGTAGTTCATCCCCGGGGCTAAGGGCTCTACCGGTAGCTATGTGGTTCACCTCTCTCTCCCATGATGTGATCTTTATGTGATCGTGAGCTTTGTATCATGTTGAACAAGTAGATGTTATTATTCAGATATTATGCTACTCCTATGCTTAATTATTATAGTGTACTCTAGTGATGTTATTAAAGTAATCTATTCCTCCTGCCATGGTGTAACGGTGACAGTGCGTGCATCGTGGTGGTACTTGGTTTAGGCTATGATCGTGATCTCTTGTGGATTATGAGAGTAATTATTACTATGATAGTATTGAGTGATCTATTCCTCCTTTCATGGTGTAATGTTGACAGTGTGTGCACCGTGTTAGTACTTGGTCTAAGTTGCAATGATTTCTATCTTGAATTGTGCTTTGATTTGGATGTCTCTATGAGTGGTGTTTGTCAAGTACTTGATGAACTTTAAGGGGTGCTTCTGTAGCCACTACACAATGATTAGTGTTATTCAATAGGAGAGTAATTCAGAGTACCATAGTGGAGAGAAGTTGTTTATTTGTTCAATCATGTTATATTGTTGGGAGTGTGTCCACTAGTGAAAGTATGATCCCTAGGCCTTGTTTCCAAGCATTGCACACCATTTACTTGCTATTTTGTTACTTGTTTGCTCACAGCGATATTTATTTCACATCACGTTTGCTATTTATAATCATCTATACCACTTGTATTTCACTATCTCTTCGCTGAACTAGTGCACCTATACATCTGACAAGTGTATTGGGTGTGTTGGGGACACAAGAGACTTTCTGTATCGTAATTGCAGGGTTGCTTGAGAGGGATAGCTTTGACCTCTAACCTCCCTGAGTTCGATAAACCTTGGGTGATCCACTTAAGGGAAACTTGCTGCTGTTCTACAAACCTCTGCACTTGGAGACCGAACAAGTGTCTACAAGAATAGAAGTGCGTAGACATCAACCTATTTTCTGGCGCCGTTGCCGGGGAGGTAAGGTAAAAGGTACTCACATTCTTTGGTTACTAAGTCTTTTAGTTGCTGGTGAGTGCTCGGAGTTATTTCCTTTAGATTCTGCAATTACATCTTTTTGTTTCTTGTTTTTTATTTTCACTAGTTAGGCTTAATGGAAAACAAAGAGTTCTGTAGTCTTTTTCCTGAGTTTAGATATGAAGTGTTTGAAGAGAAATTTGAAAAACCTTTGGAGCTTAATTTGCATGCTAATAGTGTTGTTAGTATGAATGCTTTGAACACCGTTGTTGCTAATGCTATAGAAAAGTCTAAGCTTGGGGAAGCTGGTTTTGTTAAGCATGATATTTTTAGTTCCCCAACTTTTGTGGAAAAAATTTGCTCTGATGATATTTTATCTCCCATATGTGATGTTCCTTCTTATGATGATATGTTTGAAGAATATGCTTTGCGAAATAGCTGTTCTTTAGCTTGTGATGATACTAAACCTCTAGTTTATGATGGCTATGATGATGAGTATAATATTTTCAGTTCACCTACTATTGAGGATAAAATTAGTTATGATTACAATATGCCTCCTATTTATGATGATTATGGTGATGCGAATGATTATTCTGTTGAATCTGCTCCTACTACTATTGTTCCTGTGGTGAGTATTAATTCTTTTATGCATGTGGCTCATGATAGGGATGTTTTATGTGATAGTTACATTGTTAGTTCTATTCATGATGCTATTGAAAGTTATTATGAGAGAGGGAAACATGGTTTGATGGATCTCAACAATATTAAGTTTCCCCTCTTTATGTTGCAAATCTTGAAGTGGCACTTGTTTTATCTATCCATGCGTGCTACTATGTGCCTCGTTGATTTATTTTCTTACAAGATTCCTATGCATAGGAAGTGGTTCAGATATAAATGTCTTTCACATTTGCTTTTTGATGCTCTCTATTGCTTTAAGTTCCTATATGGCGCCTTTGCCTCAAGCTCTTATATGGCGCCCACATGAGCATCTTTGCAAATTACTGCGCCTAGCTCAAAGGCGTTAAAGAAAAGCACTCTTGGGAGATAACCCAATGTTTTCTTTTCAGCACTTTTTCTTTTATTTGAGTCTTGGAAGTCATTACTACTGTAATGACCGCTCCATATCCTTTTTATTTCGTTGTTGTGCCAAGAGAAGCCTCTAATTTGAGTGAGGTAAGATTTGGGGATGTTGCTGTCCCGAAACAGTTTTTGGTGCTGCACCGTAAAAATTCGTGAAAATTCTATGTATATCTTTTGGACCTGAGATTTCTTGTGCATATGCCCCAGGTTATATCCAAACTTTCATTAGTTGAACACTTTTTGATTTGAGCAACAGAAAACCCCTAAAAAATTCGGCCTTTGTCAGCTGTTCAGTTTTGACAGATTTCTGCCAATATTTGTGTTTGCCGCTTTATCGCTTTCTTTTGAGTTCTTTTGATCATGGAACTTTTGGGGAAGTTGCTACAGTAGTATATGCTATATATGTGGTAGTTTTGTGTTGAAATCTGAACTGAAAAGGGTTGATTATATGTTATGCTACACTAATGTTGCTAATAGATTTGTGTTTAGTTTTGTATGAAGGAAGTTTTCAAGTGTAGGGATTGGAGAATGATGAGATGAGATGAAGAATGGACAAAAGCTCAAGCTTGGGGATGCCCATGCATCACCCCAAGAAATATCCAAGAAGTACAAGCGTCAAAGCTTGGGGATGCCCCCGAGGCACCCCTTCTTCATCGGCAAAAATCAGGTCACCTTTCAAAACACTATATTTTTATTGCTTCATGCACTATGCGTTTTTCTTGGAGCGTCAGTTGTTTTTGTTTTCAGTATTAGTTTAGTTTAGTTTGCTGCAATAAATGGTTAGATCACATCATGTTTCTTTTGGAGGAGATGAACTCGCTTTTCATTTGCCAAGAACACTCTAGTTTTCACTCTTATCGTTCAACGAGTGTTCTCTTTTTCTGCTACTGCGTTTAGCTTGCATTTTTCGCCTTGATTTTTGTTCAGATCTTGTTTTATCTTTGCATCAAGGTGTATTTGGACCTCTGGTCTATGTTGGTTTTCCTCAAAAGAGTTTCCTCAAAAAGGTTTTAATGGTGTTGGAAAAGAGAAAAAGCTTTATGCAAAAAAGTGGTACAAGAAGGAGCTTGTGTAGACTGCGGCTTAGACTTTTTCATGTCGTGCTTGATATCTTTTTGATAGTATGCTTAGTGGTTTTTGCTGTAGCATGACTTGTCTCAAATAACTGAGATTGCTTAATGAGCCTTTGAAAAAAATCATGCGTTGTTTTTATTGTATGGAAGCATTATTTTGGTTTTCTCCTTGATGCTTTATTTGGGTTGACTTGGCGCATGCTCACACATGTTAGACTCTTACAAAGTCGCCAATAGCCTTCATGATCATTTAGTTTTTGACTTTTGATGCCATCTTATGCTTCTTTTAATGCCGCTTTGTCGCTTTGCATGATTATGACCATTATTGCTCTCTTAGTTGGTCGCTCCCAGTCTTTTGCTAGCCCTCATTTTGTACTGAGTATGAGCTCTACTCGTGCGTCCAACTCCCAAAAACCAAGTTTGCCATTGTGTCCACTATAAATTCCTATGCATGGTATTTGCAAGCCATTCCAAAGTAAATTCTCATGTGCTACCTTTCAAAAAACCTTCAAAATACTTCTCGTTTTGTGACACTGTTTTCAGCTCATGGGAGCGTAGTGGTCGGATTTGCTATCTTCCATATTGCTTATTCCAAAAAGAAAAAAAAAGAGAAAAAAGAAAAGAAAAAAAAGGCACTCCTCCATGGAATGTGAATGTTGGTGGGCACCCGATGGAATCGGTTAGCCATGATTTGTGAAAGGAAAAAGGTGGGGAGGAGTGCCAAGTTTTATAAAAGAGCACAAAAGTGCCAATCTCTCTCTCAAAAACTTGCTTCATTTTTGTATGGAAGATAGTAAGAACCCCATTGCGAGTCGTTGACAAAGACAACCACCTCTCAAAACCAATTTTTATCTCTCTGTTTTACAAATGAAAAGCTCTGGCACATGTTTAATCACTGCTTCCCTCTGCGAAGGGCCTTTCTTTTACTTTTATGTTGAGTCACCACCTTCTTTCTTTATGCACCATTAAGAGAGCATAGTTGTCATTCTTAGTGTGATATGCATTGTCCCAAAGTTCATTGATTGATTCATATTGTTGGTTTCACTTGTTCTCAAATTATTTGTATCTAGTCGCCATCTTAAACTTGAAGGTGTCCTATGCATTTATGTTTTGCTCTCCATGAAGGACAAGCTGAAAACCATTTGTATGTTTTTCCTTATGATTTGAACACACGTTTGACTTTCATTGTTTCATTTTCATGATCTTTTGTTTGTGTTCATTTTCATGTTATAACATGGTTGCTAAGTTTATATTGTCAAGATTATATCTTTCATGCCCATGTTTTAAGTTCTTATGATCCCAGCTCACAAATGCTTACATATATGATCAAGATTGTGATGGTGCATGTCACCTCAAAAATTATTTCTTTTGTTATCACTTACCTACTCGAGGACGAGCAGGAGTTAAGCTTGGGGATGCTGATACGTCTCAAACGTATCTATAATTTTTGATGCTCCATGCTTGTTTTTACACCATTTGCCTTGTGTTTCGTTACACTTCGTGGCACTTTTATGCATTTTCTGGAACTAACCTATTAACAAGTTGCCACAGTGCTAGTTCCCTGTTTTCTGCTGTTTTTGTGTTTCAGAAGTGATACACAGGAAATATTCTCGGAATTGGACGAAACAAAAGCCAGAAGTCTTATTTTTCCCGGGAGCATCCAGACATCCGAAGAGAGGAAGGAGAGGGGCCACAGGCCACCCTCACATAGGGCTGGCGCGGCCCAGGCCCTGGCCGCGCCACCCCTGTGTGAGGAGGCCTGGGGCCACCCCTGACATCGCCCCTTCGCCTATAAGAAGCCTCGGGATGGAAAACCCTAAAGGACTCGGCAATTTTCCAGAAGCAGTTCCGCAGCTCCGCCGCCACCGTTGACAAATTTCGAGGGACAGAAGTCTCTATTCCGGCACCCTGCCGGGACGGGGAAGTGCCCCCGGAGCCATCTCCATCGGTCTCCATCGCCGTCTCCACCGTCTCCATCGACCTCACCGCCATCTCCATCAACCTTGCTGTCTCCTATGATGAGGAGGGAGTAGTTCATCCCCGGGGCTAAGGGCTCTACCGGTAGCTATGTGGTTCACCTCTCTCTCCCATGATGTGATCTTTATGTGATCGTAAGCTTTGTATCATGTTGAAAAAATAGATGTTATTATTAAGATATTATGCTACTCCTATGCTTAATTATTATAGTGTACTCTAGTGATGTTATTAAAGTAATCTATTCCTCCTGCCATGGTGTAACGGTGACAGTGCGTGCATCGTGGTGGTACTTGGTTTAGGCTATGATCATGATCTCTTGTGGATTATGAGAGTAATTATTACTATGATAGTATTGAGTGATCTATTCCTCCTTTCATGGTGTAATGTTGACAGTGTGTGCACCGTGTTAGTACTTGGTCTAAGTTGCAATGATTTCTATCTTGAATTGTGCTTTGATTTGGATGTCTCTATGAGTGGTGTTTGTCAAGTACTTGATGAACTTTAAGGGGTGCTTCTGTAGCCACTACACAATGATTAGTGTTATTCAATAGGAGAGTAATTCAGAGTACCATAGTGGAGAGAAGTTGTTTATTTGTTCAATCATGTTATATTGTTGGGAGTGTGTCCACTAGTGAAAGTATGATCCCTAGGCCTTGTTTCCAAGCATTGCACACCATTTACTTGCTATTTTGTTACTTGTTTGCTCGCAGCAATATTTATTTCACATCACGTTTGCTATTTATAATCATCTATACCACTTGTATTTCACTATCTCTTCGCCGAACTAGTGCACCTATACATCTGACAAGTGTATTGGGTGTGTTGAGGACACAAGAGACTTTCTGTATCGTAATTGCAGGGTTGCTTGAGAGGGATAGCTTTGACCTCTAACCTCCCTGAGTTCGATAAACCTTGGGTGATCCACTTAAGGGAAACTTGCTGCTGTTCTACAAACCTCTGCACTTGGAGGCCCAACAAGTGTCTACAAGAATAGAAGTGCATAGACATCAATCTTCACATAGAGAGGGTTACATAATACTCTCCTCAGTTAAACCACTAGCTTGTTTTCCCAGGTCCTAATTCACGGGATCTCCGATCACAAAGGTTGGGTTACCACTATGGCATAACATCTATGGGTCTCAAACCCATCTCCCTCAATGCACTGTCTATCACATTGCGTGATAGTCCCTTTGTAAAGGGATCTGCCAGGTTTTTGTCTGTTTGAATATATGTAACAGTTATTACTCCGGAGTTTCACAATTTCCTGATAGACTTCAAACATCTTTTAACGTGTCTTGATGACTTCACGTTATCCTTAGAATTGTTCACTTTGACAATAACTGTTTGGTTGTCACAATTCAAGAGGATGGCCGGCACAGGTTTTTCAGCCACCGGCAAGTCCATCAAGAGCTCACGCAGCCATTCTGATTCTACAGTGGCTGTGTCTAAAGCAGTAAGTTCTGCTTCCATAGTTGACCTTGTCAATATGGTTTGCCTACATGATCTCCATGATACGGCACCACCTCCAAAGGTAAACACATACCCACTAGTGGCTTTGATATCATCTACATCAGAGATCTAATTTGCGTCACTATATCCTTCAAGCACAGCAGGGTGCCCTGAATAGTGAATCCCGTAACTCATTGTACCACATAGATAGCGCATGACCCTTTCAAGTGCATACCAATGATCAATACCCGGGTTTGACATGAACCTACTCAACTTGCTCACAACAAAAGAGATGTCAGGTCTAGTCGCACTTGCTAAGTACATGAGTGAACCAATGATCTGAGAATATCTCAGTTGATCTGTTGGTTCATTCTTGTTCTTACGTAATATCACACTGGGATCATAAGGTGTTGGAGAAGTCTTGCTATCAATAAAGCCAAACCGGCTCAAGATCTTCTCAACATAGTGGGATTGCGATAAAGTAATCCCACTCTCGTTCTTATTCAGCTTGATGTTCAGGATCACATCAGCTTCTCCCAGATCTTTCATATCAAAGCTCTTTGACAAGAAAGACTTGACCTCAAGTATTATTTTCATGTTTGTACCAAAGATGAGAATATCATCAACGTACAAACACAATATAACACCTTCGCCCCCACCATGGCGATAGTAAACGCACTTGTCAGCTTCATTAACGACAAAGCCAACAGAAGTTAAAGTTCTGTCAAACTTCTCATGCCATTGCTTAAGTGCTTGTTTTAGGCCATATAAAGATTTTAACAACTTGCACACCTTTCTCTCTTCACCTTTTACCACAAATCTATCAGGCTGATCCATATTGATTTCCTCTTCCAACTCTCCATTGAGCAAAGCTGTCTTTACGTCCATTTGATGAACGATAAGACCATAAGAGGCAGCCATGGAAAATAGTACTCGAATGGTGGTTAGTCTAACGACAGGTGAATAGGTGTCAAAGTAATCTTCACCTTCTCTCTGTGTGTAGCCTTTCGCTACAAGTCTCGCCTTGTACTTCTCAATAGTACCATCAGGCTTTAACTTTTTCTTGAACACCCACTTGTAGCCCATAGGCTTACAGCCATGGGGGCGCTCAGATAATTCCCATGTTCCATTCGAAAGAATCGAGTCCATCTCATTTTGGACAACTTCTTTCCAATCATCTGCATCTGGTGATGCATATGCCTCAGCAATGGACTTGGGAGTATCATCCACAAGGTACACAATAAAATCATCACCAAAGGACTTTGCAGTCCTTCGTCTCTTGCTCCTTGTAGGAGCTTCATTGTCATCCTTCTCATGAACGTTCTCAAAAACATTCTCATGTGGTTGCTCAAAATAATCATCAGATGTACTAGATTCAAGAATTATCTCAGAAGAAAATCTAGCAGTGCTATGCATATCTTTCATAGGAAACATATTCTCAAAAAATGTTGCATCACGAGATTCCATTATAGTGTCAACATGCATATCAGGTACCTCAGATTTAACTACTAAAAATCTATAACCAATGCTCCGCTGAGCATAACCTAGAAAGATGCAATCCACTGTCTTTGGTCCGAGTTTGTGTTTCTTTGGGATGGGAATGTTGACCTTCACCAAGCATCCCCAAGTGTGCAAATATGAAAGTGATGGCTTTCTCCCAACCCACTCCTCATAAGGGGTTTTCTCTTTATTCTTGTTAGGAACTCTATTCAAGACATGACATGCAGTCAACAAAGCCTCCGCCCACCATGCCTTCGATAAACCAGCAGTGTCGAGCATGGAATTCACCAAGTCAGACAGCGTGCGGTTTTTCCTCTCGGCCACCCCATTTGATTGGGATGAGTAGGGAGGCGTCCTCTCATGAATAATACCGTGTTCCTCACAGAATTCGTCAAAGATTTTAGGAAAATACTCTCCACCATGATCCGAACTAAGACGCTTGATCTTTCTCTCTAGTTGATTTTCAACTTCGGCCTTATAAATTTTAAAGTAGTCTAAAGCTTCATCTTTAGTTCGCAACAAGTAAACATAGCAAAATCTAGTCGCATCATCAATCAATGTCATGAAATATCTCTTTTCACCTTTTGTCAAAACACCATTCATCTCGCATAGATCAGAATGTATGAGTTCTAGAGGTGCCAAGTTTCTCTCCTCGGCCGCCGTATGAGGCTTACGAGGTTGCTTCGATTGCACACAACTATGGCACTTAGAACCTTTGGCAATAGTGAATTTCGGAATTAAACTCAAACTGGATAACCGATTCATCAAACCAAAATTAATGTGACATAAACGAGAATGCCAAACATTGGTATCATCACTAACACCGCCACAAATATGGTTCACGGATTTATTATAGAAATCTGAAAGTGAAAAGCGGAACAAGCCTCCACACTCATAACCTTTTCCAATAAATTGTCTATGCTTGGAAATGACTAACTTATTCGACTCTAAAACAACCTTAAACCCATCTCCGCAGAGAAGGGAACCGCTAACAAGATTCTTATTCATAGAAGGGACATGCTGCACGTTCCTCAGCTGCACGATATTCCCCGAAGTGAACTTCAGATCTACCGTGCGAACACCACGAACAGAGGCATGTGACCCATTGCCCATTAGGACAGAGGAATCCCGTGCGGTCTGTTAAGAAGTGAACATAGAGATGTCAGCACACACATGAACGTTAACACCCGTATCAATCCACCAAGAGGGAGATTAAAATACCGAAAGAACAGTAAATAGATTACCATACCCATCAGTATTGCTAGTAGTCACGACGTTGACATTCTTGGCCTTCTTCCCTCTGCGGTCTGCGCGTTTTGGGCAGTCCTTGGAAAAGTGGCCGGGCTCTCCACAAGTGAAACAAGTCAGATCACTCATGTCCCTGTTCGGCTTCTTCTTCTTGAAGGTTGTAGTCGTTACAGGCTTGTTGAAAGAGGGCTTGAAGTTTCCTTTGTTCTTGCCTGAGGATTTGCCTTTCTGCTGCACAAAGTTAGTAGTAGCATGACCCTCTCCTTTCTCAGTAGTGTCCTTAGCACGAGCCTTCTCCTCAACATCAAGGGACGCTATCAGATTTTCAACTGATATCTCCTGTCTCTTGTGTTTGAGAGCTGTGGCGAAGTTCCCCCATGAAGGCGGCAACTTAGCAATAATGCAACCCGCCACAAACTTGTCGGGTAAGGCACACTTAAGGAGTTCGAGCTCTTTGGCAATGCACTGTATCTCATGAGCTTGTTGAACCACATGAAGGTCCTTAGTCATCTTAAAATCATGAAAGCTCTCCATGATGTACAGTTCACTGCCAGCATCTGCAGCACCAAACTTGGCGTCCAGTGCGTCCCAGAGCTCCTTCCCGTCTTTTATGTGCATAAACACATCACATAGACGGTCAGCAAGAATGCTCAGAATGCATCCCACAAAGACAGTATTGGCTTCCTCAAACTTTTTCTGATCCTCGTCAGACATAGTTCCTTCAGGTTTGCCTTCACTAATCTGGAACACTTTCATCGTGGTCAGCCAAAGCTCAGCCTTGTACTGCCACCTCTTGAAGTGCACACCGGTAAATTTATCCGGCCTCAGTGCATCGGTAAAACTAGCCATTGATAATTCAGGAAATTGCCTACAATTAGGTTTTTGGATTGTTGGATAATTAGGCACAATTTCCATGATTAATTCAATAATATTAAACATGACAATACCAACTACTACCATATGTAACTCGAACATACTTGATGTACTAAACAGCAAGATGAACGAAAACAAGTAGCAGCTAAACATGTACTCGCAGAACATGATAAACAGACGAACAGCAGTAGACCGCACGTACTGTTCATTTGCAGATGTAGTCGTTGTAGTAACGTTGTTGATCACAACGTTGGAGAAGATCGGTCGAAGCAGACGGCGATGAAGACGGTGGTAGGCTGTACCGCCCGACTTAGATGGAAGACGACCCGTGATGAAGAGCTTGAGCAGTTGCGTAGAGCACTTCCCAAAAACCTAATTCACCCTCTCCCGTACAGATTGCAAAGGCGAGTGGTTCCGGAGACCTGCTTTCAAGTTCGCCGGTGCACGCCGGCGCTCGGGATGAGGTAGACTACGGAGGCGGCGCAAACAGCGAGAGGTGGCAAAACCCTAGATCGGTTTTATGTGTGTGCGGCGGTAACCAGGCACGAGTTTATATAGGCGGCGTAGCGGAGAAACCCTAGGAAACATGGGCCACGCCCACGTCGCACACCCGAGTCGGTTACAGCAGCCTACGATCCGGGAGTGACCTGAACCGGCTAGCTGTGACGCGTCCGTCAAGGACCCGGTCAAACGTTCGGTTTTCCTGTGCAGCAAAAAGATAAGCTCGTGTCGAGTCGAGACGAGCGAGGAGGAGGAGAAGGAGCGCGCGTGTGACACTTCTCTTCTCACTCACTTACCAAGTGGTGCAACACCCCACCTTATATGTTGGTCTACATCTCTCCCAACTTTCCATGTGGGACTAAACTTAGCTCCCACCTCTTGCCTTTGTGCAGCCAAAAACTTGGGCTGTATGTTACATGGGCTCACACACATAGACTTTGAGATTTCTTAGGAATTTCTAAAATCTAATATGAGCCACTAACTTTGGGCCCAATATTTCAACATGTGTTACCTGATTTTTGTGTTTGTTTTCTATACATCCATGTCAATAGCTCTGTAGATCAGGCATTAAGAGGTGAGATATACACCAGGGTCTCTCTAATTTGCAGGATTCCAAAACTCATGATTAGTGTCATGCCATATGACTAGTAGTAAATTGAGCACTGAGAGATGTCGTATGTATTCTCTCGAGCGGTAACTCGTGGTCTGTATGGAACCTTTAAGCAAGGTAACAAATGAGTGTGTCAATTTGGCTCCCAGGCTCAATACAAAGCTTTATTTTAAACATTTGAAAAAATGTATTTCAAAATTTCAAAAATATGAATTAATAAGTACATATAGGCAGGGGCAAAGCTCCCCTTAGGGTAAGGTAGGGCAGCCGCACTACCTTAAGTTTTGACAAAAGCCTTTAGATGCACGTGTTTTTTCTGAATATTTTAAATGGTCATACATCAAAAACGGACTTTGTATGAGAAAATTATTCTTATTTTAGTGAACACTGTGCAAAATCGATTTTGAACAAAAACACGTACTAGGTCTAGGCTAGTCGCGAAACCAACTTTCTTCCTTACAATATATATATACGAAGTTAACAAAATTTGACTCAAAAAAATTCTTAGGTGGGATATTTAAGTAGGATTTGAGAGTATTTTTGGACACTTCCTATAGACTCTATTATCACAGATTTTGACCATCGATTTAATGAGTCATCTTGACAGTTGCTTAAGAATTTCCGTTGTCTTACTCAAGAGATTCATTTTGTAGGTTTAACGTGAATAAGATTGCTCGCCTTATAGAGATTTATAATGAATAATTATGAATATGAGCATATATAGAATAATCTCAGCTACACACTATACATTCTCGGAGAATTGAACACTTAAGAGATTATCTTGATATTTGAAAGGCATATCAAGTTTCATGTAGGTTATCGCTTCATTGAGCTAGCATTGCTTTTACGAGTGACAATGACAAATTTCATAGTGCTTGCTTGATGATAAAGATTATCAAGACCGAGTTGCGCTCCACTATGGGTTCTTGATGACTTGATGATGAGTTACATTGAGCTAGGGATATTAAGAAGTCTTAATCGATAGAATTATTGATATTTTAAAGGTTTTACTCATATTAAAATATTTCAATTTTTATTGTACCAAGTGGTTGTATTACATTGATATATGTCATTAATATCTTGAGAATACATTTATCTTCACATCATATTTATAAAATTCGCCCTACCTCAAATTATTTTCGTCCTTCGCCACTGGACAGGGACACACTATTAGACCTCCTAGTGCAGAATAGTTATCCTACATCGACCCTATTCCTTTGCAACCATACGAGATTCTTATGTCACGCAAATTTTGTCTTACTTCAGAAATTAAGAAGAGCATAAGAAAATATATACACATGACATAAGAAAATTTGATACATGTAAAACATACGACGTAAAATATTTTGTGTGTGTGTTTTATTGTGTAATTACTCATACACTGCGTTTCTTATGTTGACTTTTTGTTGTTGTGAGTCAATATGAACGTTATTATTGGTATATAAACATAAATTTATGAATGTATTAATGGAAAATATGATGGATGAAAAATAACTATTCTGCACCATGGATGTTGAATAAGGTTGCTACATACAGACAATAATGCATACTTCAAGTATGCAATGTCTTAATCCGAAATATGGTGTATTCTAATCTATGCAAAAAAAGACAAAATATTAATCTAGATGCATGAATAGTGCACCTTCCGAACTTGTTAGACTTTGTCTTTTGTGTGTAGCCTGTAATACAACATATTTCATATTGAGATATTGCACCCTTGAAGTATACATCATTACCCATATATACAAATAATTTTCAGATTTTTTTGAAACTTCAAACTAACATATTTGGATTTTTATAATAAATGGCTCCACTGAGCCCGGGCACCAAATGCATTTTTCGGGTAAAAATAATCTCTATTGTGTCAAGAAATCTACAATCACAATGTGAGTATTAGATCATGAGATAAATAATATACAATATAATTATTGTTGTATCTCAAAATTGTTGGATTTCGATGCATATTTTTTTTTTCCGTCCTACACGATAACGCAAGATCTATTATTTGAAGAAGCGATAACAAGATTCAATGACGAAGACTCACCAAGAAGACTGCAGAAGGCTCAGTGAAGACTCTCTGGTCTAGGTGATCCGCGCAGCTAGGCGTATCCCTCACAGCCGCGAGGATATCTCCTCTGTCTTGATCAGAGAATAGAAAGCACGATTTCTCTTCCGGTATCCACGCGTACAGAGGTAATATCCATGAGGGCTTCACCATATAGGACTAAGTCTCTCATGGCGGAGGCGTTCAGCCTTTTTTGTATAGGTGGAGAGAGAGGCAACCAACTCGTGGTTTTTGATCTAAAAGAGAGGGATAGATCAATTGTTTACTTAAAGCTAGAGGAGGGGCTCCTATTTATATAGGGGGAAAGGGAGAGGGGTGCCTTGGTGAGGGAGCAAAGCTATACGCCGCCCTCCTCTAGGGTTGGGTCAGCCGCCACCCCATCCACAAGGAAGGTGTGGGCTGGCCCTCTCTTCCCAAACTATACCCACCTTCTAGAAGGGGGTAGGTGGGAAGGGGGCGCCTGGACCCTAGTGGGCCTAAGAGGCCTAGCCATCCATTCCCTCCCCTTATCCCCTTACGAGGCTCTCCCCTCTTATGTTTTAGAGTCCTCCAGACACTGATGATTTTCCCGAAATCATATATTTACTACATAAAATTTTACTTGAACAATTCCAATGAATCTTGTACATTATTCAGTAACTCCAAAAATCTTCCGATGATACTCCAAAATTCTTTCGATAACCTCAAAATGATTTTGACAATTTCCCTCTTGTTCATAAATCTTCTGAAACAATTTTGGAATTTGCCAAAACTTTTTGGTACATTTTCTATTAAGCACATACCGTATATATAACACTCCTACACCAGATATAGTACGACCTTAAGCATGTGACACAACAAGTCTGGTAATGCGCAAACATGATCCTAAACACCTTTGGATGAATAACCAACATAGGGACCTGCACGTCCATGATGACTCCCTTCCATACTCAAATATATATTATGAACGAAACTTTCCGCGTTAGCATCAATATTATCCTTTTGCTTCACGATATGCTGATAACCCGAGGTGAGACTCTATGTATTCCCGTGAATAAACTCTTTGACCACAATACCAGTTATCCTCTATCCGATATCAATCTTATTGTTGATGTCCTATGATCTATATCCCAAAATGTTTGTGCAAATGATTAGGTGACATCACAATATTAAGAGGGCCCAGAGCATATCTCTCCACCACCGGGAGGATCAAATCTCAATCTTGAACTGTCACATCCTCAGACACTCTTTCCAACATGTGTAACAATCACTTTTCTTATTCACCTTTTACGGTGTAACACATGGTGAAAGCCAACGTATATCTTCTAGAATGAGAGTATTTGACATTATCATGGTCTAAGAATTTTATTATAAGGCAACACTTTAAGATAAGGCTACTACCATTGACGAATATATCTCAAAGTAAATCAGTGACTTGGAACAGTTCAGTATGATTGTTCAGCAAAGCAATCTATCCCCAGCTATTGACAACATCCTTTTTACCATAACAATGCTCATGATTATAAAATCTTGATCATCCGACAATCATGAGCTACTCATAGTTAGAGGTAAGGATGAGGAATACTTGTTGTTTACTCTCTACACGTGCATGCGGGCTTTTCTTCGAATCTCATATTCGAGACCCACAATAGTTATAGCATAAAGAATCAACTTAATAATAAATATGAAGTTAATTATAATAACTCATTATTATAGCCTCTAGGGCATTAAATCTTTCAAAAATAACTAATAAAATAGAAGTACTAGCAAACTAAAGTAAACAATGTTTCTTATAAAGAAATACAGACTGACGTTCATGGTTTTAGTTGACCACTCTCTTGGAAATATGGTGGCACAAAATAATTAGAAAATGTATGAGAAATTCTTAAATCCCTACATGCAAATGTTCTTACTCCTAGATAACATTGGGCATCACATCCGTAAACCCCCTATTTCGCATCCATGCAAAGCATGAGATAAAACTCCCCCTTGACGTAAGCATCCACAACATGCTAGAAATTAAATTCTTGGTACGGAGCTTTGCCTTGAGTACAATGACATGAAACGTTCCACTATGTGGGCACAAACATACCTATCAATGTTTATCCCTAGTGAGGCGGTTTGAATAAGTACTAATCACTAATGGACACAAGTGATTTTACTCTTTTTATCACTCAGCTAGTCACACGATTCTATCCAATGCACACCGTCCTCACTACTGTCCTACCTTCTAGATTGAGAACAGTGCAGAATATACACCTATGAATACGTGATAGATAACTATAACAAGAAACTGCATAAAATAAATAACCTTACAAACAAGGATCACAATCAAATATCTTCAATTAAATATAGAAAAAAAATGATCATAATCATATAGGACATGTCATACTATCTTAAGCAATTGAAGCACACATAGAGATATGATTGACCTATCGCCACAAGCCTATAGTCGGGTGGTGGACTACTCCCTATTCATCATACCCCCTCTGTCCCAAAATATAAGGCATCTAAGGATTAGTCAAAAGTTAAAATTTACTAACTTTGACAAAATATTTAGAAAAAATATATACTTTATGGTGAATCTATTGATATCCATTCAGTATTATAAATGTTCATATTTTTCTGTATAATCACTGTCAAACTTAGAAAACGTTGACTTTTGAGTAATCCTTAGACGCCTTACATTTTGGGACGGAGGTAGTACAAAACAACAATAGAGTCAATGAAGATGGCTGGTATATTTTTGAAGATGATTTTGGAAACATTTTCACCTCCAATCTTTTTTGGTGTCACCCTTGTTTTCTCTCTATCTGTATTATCTTCGTATCACGCCTATGTTGATAAAAGAAGGTTATATATAAATTTTTGTTTATGGTTGAGATATTCCTCAAAAAAATAAGGCGAAGGTAGTTGTTGTTGGGGCCCATGCTCCAAGAAGAGAAACATGGGCTTGCTGGCGCCACAACAGGTCATGTGGGCCAATGATGGATCCCCTATGTTGTTGCAAGTCTTCAAGATCGTTTTTTGTTTCATTTTCTTGAACTATGTCAGATTCAACGGTACCAGAAGGTTCTTGAAATAAATAGATAAACACAAGTGTTTTTTCTACCTCTAGAAGTTAAATAGCATTTTTATAACAGTTGAGTACAAATTTCCAATAAAATTGGTAAACATCAATAAAATATTATATTAAATTTTGAAATAAATAGATACATTTATGACATATCATGACCTTATGTCATGGTTGGACCGTTCAAAGCCTTCTTTATCACTTGAACCATGCTGAACTCACAGAATTGAACCATGCTCAAATCCATTAAGTATGGAAAAGATTAAGTCAATTTGGTCATCAACTTTTGGACTCCTGTGGTGGTAGTTCACTGTAAATAATTATTTTGACCTATAGGACACATTCTGTTTTGGACATTTTACACCAATTGGTGTGGGGAGTAGCTTTCATGTTTTCACCTTTTTCTGTTTGATTCCATCTTCACTTCTTCAGGGTTAAAGAATGTGTACAAGAGAGACATATTTGGATCAACTTTGAATTCCACCACACCCTTAAGTTTCCTAGTGATTCATCCAATATCCATGAAGTTCATGCACATCAAACAGTAAGACAAGATCTTGTGCGTTTTTGCGACTACTCATAGGTTAGTCCACATAAATGTATTAATAATTGGTATTAAATAACATCTGAAAATTTGATATTGAAATTAAAAAGTAATATAAACATTTAAAACATATCAACATTAAATTTCTTATATTATGTTAATCTAAAGGAAATATGCCCTAGAGGCAATAATAATATTATTATTATCATATTTCTTGTTCATGATAACGTTTATATTCCATTCTATAATTGTATTAAGCGGGAACATTAATACTTGTGTGGCTTCTGAATAACACCGTATCCCTAGTACGCCTCTACTAGACTAGCTCATTGTTTAATGATGGTTAAGGTTTCGTAACGATGGACATGAGTTGTCGATTAATATTGAGGTCATGTCATTAGGAGAATGATGTGATGGACATACCCAAATTAAGCACAAAAATTAGATTGTGTCAATGTTTTCACAATTGCGTAACTTTTCTTATGTCAGTATCCTATTCCTTAGACCATGAGATAATACCACTCCCTGATACCGGAAGAGAGCTTTGAGGTCATCAAACGTCACAATATGAGAGGGTGATCATAAAGGTGTCTCTCAGGTAATTGGAAAGTACTTGTTGGGTTGCATGTATCGAGATTGGGATTTGTCCCTCCCATGTCGGAGAGATATACTACGGGCCCACTCGGTAATCAATATCATACACCGTTTGCAAATACGTGATTAATGGGTTTAATCACAGGGTGATATTGGATTGCAGAACGAGTAAAGAGCACTTGCTGCGAATGAGATTGAACTAGGTATGGCGATACCAACGATCGAATATCGGGCAAGTAAAATATCGTGAGACAAAGGAATTTGTATACGGGATTATTGAATCCTGACATCGTGGTTCACCGATAATGATCTCGTTGAATATGTGGGAGTCAATATGGATTTCCAGATCCCGCTATTGATTATTGATGGTGATCATGTCCGCATATTCACAAACCCGTAGGGTCACACACTTAACGCTCATTGACGCTAGGGTAGTTTCGGGATAAAAGGAAATTGTTTCGGAGAGTAACGGAATTGTTTCGGAAAGAGGATTAATGATTTATTAATTAAATGAATTAATAAATATTTATACATATATTTATTTATTGGAAATAAATAAGGGCTAAAAACTAGTCCATAGGAAGTTTCGCTAATGGACTAATTTAGTAGCCCATCTAGACAAACTACAAAAAGAAAAAGAAAAAGGCAAAACAAAATAAAGGAAGGCACCGCCTCGGCCGCGCGCTGCGTCCTGTCTGGGCCGCCTGCCCCGCTAGGCTGGACCAGCTGGCCGTGCGCCTGCGTCGCTCACTGGCTGGGCCGCGCCAGGACCGGGTCGCCAGCCGCATGCCCTCACACGCACGCCCTGCATCGATCGAGCGCCAGAGCCGCTCGCTCCCGATCGAGGGCTAGGGGATGGGCCGGCTAGGCCGGCCTTTCAGCCTCTAGAAAAGAGCGGCTAGGCCGCACATGCCTGGGAAGGACCAGGAGCGGATCGCTCCTGATGATGTGCCGCCAGCGCGTAACTTGCACGCAAAGGCATCGGCTGCACAGACGGACAACTATAAAAGCAATGGGGCCGGCGCAGGAGATGGTTTGACCTAAGATGAAAATAGTTTTCAGCCGCCGCGCCACTGCTCTTTGTAGCTTTTCTTGTCCTAGTTTGATTAGATCTTTGGCCTATCTTCTTCTACCTCGCGCGCGTATGCGAAGCCCTGTCCGCAGTTACTCTCCATTATAAGCACCACGCCGTCATGCTGCTGATCCCATCTACCACTCCACCGTACCTTGCTGGACCGAGGAGGAGGAGTCGTCGTTGTGCTGTACGTGTGCAACGCTCGGAGCCGCCTCCCGTTGTGGCGCTTGGATCGGATTAGATCGCGAGGAGGAGACGCTAGTACGACTACGCTGATCATGTTCATCTGAACGTTTCCGCTGTGCGATCTATAAGGGTAGGTAGATCTAATCTCTCTCGCTCGTTGTTTTGCATCTCGTTGATCAGATCTTGGCTTGTTCTTGTTCGTACTCGTAGGAATTTTTTTTGTTTTCTATGCTGTGAAACCCTTCATAATCGACGACTATCCTTAGACCGATTTCATGACACTTCCAACCTTCAGCTGGGTCTCGAATAATGGCAAAACGAGACTGTAGGACTCGAAAAGCTGTTGTACCACATCCTTTCTAGCTCCTTCTTGCGATGGCAAAATGTTTAGAATCTTTTTATTATTATGGAGCAAGTATGGTCTTCAGAAATGTTGCACATGATGGATATATGACATCTTCGCAATAATAGCCCATTGGATTGACCATTGATGTTGTATTTGTTGGGTCACGCCGGATGCAACCATTGCACAATGAGTTTTTCTACCGCGCAACACCAGGAACTTACTTAGGGAGAAGGTCACGGATTTACCTAGACGAGCGGTTGCGGAAACTCGATGTAGCGCGTCGAAGCAGTGTAGTGCGGTTCCACGAACAGCTCCCGCGCCCCTCGTCCCACTCCCACGAACTCTTTGTCTTGAGCGTTGATGCCGAGTAAATGACCGGCCAGTTGGGAACCCCAAGAGGAAGGTGTGATGAATATAGCAGCAAGATTTTCCCTCAGTAAGAAACCAAGGTTTATCGTTCAGGAGAGGAAAGAGCCAAACGACTGAAGGTGATGTCCACTAGCGTGCGACAGCTCCGGACAATTTATAAGGCGCCTCGTCCAAGCTTTGCTTTGCGAGCGGCAATGTGGAACCTGCACACAACACAACCAAATACTTTGTTCCCAACTTACGATGAGGTTGTCAATCTCACCGGTTTGCTTGAAACAAAGGGTATGAGCGTATCGAGTGGAAAGTGATAATAGTATGCGAGTAAAGTAAACAATGCGAGTAAAGTAAACAGGTGATAGCAATATAAAGGAAATAGGACCGGGGTCCACAGTTCACTAGTGGTGTCTCTCCATAAGATAAAATAATACATGCTAGGTAAACAAATTACAGTTGGGTAATTGATAGAATAAAGACAACGTGCATATGATGAGAGGATCACTATGAGATTTACTCTGGGCATTACAACAAGATACATAGACCGCCATCCAACTGCATCTATGACTAATAATCCACTTGTGGCGAATTAATCTGAGAACTCCACAAGTATTAAGTTGCGAACAACAGATAATTGCATTAAGCAAAGTGTGTAATGTAAACAAAGCATATGCCCTCGAGCATATGATTGTTGTTTTCTCCCTAGTAGCAAAAGCACATCTACAACCTTAGAGGTTTCTGTCACTCCCCCAGATTAAATAGAGGCATGAACGCACTATCGAGCATAAATACCCCCTCTTGGAGTCACTAGTAACTACTTGGCCAAGATAGCTACTAACAACGGAGAGCATGCAAGATCATAAACAACATAGAGATAACATAAGATAAATTTTAGTACATCAACTCAAGCATAACACCAATATTCATCGGATCCCAACAAACCAAACATGTAGAATTACATAACGGTGATCTCAATCATGTAAGGCAGCTCATGAGATGTAAACATGAAGCACATGATGGAGAAGACAACCATCTAGCTACTGCTATGGACCCATAGTCCAAGGTAGACTACTCACTCATCGCTCTGGAGGCAAGCATGGCGATGAAGAAGACCTCCGATGGCGATTCCCCTCTCCGGCAGGGTGCCGGGAAGAGCTTCTGGACCCTCCCGATCTTCGGGTCGACGGCGGCGGCGGATCGCGATGTGTTATGGAAAAGTGATCAGGTCTTTAGGTTTTTCCCGTCAGGAGTGGACTGAGGAGGTCTCACACATAGGAGGCGCGGCCTACCCCTGGGCCGCGCCGCCCTGGTGTGTGGGCCCCTCGTGGCCCCACTTCGTCTCCTCTTCGGTTCTCTGGAAGCTTCGGTGAAATTCTGGCGACTCGCTTTGGTTTCGTCCAATTCCGAGAATATTTCCTGTGTAACTTTTCTGAAACAGAAAAATAGCAGAAAACAGGGAACTGTCACTATGGCGACTTGTTAATAGGTTAGTTCCGGAAAATGCATAAAAGTGCCACGAAGTGTAATGAAACACTAAGCAAATGGTGTAAAAACAAGCATGGAGCATCAAAAATTATGGATACGTTGGAGACGTATCAGCATCCCCAAGCTTAACTCCTGCTCATCCTCGAGTAGGTAAGTGATAACAAAAGAAATAATTTTTGAGGTGACATGCACCTACACAATCTTGATCATCTATGTAAGCGTTGTGCGCTGGGATCAAAAGAGCTTAAAACATGGGCATGAAAGACATAATCTTGATAGAAGAAACTTAGCAACCATGTTATAACATGAAAATGAACACAAACAAAAGATCATGAAAATGAAATAATAAAAGTCAAACGTGTGTTCAAATCATAAGGAAAAACATACAAATGGTTTTCAGCTTGTCCTTCATGGAGAGCAAAACATAAATGCATAGGACACCTTCAAGTTTAAGAAGGTGACTAGATACAAATAATTTGTGAACAAGTGAAACCAACAATATTAATCAATCAATGAAAACTTTGGGACAATGCACATTATACTAAGAATGACAACTATGCTCTCTTAATGGTGCATAAAGATAGAAGGTGGTGACTCAACATAAAAGTAAAAGAAAGGCCCTTCACGGAGGGAAGCAGTGATTGCAAGTTTTATAAACCTTCAAAAATTATGGTACTTACCGGCTTTGAGCTCTCATTGCCCCCATCATAAGCATCTTGAATGGTTAAAGTTAATGCGAGAACACTTACGCTGCATATGCTTGACAAATCATAAGTTGAAAACCTCGTGTCCCGTGAATACGAGTACCCAAACCTCATGCTACTTTACTTAGAGTCCCAAGCAAGCTCTTGTCATTGTAAGTATATACGTATCATCGAGAACCGCCAACAGGGTACCTCCGTGCCCGATGATATGGAACAAGCCCACATCAAAATGACAGGACAAGCAGACAATGAACACCTCGACATCTCTTTTATTTACCATTTGTATAGCTTTTTATATTGAGATGCGTCGTCAAATGTCCACTATGGGCATGCTGCAAATTTCCACCATGAATTATGCATGGCTTAGATTGGCGGCCCAGGCGTTTCTCTAACACATATACAAACTCCATGATCCCGCAAGATTCCCAATTCATTTCACACCGCGAGTATCCATAAACAAAAGATCACGATATCAACTCAAATAAGAAGTGCAATGTTGAAAGCTTGCCCCAGGACGGCATGGATGGGCTAGTTCCCAACTTACAACTTGTAAGCATAACAACTCAACATAAGAGACCACAATGTCAAATTTTTAAGAACGAGAAAAGTAAAGTGTGCCTTCCGGTTCGTGAGAGCTTTACTGACCAATTTTCGTATAACACTGGTAAGATTTTAATTTTAAGAGTAGATAAAAGCAAGTCAAATATACTTTGGAATAGCAAATTGCTAATAGGTATGTATGGTGGACACTTTGGAAAACTTGGTTTTTAGGAGTTGGATGCACGAGTAGAGCTCATACTCAGTACAGAACGAGGGCTAGCAAAAGACTGGGAGCAACCAACTAAGAGAGCAATAATGGCCATAATCACGCAAAGCGACAAAGCGACATTAAAAGAAGCATAAGATGGCATCAAAAGTCAAAAACTAAATGATCATAGAGGCTATTGGCGACTTTGTAAGAGTCTAACATGTGTGAGCATGCGCCAAGTCAACCCAAATAAAGCATCAAGGAGAAAACCAAAATAATGCTTCCAAATAATTAAAACAATGCATGATTTTTCAAAGGCTCATTAAGCAATCTCAGTTATTTGAGACAAGTCATGCTACAGAAAACCACTAAGCATACTATCAAAAAGACATCAAGCACGACATGCAAAAGCCTAGGCCGCAGTCTACACAAGCTCCTTCTTGTACCACTTTTTTGCATAAAGCTTTTTCTCTTTTCCAACACCATTCAAACTTTTTATAAACACCTCTTTTGATGAAAACCAATAAGGACCAGAGGAAAAAATACACCTTGATGAAAAGATATAGCAAGATCTGAACACAAATCAAGGCGAAAATCAAAAACTAAACGCAGTTCTAGAAAAGGAGAACACTCGTTGAAATTATAAGAATGAAAAACGCAGTGTTCTTGGCAAATGAAAAGCAAGGCAACTTCTCCAAAAGAAATTTGTTGGGGTCCAACCATTTATTGCAGCAAACAAAACTAAACTAAACTAAAAACTAAAAACAACTGACGCTCCAAGAAAAATGCATAATGCATGAAGCAATAAAAATATAGTGTCTTGAAAGGTGACCTAATTTTTGCCGATGAAGAAGGGGTGCCTCGGGGGAATCCCCAAGCTTTGACGCTTGTACTTCTTGGATATTTCTTGGGGTGATGCATGGGCATCCCCAAGCTTGAGCTTTTGTCCATTCTTCAACTCATCTCATCATTCTCTGATCCCTACACTTGAAAACTTCCTTCATACAAAACTAAACACAAATCTATTAGCAACATTAGTGTAAGCATAACATGGAATCAACCTCTTTTGCTTCAGGTTTCAACCTAAAACCACCACATATAAAGCATATACTACTGTAGCAACTTCCCCAAAAGTTCTGTGATCAAAAGAACTCAAAAAGAAAGCGATAAAGCGGCAAACACAAATATTGGCAGAAATCTGTCAAAACAGAACAGCTGACAAAGATCGAATTTTTGAGGGTTTTTCTGTTGCTCAAATCAAAAAGTGTTCAACTAATGAAAGTTTGGATATAACCTGAGGCATATGCACAAGAAATCGCAGGTCCAAAAGATATACAAAGAATTTTCACGAATTTTTACGGTGCAGCACCAAAAACTGTTTCAGGACAGCAACATCCCCAAATCTTACCTCGCTCAAATTAGAGGCTTCTCTTGGCACAAAAACGAAATAAAAAGGATAAGGAGAGGTCATTACAGTAGTAATAACTTCCAAGACTCAAATAAAAGAAAAAGAACTAAAAGTAAAACATTGGGTTATCTCCCAAGAGTGCTTTTCTTTAACGCCTTTGAGCTAGGCGCAGAAAATTGCGAATCAAGTAATATCAAGTGATGAAGCATCAAGCTCATAATTTGCTCTAAGAATAGAGTCAAAAAGTAATTTCTTTCTTTTCCTAGGGAAGTGTTCCATACCTTTCTTAAGTGGGAATTGATATTTGATGGTGCCTTCCCTCATATCAATGATGGCACCTACAGTTCGAAGAAAAGGTCTTCCCAAAATAATAGGACATGAAGCATTGCATTCAACATCCATGACAAGAAAATCAACAGGAACAAGGTTATTGTTAACCATAATAAGAACATCATTAATCCTTCCCAAAGGTTTCTTCTTAGCAATATCAGCAATAGGAACATCATAATAACACTTTTCAAGCGGTGGCAAATCAAGCATATCATAAATCTTTCTAGGCATAATAGAAATACTAGCACCTAGATCACATAAAGCATGGCAATCAAAACCATTAACATGCATATCAATGATGGATTTCCAACCATCTTCCAACTTCTTGGAAATAGAAGCTTTTTGCTTCAACTTTTCATCCCTAATTTTCATGAGAGCATTGGTAATATGCTTAGTAAAAGCAACATTTAAAGAACTAGCATTGGGAGTCAAAGCAAGATTTTGCAAGAACAAAATAACTTCAGATATATTGCAGCCATCAACATCAAAATCATTAAAGGAAGTAGAGCTATCATCTCCTACACTCCGAAAAATTTCAGCACTCTTTTGAGAAAAAGTTTTAGCAGTTTTAGGCTTTTTAACACAAGGAGTGGGAGTTTTCTCTACACCAATTAAAGTAAGAGGATTGCTAGCATTAGGAGCAACATCATTAGAGGTAGTAATGGTACATACCTTCATTTCTCTAGCCATCTCATCTTCTCTTTCCCACCTGGCATGCAATTCTGCTAGCATCCTAACATTTTCATTAATTCTAACTTAGATAGCATTAGCAGTAGCAAAAGGATCAGGCTTAGCGGACATTCTGTTAACCAAAGAAGATTGCACATTAGATAAAGATGAAATATCGGTTTCAGCTTTGGAAACCTTAGCTTGCAACTCAGGAATAGCCTTGTTTAAATTTTCAAGTTGATGACTAATAGTCCTCAACAGAGCTGATTGCTCCTCCATAGTCTTGGTGAAAGCCCTGTTCTGCTCATATTGCGCCTGCATAAAATTCTTGGTAGCCTTTTCAAGTTCAAAAATTCTTTCTTCACTAGGCATTTTAGGTCTACCAAGATAGCTATTATCACCATCAACATTCTCATACTTTTGCATCTCACATAGCTCAACAAAATTGTTGGGATGAGCTGCAGCATCCTCAGTACTAGCACCAGAAAATTGCTCTTTCATAACAAGGTTCAACAAAGCAGGCTTAATCTCATAAAAATTTGCAGCAGGAGCAGGTGGCGCAATAGGAGTGCAGATAAAATCACTATTGTTCATGCTAGTAAAGTCACACAACTTGGTGTTTTCAGGAGTAGCCATTCTAGCAAACTAAAAGCTGACAAGTAAAAACAACTATCAAGGATTCTATTTTTTTTTGGTTTTTGATAAAACAATGCAAGTAAAAATAAAGTAAAGCAAAACATAAAACAAAGTAAAGGATGTGCGTGCGAAAAACTCCCCTCGCAGAAGTCTTCTTCCTCCCCGGCAACGGCGCCAGAAAATGTGCTTGATGCCGAGTAAATGACCGGCCAGTTGGGAACCCCAAGAGGAAGGTGTGATGAATATAGCAGCAAGATTTTCCCTCAGTAAGAAACCAAGGTTTATCGTTCAGGAGAGGAAAGAGCCAAACGACTGAAGGTGATGCCCACTAGCGTGCGACAGCTCCGGACAATTTATAAGGCGCCTCGTCCAAGCTTTGCTTTGCGAGCGGCAATGTGGAACCTGCACACAACACAACCAAATACTTTGTTCCCAACTTACGATGAGGTTGTCAATCTCACCGGTTTGCTTGAAACAAAGGGTATGAGCGTATCGAGTGGAAAGTGATAATAGTATGCGAGTAAAGTAAACAGTGCGAGTAAAGTAAACATGTGATAGCAATATAAAGGAAATAGGACCGGGGTCCACAGTTCACTAGTGGTGTCTCTCCATAAGATAAAATAATACATGCCGGGTAAACAAATTACAGTTGGGCAATTGATAGAATAAAGACAACGTGCATATGATGAGAGGATCACTATGAGATTTACTCTGGGCATTACAACAAGATACATAGACCGCCATCCAACTGCATCTATGACTAATAATCCACTTGTGGCAAATCAATCTGAGAACTCCACAAGTATTAAGTTGCGAACAACAGATAATTGCATTAAGCAAAGTGTGTAATGTAAACAAAGCATATGCCCTCGAGCATATGATTGTTGTTTTCTCCCTAGTAGCAACAACACATCTACAACCTTAGAGGTTTCTGTCACTCCCCCAGATTAAATAGAGGCATGAACCCACTATCGAGCATAAATACCCCCTCTTAGAGTCACTAGTAACTACTTGGCCAAGATAGCTACTAACAACGGAGAGCATGCAAGATCATAAACAACATAGAGATAACATAAGATAAATTTCAGTACATCAACTCAAGCATAACACCAATATTCATCGGATCCCAACAAACCAAACATGTAGAATTACATAACGGTGATCTCAATCATGTAAGGCAGCTCATGAGATCTAAACATGAAGCACATGATGGAGAAGACAACCATCTAGCTACTGCTATGGACCCATAGTCCAAGGTAGACTACTCACTCATCGCTCTGGAGGCAAGCATGGTGATGAAGAAGACCTCCGATGGCGATTCCCCTCTCTGGCAGGGTGCCGGGAAGAGCTTCTGGACCCTCCCGATCTTTGGGTCAATGGCGGCGGCGGATCGCGATGTGTTCTGGAAAAGTGATCGGGTCTTTAGGTTTTTCCCATCGGGGGGTCTTTATAGGCGTAGGGGCATCGTCAGGAGTGGACCGAGGAGGTCTCACACATAGGGGGCACGGCCTACCCCTGGGCCGCGCTGCCCTGGTGTGTGGGCCCCTCGTGGCCCCACTCCGTCTCCTTTTCGGTTCTCTGGAAGCTTCAGTGAAGTTCTGGGCGACTGGCTTTCGTTTCATCCAATTCTGAGAATATTTCCTGTGTAACTTTTCTGAAACACAAAAACAGCAGAAAATAGGGAACTGGCACTGTGGCGACTTGTTAATAGGTTAGTTCCAGAAAATGCATAAAAGTGCCACGAAGTGTAACGAAACACTAAGCAAATGGTGTAAAAACAAGCATGGAGCATCAAAAATTATGGATACGTTGGAGACGTATCAAGCGTCACACGTGCAACACCTCTACGGTATCCACACATACGGAGAGGAGCACCGGGCACTGGACTGCTAGATCCAAGCTTGCCCGATTTGGGAGTGGGTGTGAGTGGCAGCTAGGTTAGGTAACTCTTCCCTTCCACTCCACTTATATATCCCTCTTAGATAGGCTCAACACTTGAGGCCCAAACATGCCATATCCCAATGTCCATTTGGATCCAATCCTAGCAGGCTCCTTTCCCTTAAGTGTGCGACTCTGTAGGCCCACGAGCGCTTGGACACAATTATAGTTACTCTTCCAAGTATCCTGTCATGGCTCCAAGTCTAACTCGCCCCATGAAAACTTGGCCTCTAAATGATAACTAGTAGCGGCTCCTAGCAGAGCGTGCCATTTCCCAAGTGATGTGGAGTCATGCCGACGAACCTTTCCAATGTGACCATATACCTTGCAAAGCTATAGGCGAGTTGTTGTCATCCCTTTAATAGCTTAACTCTCTTCCAGATGCGTGATAAGTGATTTACTGGACTAACACTTAGTCTGACTCCTTGGTTAACTCTTAACCAAGTTGCGCATGCCTATGCTTCCGAATCATATCACTCGAGAGGGCCCCGAGAATATCTCTCCAAGTAGGAGGGGCAAATCCCATCTTGATTATCCATGTCACGCAGCTTGATTCACAACCAACCCAAAATCTACCTTTATGACTAACCAGTTACGGAAAAGCATTTGGTAGACCCTAAGATGGCCGATCCACAACTCGGAGCATGCGATGACCTTAGGTCTAAGGATTCCATTGATTGAGACATGCAAATGACAACTTTCTCGTTGCATCTCAATATGGGCCAGCCCGACCTGCTAAATACTTTAGCAAAGTCAGTGTAAGTTGGATTAGCATCACCATGCCCATGACTAGTGCAACCGAGTCATCAGCAAACTTGTACATTAGTCTAGGTTGTGTGTCCGACACAACCTTAACGACTAAGGACAATCTAGTATGAATAATATAAGTACATAGCTCCACAACCGAATCACATATCCGATGGTATGTACAAATATTCATACAAGGACACCTTTAACTTATGAATACATTAGGAAATATATCATACATGACTGCCTCTAGGGCATATTTCTAACAGTCTCCCACTTCAGAGGCTTGACATTTGACTAGCTTTGTGAAGTGAGGAGAAGGCTGATATCATTGGGAGAGGTTGGAGGTTGGCAAACCAAAAAGTTCCAAATTAGAAGATCTTGTGAAGTAGCTACCTCGAGAATGATCCTTCCCTCTCGTCCCCCTCTCGCCCCCGTGTGGCGGCAGGGGGAAACCCTAATTCCGCCGCCGCCGCCCCCCTCCCCACCTCTCTCTCCTCCTCCCGCCGTCGCCCGAGGGCGCGGCCGGTCAAAGTCTGGTCATTGCTGGTGGCGGCGGGGACTGCTGGTCCCCTCGCGCGCTAGGGATGGCGCGGGTTGTCTCCTTCATGGCGTGGGCATGTTGCGGCCGCCGGGTACAATGGCGCGGCAGCTCTCTGGCGTGCGGCGGCGCGAACCACGGCGATCTGGAGTGGTGGCTGCGTGGCGGACGGTGTGGCGGTTGGGAGGCGTGGAGGAGGCAGAGAAGGTCGTGGAGAAAGCCGGAGGCGGCGGCGCGGCCTGCCCTTCGTGGCAGCCTCGTCGCATCTCCTAGGCTCGATTCACGGGCCTGATCTGGGGCTACCTTAGGCTCGTTTGAGCCGGAGGTCGCTCCACTCGATCCGTTCGCCAGGAGCCGGCCGGCGGTGTGGGGACTGCTGGTTCGGCATGAATAAAGGAGGTGGTCCTATGGTTCCTCCTGGCCCCAAGATGATGATCTACCGGAGGCCCTTCTTCATGGATCTGGTAGGAGTGACGTGTTCCGGAAGGCTCCGTCGGTGAACTCCATTGGGCGATCATGCCTGGAGATTGCTGGATCGGATGAGATTCGGTCGGGCACACCTATGCTTTTATCTGACCGTTTGGTTTCAGAGGGAGCGTTGCGAAGCTCTGCTGGCTGTTACCATTAGCACACTACTTTGCTCCATATTGAAAATAATCTAGCAGTATCATCTCCAGTCGGAGATCTGAGGTTGTAATCTCCAAAGACTTCAATAACTCACAAACCTTTTTGCTGGAAGTGTTCATCTGTTGATATTCCATAGGTGTGCTCAAAAGTTCAATAATCTAGCAGTATCATTCACATTGATGCGGTCATCTTCTGGTAAGGAGATAACTCAAAAGTTCTAGCATAATTTAGTGTTTGCTAAAATTATCCATCATGCTCTTGTACCACGGTTTCTATGTGAGAAAAAAATTAATGAGGAGAGGGGAGAAACTAAAATTGCGAACGAATAGTTCTGTGGGAGTTGAGAATGTCCGACATCTCCCTTTCTCTCCCTATTATGTGTTTGACAACCAGGCCTAGAGCAGCCATGGCGTTGAACATTCACATCTTCCTTGTCGATGTATGAAAGTGCTGCAAGAATGTGTTTAACTTTGCTTGAGGACGATGATGAATGTGAGCATCTCAATAACAAAATCGTTATTACGCAGTGCGTGCAGGAGATGATACATACTCCTTCCGTTTATAAATATAAGATGTTTTAACTTTATGAAGCAAATGTATCTGGATATCTTTTAGTGTGTAGGTTCACTCGAATATACACACTAAAACTTGTCTAAATACATTTACTTCACAAACCTAAAATATCTTATATTTATAAATGGAAGGAGTAGTATATAATTTAGAGAGAGATATGATCCACAATTTAAGGAGAGAGGTGGTACATGGAGTGTGATTTATAGAACAGAAAATATAGTCGCTCAAAAATATAGGTGGTACATAGAGTGTTATTTATAGCAGTAGTTTCAATTATAGCCATTGGAACGTAAACGTTACAACGGGTAGTTGAAATGACAGTTCTAGACTACTATTAAAAAATTATATAAAGAGAGAATATATTAAATGAAGTTTAGACTACCTGTTAATGATATAAGTATACATAGATTTAACGTCGAATTATGATATAATGGTCTTACTAATTCTCAGCCTACTCCTAAGTCACTAGATTGCATCATGATTCATGTTTACCATGAGTTTTAATATGGGTTGCAATTGAGATTCTTTTTTGATAATGGGCGCTTTTTATTACTTAATACAATTGAGATATTCTCGTGCAACCATGAAAAAAGATCTGAATATTAGTTTGCTCCGTTATTTATGCTACTCATGAGCTGTAACTTATAAAAATAGCCCAGATTGTTGAATTGCTTTATGATTCGTGCTATTCATAAATTACAACTCAACTCATCATTTGCAACAGATATTCGACTACCTCATCTATGCACTCAATCCACCATAGTTATCCTAACAGTTGGCCTGTCGAGGGCGAAGACTACGTTTGTAGTTATAGGCATTTCTCTCTCTAAAAGAGACAAGTCCATTATAACCCCCGACACATGGAACACGTACGTATCTGAGATGTGAGACGTCTCAACTGAATCGAGCAGTCACTTTCTACTCAGTTGAGAGCATGGCTGCATTCATTCATTGCCTGCGAACTGCAAACAGCGTGACAAATCTAGCCAGCATGCACGCAGAGAATCCCTCAGTTATGAACACCTAGCTTATAAGTAGTTTCAAATCAATGAACACCTAAAACATGACTAGAGGCGGCCCAGTTTTCTCACTCATGAGCAGTGAAGTCAATTAGCAAACCTCAGTCCTCTTTGGCTACCGCTCTAGCTAAAGTCTTACTCCAAAAACTCATGAGTACTATGTTTTCCATCTTTCACACGGGAACATTACAGCACTGGGTCACTAGCAAATAATACAGGAGAGGGAATCTCATAAACACCATTTTTTTTGAAAGCACTCCATCCACCCCTTAATAACCTTATAAGATGTTATTACACTTGCTAACTCATGTTTCGTTTGTAATAACATGACACACATACATCGCGTAGCTAGCCTTTTCTTAGATGCATTCTTGGCTAAGAAAATATGCCAACAAATCGAGGACCAAGAATCTCACTCCTGAAGAGATAGCTCACACGATTGAAGCTTTGTCTCCATCATACAAGATCTTGCCTAGCTTACTCACCGAGCTAATTAAGGACTTCGGCTAATTAACTGCTTTTCCGGATAAATAAAGCTCATGCCTCCCACCCCCACAATGCTTTAAATCAGACTCTCCCCATTTTTGCGAGCACCCAAATCAAAACCCACCTTGCAAGCTTGAATTTCCGAAATGCATACTCCTATTTACTCCACATACATATATGTAGCTCCATTAGCTAGCAGAGAGTTGCAACACTAGAACTAGCTAGAAGCAAGCTTGCATTCGCGTGTGCTTTTATAGCAAGCTAACTAGAGAGGCTATAGAGACCTAGCTATTCCTAGATCCACCTGCCACATGCATGCTTCACCCGCTAGAGCATCGATCCATGCATGCGCTCGTCCGGCCGTCGATCCGTCATGTCGCTCCGACACCGAGGAAATCTATGAAGGCCGGCGACGTCACCGCGGAGTCGAAGCGAGCGCCGCCTTGATCCCTCGCAGCCGTCCCCGCCTCAAACGCGGCGGCCGCATTTGCCTCGTCGGAGATGAACCGCGTCATCTCGTGCTGCCCGCCGCCCGCCCAGCCGCCGTGCGCCGGCAGCACGCACGGCGGTTCCCCGTACCGGCCGCCACCACCTCGCAGGGCCATGTCGTCCGGCCACGAGAGGCGTCCGTCGTGCACCACCGGTGACGCGCCGTGTCCTGCAGCCAAACGAAACAAACAAACAAGGTAAATTAGTCGACAGAATTAGCCGACGAGTAAAAACGGGAAGGGCTGATGAACAGGAGAAGGGCGGCATTGATGGGGATGTGGCAGATCGCCCCCATACCGCTGTTCACCTCCCCTGTGCATGGCCGTGCCAAGTTCGCCATACGGCCGGATCCGTCCATCACAGTGGCCACTGGTCAGGGGTGAAAGTTTACTGCTCGGCCCGTGTGCATGCGGCTGGCCTGATCTCTCTGCCCGGCGTGCGTGTGCGAGAACACTGTGCTTGTCACTGTGCGCGGTGAAAGTCCAAGTCTTCCCGGCCAGTACCTGGTCTTCGATCTATCCATCGTCTCCCTCCCACATGCTGCCTGTTTGGAGCGAGGCATTTATTTCGGCTGCCGGCCGGTGCCGGTACCGGTGGCGGTGGCAGTGGATGGAGCGAAAAGGCCGGCCGCGTACCGGCCGATGGGGCCGGGGCTCCGTCGTCCATGCGTGCGCTTCCCCGGAATAACATGTACTACCACGCAGCACTTCCATTCATCTATGTATGTGTTAGCACTTGATAATTTATGCGTGCACCTGCCTGGGTGTGCAGTGCTCGACAGTGTACCACTACTCCCTGGAAATGAATCCAACAGTTGCAGACTAGGGCACATTAATTCGATCTTTAGGGTTAAATTAACAAGCTCTGCGGTACAATGTGGTTGTAACGGGGCTAATAGATGTGTTCATTTGGAGAGTCGGCAATGGTCTAGCTAGGCATGCCTGTCAGCTGCCGGTGTGACGAAGCTAGAATAATCAGCTTATTGGAATGTGTGAGGGACCACCAGTCAGTGTCAACAGTATGGGAATGTAGTGCTGCCATGGGCGAGCCAACCTTTGCTAGCTAGTGTACTATGTACCCTTTGTGGTGGTGGTAGTCTGGTAGATCAGTTACTCACCGGCGAACAAGCAGTAGGCAGGCTCCTCGGCGACGGCGCCGGTGTGGAAAGGGAGGCAGCTGTAGTGCCCGAAGCTGAAGCCGTAGGGGTCGGCGAAGCCGGCAGGGTCGTGGGCGGCGGCCATCAGATGGTGGTGGTGGTGGTGGCCGACGACGTCGACTTGGTGTCCGGTGGCCACCACCGAGACGGAGGAGTCCAGCTTGCGCTGGACGGCCTGGTTGAGCTTCCGTCGGCGGTAGGCGGTGGACTGCTCGCGGTACTTGCGCGCCATGATGACGTGCCAGTGGTTCTTCACGGCGTTGTCGGTCCGCCCGGGGAAGAGCCGCGCGATCATGGCCCACTTGTTGCCGTAGAAGCGGTGCGCCGACATCAGCCGCTCCTCCTCCTCGTCGCTGAACGGACGCTTGCTGATCCGAGGGTCAAGCTGGTTGAACCACCGCAGCCGGCAGCTCTTCCCTGCATCGAACATACACATACACAATCAAATCTCAACGTACGAGTACGAACTACGTGCAGCGACTGACTCTAGTGTCTAGTATCGCCATCTGCCGATCTGTGTGTGCGTGACAAGTCATGGACATACCAGATCTTCCGTCGAGCTTCTCGGCGATGAGGTTCCAGTTCTGGGGCCCGTAGAGCGCGACCAGCTCGCGGAGCTTGGCGTCCTCCGCGGGGCGCCAGTGGCCGCGCGCCGCGAGCCTGGACTGCCCGCTGCTGCTGCTCTCCTGAGGGTCGGCGGCAGCCCCGCCACCACCGTGGTAACCTGCAGCGGTGGCGCCTGTGTCCATGGTGGTCGTGCCGGCGGTGAGCACGCGCGCGCCGCCCTTGGACGAGGACGACGATGACGCCTGGGCGGCGTTGGCACCCACCACGCGCACCAGCCACGGAGGAGCCGCCGACTTGCAAGGCATCACGCCGTCGACCTAATCTACCTAGTACCTAGCTCTAGGAGACTCAGCTCCAAGCAAACAAGCCCGGCTAGTGAGATTGAAGAAGGAAGAGAGATCAAGAGAGTGAGGAGAGGAAGCTCGGCAGGAGTGGAGGGAGCAGCTTGCTTTTCTTTTAACAGAAACCCACGGGGCTAGGGATATAGGCCTTTCACCTTCACTCACTCACTCACTCACTCACTCACACTCTCACTCACACACTCACTCTAAATGCAGGAGTCGTAGTGTGAGCTTTGCTTTTTTACTGTTGGATGGTGAGACGAGGGGATCGTCTGCGCGCGGCGGGGTGTCGCGCTGGTCGCCGACATGGATTTATGCGCGCGGTGGCGCCTGCCCGTGGACGAGAAGGCAGGGCTGCCGGTGGATGCGGGGAAGTAAAGTTCTACTCCTGCTACTTTACTTACACACTGTTCTTCAGTCACTAAAACAGTTGTTCTGTTTACATACAGGTTAATCTTCAGTTATGTATACCGTCACTATTATAGAGTAAAAAGCTTACTATAGCCACGATTAGTCAATGATGGTGTAGTGCCGGCTGGATGTAGCTAGTAATTGGTTTGCTCGTACAACCGTACAACCCCATGCACGAGAGTGAGATTTATCGGCATGACGTTGCGACGGTGGTCTGTTGGGACTTGGGACCACGGGCGGGTTAGCAGGAGCAAACCGTTGGTATGCCTTAATTCAGGAGTCGTCGTATGAACTGTATTGTACAGAGAAATCATATCTTTCCTTTTGCTATCTCCGTTTCTAATACCCTGCTAATATAGGCCACTACAGAAAATACAGTTTACTGCTTTACAAGGCCACTATCTTTTATAGAAACAATTGATTAGATTTCTACCAGGTATAATGGAGACACCACATGCACCAACAGTTGATCACACCTCCATGATTTCAAAGTCAGCATTGATTCAACTATCATACACAAATCATATGTGATTTTTCATACGTGAATAGTTTAGCCTGAAATAAAAGAGGTTTCCACATAATTATTCCTGCCATTATAACTTGCCTTTGTTTTCTCGATATTTGAAAAATAAGATAGTTGCCTTGTAGTATATGAAAACCACATGAGTATCTTTTTTTGAAAAGTTAGTAAATGCTAACTTGATCAGGCTTGTAGGAAAACTTATTAAGAGCATCTCCACCGGCAACCTCATTAATGTGTCTGGCACCAAAAACGAATGTTGTTTTAGGGACATCTGTACCCCGACGCTTTAGGGCCGGTGCCCAAACAAGCATGCCCTATTTCTTTTGACCCATTCCTACTGTAGTTTGGCAATATTTTATATCTAAATTATAACCATATTCCATAGCTTCGGATTCTATCTTGGCGGCTAGGACCCTCTCCCTCTCAAGCGCTAACTTTTCTCTTTGAGTTTCTTTGATCTCCTTCCACCTTGCATCGGACCTATAATAGAGCTCCTTGGAGTTTGCGTTCATGGAATCCACAAACAAGTTGATAGAGACATCAAAGCCGGAGCCGGATGAGCCAGCATTCCTCGCCTTGCCCTTCTTGGTCTCGGTTGGACGTCTCGTGGCGCCGGCGCGGCTGGAATTGGCCCTTCTTCACCGGTCTCGCCCTCATTGAGTGTGAGCCTAACTCGATCCCATTTCTTGCAACCCTCAAGTTTTTGGAAACAATGCATCATGTTGAAGTCATTCCCCTCATTCTCGGCCTTGTACAAGTTTAGAACATCAAGCAACTACAAGCAAAGCAAATATCAATGAACTACAAGCAAAGCACACATCAATGAAGTACAAGCAAAGCACACAACAATGAATGCAATAGATCAAGTTCGTAAAGCAAAGAAACTTACTATATTCATTGCGCTCTTCCCACTTTGGTTCCTATTGCGCATGGTCTCAAGGTTGCCATGAAACTTGTTGCATACGGTCTTGATGACACTCCACCTATCAGAGATGGCGCCTTCATTGCGGTTCATGTGAATCTTCGCATAGTCACCAATATGGTGGCGCTCATTGAATTCATCTCGAATTCTTGTGTAGCACTTGCCAATGTTGAGTATATATGTATGGCACGTATATTTACACTAGGCCCCCTCCTCTCTTGTATATTCGAGGATGTGGCGGCCCCACCGTGTAACCTATATATATGCGTGCCTATGCACCTGATCAATATATCGTGCATCACATCCTCTCTCTACATGGTATCAGACACCATCCCACGATCCTAACCCTAGGCCGCCGCCCCCCTCCCCTCTCTCCCACCCGGCCGCCGCCCACCCCTCCTCCTCTCTCCAACACTAGGCCGGCTACCCTCTTGCGCCGCCGTCCTCCCCCCACCCTCTCTCCCGGCTGCCCTCTAGCGCCGCCGCCCCCTCCCTCTCCCACCACCGCCGCCGACCACTACCACCACCGCACCACCATGTCTTCCGTCTCTGCCACCAGCAATCCCTTCGCCTCTTCCCCCTCCTCCGACTCCACTCCTCCCACCGCGGCCCAACTCCGCGACATCCCCATCGCCGACCACGTTCCCATCAAGCTTTCCCGCACTGACAACAACTACCACCCATGGAAGACGTACTTCTACCTCCTCTTCCGTGAGTACAACCTCCGCGACCACATTGACGGCACCGTCAACCTCCTCTCCATGCAGCGCGACAGCGACTGGATGGCGATCGACGCCACCATCATCCGCTGGCTCTTCCTCACCATCGTGCCGGACATCTTCAAGACCGTCGTTCACGACGGCGATGACGCTCGTATGGTGTGGACGAAGATCAACGGGCTCTTCACCGACAACAAGCTCCAGCGGGTCATCTTCCTGTAGCAGGAATTCTTTGGTACTCTCCAGGGCGATCTTTCCCTGGACGACTACTGCCTGCGCCTCAAGGCCATCTCCGACGAGCTTCAGGACCTCGGTTTCATGATGGGCGACGAATTCCTCTGCTCCACGCTCCCCGCCGGCCTCAGCGAGGATCTCGGTAATGCCGCCTCCAATCTCACCCTCATGACTAACCCCACCTTCGAGCGCGCAGTCTCCTACCTCCTCCTCGAGGAACGTCGCCTGTTGAAACTGCGCGCGCGTGTGTCTCACACCGCGCTTGCTGCTGGGCTCGGCTATGGCGCCCCAGCGCCCCCCGCCCTCCTGCGCCGACCCCTCCTGCTGCGCCCCCCAGCGCCCTTCGCTGCGTCCCCGCCGCCCCCCCCCCCCAACAACAGCAACAGGGGCGTCGTCATCGCGGGCGTGGCGGCGGCGGTCGCAACAACGGCGGCTACGCGGGCGGTGGCCCTCCACCCGCCAACCAGATGCCGCCCTGGAGTGGCGGCTACAACCCTTGGATGGGGGTCGTGCACGCCTACACCATGCCCATGCCGCGCCCCCCCGTCCCCGGCATCCTCGACACTCGTCCGTAGGCTCATCAGGCCCTCTACGCTACGCCGCAGCAGCCCTACGCGTCGACCTACGACGGCATGCCGTCCTACACGCCCTCCCAGCAGGCAGGCTGGGACCCTGCGCTCGTCGCCGCTCTTCAGCAGGTTGCTCCTGCGGGCTCTTCTGGTGGTGTGCCGTACCTCATGGACTCTGGCGCCTCCTCTCACATGGCCGCCTACCCGGGTAACCTATCCTCTTTGTCTCCCACCTTCACTAATTCTCGCATCATCGTCGGCAACGGCGCTAGTCTTCCTATCACACACATCGGTTCCGCTGCTTTTCCCTCCACCTCTCGACCACTGTCTCTTAACAATGTTTTAGTCTCTCCACACCTTTGCCATAACTTAGTCTCTGTCAAGACTCTTTCTCGTGATAATTCTGTAACTGTGGAATTTGACGCTCTTGGTTTTTCTGTTAAGGATGCCCGTACCCGTATGGTGCTCCACCGATGTGAGAGTCCCGGAGATCTCTATCCAGTCCAGACGCCTCCTTCGTCGCGCTCTGGACCTCGTGCACTCTCCGCTGGCGTCGACCTTTGGCATGCTCGTCGTGGTCATCCTAGCTCCACCGCCCTCCGCCACATAATGCACGATTTTTCCTTTTCATGTAATAAACCGGCTGCTCATAGCTGTGAAGCATGCCGCTTGGGCAAACATGTGCGTCTCCCATTTAGTTCCTCTTCCACAGTTGCGTCTTTTCCCTTTCAGTTAATTCACAGTGATGTATGGACCTCTCCTGTTGCGAGTAATTCTGGGTTTCTGTATTATCTTGTTCTACTTGATGATTACTCCCACTTTGTTTGGACTTTTCCACTTCGCAAAAAGTCTGACTTCACTGCCACCCTCACTGCGTTTTACGCCTATGTCTCCACCCAGTTCGGCCACCCCATACACGCGCTTCAAACTGATAACGGGAAAGAATTCGATAACATCACTGTTCGCAGTCTCCTTTCTTCCCATGGCACCATTTTTTTTGCCTAACTTGTCCATACACCTCGCAGCAGAATGGTCGTGCTGAGCGCGTTCTCCGCACTCTTAACGACTGCGTTCGCACCCTTCTGTTTCACGCTCATGTCCCTACCACCTTTTGGCCCGACGCCCTCGCCACCGCCACCCTTCTTGTTAACCTTCGCCCATGTCGTACTCGATGGAACTACACGCCTCACCATCTCCTTTTTGGTTCTCCTCCCACCTATGATGGTTTACGTATCTTCGAATGTCGTTGCTATCCTAGTACCATCGCCACCGCCCCACATAAACTCGCTCCACGTTCCATCCCGTGTGTCTTCCTGGGTTACCCGGCTAACACCAAAGTCTATCGTTGCTATGATCCTGTGTCACACCGGGTGCTCACATCCCGGCACGTTTACTTTGATGAGCACTGCTTTCCGTTTGCACAGGAACAGGTGGCGACCCCCCTTCACCCGCCGGCGACCCTCCAGCTCGCCGTTCGCCCGCCCCGGCCGCTGTGCCTGGGCCCTGCGCCGCGACGCCCTCGAGCTCGGGCGCCCCCTCGTCACCCTCGAGCTCTGTCTCGGGTAGCCCCGCCTCGCCCTCGAGCTCTGACTCGGGGGTTGCCTCCCCGTCCTCCTCGTCACCCTCGAGCGGCGCCTCGGGTGACGCTGCCTCGCCGTCCTCCTCGTCACCCTCGAGCGGCGCCTCGGGTGATGCTCCGTCGACCGGCACGTCACCGACGCCGCCTCCGGCTCCGGCCGGCGCTGGTCCTGTCACCCGCGCCCGGGCGGGCGTCTCTCGCCCGTCCACTCGGTACCCCACGGACGAGTTTGTCTGCACGGCCTCGACCTCCGCGCCCTTGCCGCTGCCCACCTCTGCCAGGGCAGCGCTTCGCGACCCCTCGTGGCTCGCCGCTATGCAGGAGGAGTTCGATGCTCTTCAGCGCAACAACACATGGCAGCTCGTTCCGCGTCCTCGACATGCCAATGTCATTACCGGGAAGTGGGTCTTTGATACGTCTCCAACATATCTATAATTTTTGATGCTCCATGCTTGTTTTTACACCATTTGCCTACTGTTTCGTTACACTTCGTGGCACTTTTATGCATTTTCCGGAACTAACCTATTAACAAGTCGCCACAGTGCCAGTTCCCTGTTTTCTGCTGTTTTTGTGTTTCAGAAGTGATACACAGGAAATATTCTCAGAATTGGACAAAACAAGTTCCTGAAGTCTTATTTTGCCCGGAAGCTTCCAGAGATCCGAAGAGGAGTAGGAGAGGGGCCACAGGCCAGTCTCACACCTGGCTGGCGTGGCCCAGGCCCTGGCCGCGCCGCCATGGTGTGAGGAGGCCTGGGGCCACTCCTGACATTGCCCCTTCGCCTATAAAGACCCCCCGACGGGAAAAACCTAAGGGCCCGATCAATTTTCCAGAACACATCGCGATCCGCCGCCGCCGTCGACCCGAAGATCGGGAGGGTTCAGAAGCTCTTCCCGGCACCCTGCCGGAGAGGGGAATCGCCACCGGAGGTCTTCTTCATCGCCATGCTTGCCTCCGGAGCGATGAGTGAGTAGTCTACCTTGGACTATGGGTCCATAGCAGTAGCTAGATGGTTGTCTTCTCCACCGTGTGCTACATGTTTAGATCTCATGAGCTGCCCTACATGATTGAGATCACCGTTATGTAATTCTACATGTTTGGTTTGTTGGGATCCGATGAATATTGGTGTTATGATTGAGTTGCTATACTGAAATATATCTTATGTTATCTCTATGTTGTTTATGATCTTGCCGTTGTTAGTACCTATCTTGGCCGAGTAGTTGCTAGTGACTCCAAGAGGGGGTATTTATGCTCGATAGTGGGTTCATGCCTCTATGTAATCTGGGGGAGTGACAGAAACCTCTAAGGTTGTAGATGTGTTGTTGCTACTAGGGAGAAAACAGCATTCATATGCTCAAGGGCATATGCTTTGTTTACATTACACACTTTGCTTAATGCAATTATCTGTTGTTCGCAACTTAATACTCATAAGGTGTTCGGACGATATCCCCGTGAGTAGATTATTAGTCATAGATGCAGTTGGATGACGTTCTATGTATTTTATTGTAATGCCCAGAGTAAATCTCATAGTGATCTTCTTGACATATCACGTTTATCTTTATTCTATCAATTGCCCAACTGTAATTTGTTTACCCAGCATGTGTTATTTATCTTATGGAGAGACACCACTAGTGAACTGTGGACCCCGGTCCTATTTCCATCATATTGCTATCACCTGTTTACTTTACTCGCATACTTCTACTGTTTTCCACTCGATACGCTCATAACCTTTGTTTCAAGCAAACCGGTGAGATTGACAACCTCATCATAAGTTGGGAACAAAGTACTTGGTTGTGTGTGTGCAGGTTTCGCGTTGCAGCTAGCAAGCAAAGCTTGGACGAGGCGCCATATATAAATTGTCCGAAGCTATCGCAAACTAGAAAGCATCACCTTCAGTCGTAATTGTCTGCTCTTCTCCTGATCGATTAAACCTTGGTTTCTTAACTGAGGGAAAATCTTGCTGCTATATTCATCACACCTTCCTCTTGGGGTTCCCAACTGGCCGGTTATTTACTTCATCAACCCGGTAGCATCAAGCTCTTTTCTGACGCCGTTGCCGGGGAAGAGTGGAAGACCTCTGCAAGGGGAGTTTTTCGCACACACATCCTTTACTTTGTTATTGTTTTGCTTTACTTTATTTATTTTACCTGCATCGTTTTATATCAAAAACCCAAAAAAATTAGAATCCTTGGTAGTTGTTATTTCTTTACTTTTAGTTCATCATGCTGTTCCCTAAGTATGTTCTGGAGGACCTCTCAGTAGGTAGTGGTTCAATTATTGGAAAAAGTAACATTGAGGAGTTCTTTAATCACATTAGTATGCGTAAGGAAGTTGAGGAAAAGTCTTTGGTTGAGCTAGCTCCTAGTATTGAAGTTGCTTCTGCTTATTTAATTCACATGTTGGAAACTAGGTTTGCTAGTCTTAATCCTTTTATGTAATACATGTTCCTTAAGCTTCATGAAATTGAAGATCCTGAAAAGAAAGCTTTTATTTTGGAAGCTTTGCGCATAGAATTTAGAGATGTTGCAATTGAGGCTAGGAAAGTTTTTAAGAAGTTTAATAAGCTTGGCTCGCCTGTTGAAATTGTTGGTACACCCAACAAAGATTCTAGATTGCCAATACCTTGTAAACTCATAGGAATTCATAATGCCTTGGTAACTAATTTTAGTTGGATTTGTCCTGAAAATCTTTTTGATGAAAATAGTGTACCAAAGCGTGACTACAAGGGTTACTCAAAACCTCAATTGGATAGTATTCATTTCTTTATTCCTATAGTGGATCCTGATCCCCCTTTCATTATTACTTGATTCACAATTTTCTGCGCCTAGCTCAAAGGCGTTAAAGAAAAGCACTCTTGGGAGATAACCCAATGTTTTATTTTCAGTACTTTTTCTTTTATTTGAGTCTTGGAAGTCATTACAACTGTAATGACCGCTCCTTATCTTGTTTATTTCGTTTTTGTGCCAAGAGAAGCCTCTAATTCGAGTGAGGTAAAGATTTGGGGATGTTGCTGTCCTGAAACTGTTTTCGGTGCTGCACCGTAAAAAATCGTATAAATTCTCTGTATATCTTTTGGACCTGCGATTTCTTGTGCATATGGCCCAGGTTATATCCAAACTTTCGTTAGTTGAACACTTTTTGATTTGAGCAACAGAAAACCCCTCAAAAATTCGGCCTTTGTCAGCCGTTCTGTTTTGACAGATTTCTGCCAATATTTGTGTTTGCCGCTTTATCGCTTTCTTTTGAGTTCTTTTGATCACGGAACTTTTGGGGAAGTTGCTACAGTAGTATTTGCTATATATGTGGTGGTTTTAGGTTGAAACCTAAAGCAAAAAGAGGTTGATTATATGTTATGCTACACTAATGTTGCTAATAGATTTGTGTTTAGTTTTGTATGAAGGAAGTTTTCAAGTGTAGGGATTGGAGAATGATGAGATGAGTTGAAGAATGGACAAAAGCTCAAGCTTGGGGATGCCCATGCATCACCCCAAGAAATATCCAAGAAGTACAAGCGTCAAAGCTTGGGGATGCCCCCGAGGCACCCCTTCTTCATCGGCAAAAATCAGGTCACCTTTCAAAACACTATATTTTTATTGCTTCATGCACTATGTGTTTTTCTTGGAGTGTCAGTTGTTTTAGTTTTCTCTATTAGTTTATTTTGTTTGCTGCAATAAATGGTTGGACCCCAACAAATTTCTTTTGGAGGAGATGTACTCGTTTTCATTTGCCAAGAACACTCCGTTTTCACTCTTATCGTTCATCGAGTGTTCTTCTTTTTCCGCTACTGCTTTTGGTTTTCGTTTTCGCCTTGATTTGCATTCAGACCTTGTCATATCTATTCATCAAGGTGTATTTTTGCCTCTGATATTTATTGGTTTTCATCAAAAGAGGTGTTTATAAAAATTTCAAATGGTGTTGGAAAAGAGAAAAAGCTTTACGCAAAAAAGTGCTACAAGAAGGAGCTTTGTAGACTGCGGCTTAGGCTTTTTCATGTCATGCTTGATGTCTTTTTGATAGTATGCTTAGTGATTTTGCTGTAGCATGACTTGTCTCAAATAACTGAGATTGCTTAATGAGCCTTTGAAAAAATCATGTGTTGTTTTAATTATTTGGAAGTATTATTTTGGTTTTCTCCTTGATGCTTTATTTGGGTTGACTTGGCGCATGCTCACACATGTTAGACTCATCCAAAGTCGCCAATAGCCTCTATGATCATTTAGTTTTTGAATTTTGATGCCATCTTATGCTTCTTTTAATGTCGCTTTGTCGCTTTGCATGATTATGGCCATTATTGCTCTCTTAGTTGGTCGCTCCCAGTCTTTTGCTAGCCCTCGCCTTGTACTGAGTATGAGCTCTACTCGTGCATCCAACTCCTAAAAGCCAAAGTTTTCCAAATGTCCACCATACATACCTACTAGCAATTTTCTATTCCAAGTAAATTTGACTTGCTTTTATCTTCTCTTCAAATTAAACTCTTACCAGTGTTATGCGAAATTCGGTCAGTAAAGCTCTCACGAACCGGAAGGCACACTTTACTTTTTCCTGTTCTTAAAAATTTGACATTGTGGTCTCTTATGTTGAGTTGTTATGCTTGCAAGTTGTAAGTTGGATTCTAGCCCAGCCATGCAGTCATGGGCAAGCTTTCAACATTGCACTTCTTATTTGAGTTGATATCGTGATCTTTTGTTTATGGATACCCGCGGTGTGAAATGAATTGGGAATCTTGTGGGGATCATGGAGTTTGTATATGTGTTAGGGAAACGCCGGGCCGCTAATCTAAGCCATGCATAATTCATGGTGGAAATTTTCAGCATACCCATGGTGAACATTCGACGACGCATCTCACAATAAAAAGCTAAACAAATGGCAAATAAAAGAGATGTCGAGGTGTTCATTGTCTGCTTGTCATGTCATTTTGATGTGGGCTTGTTCCATGTCATCGGGCATGGAGGTACCCCATTGGCGGTTCTCAATGATACGCATATACTTACAATGACAAGAGAATTGCTTGGGACTCTAAGTAAAGTAGCATGAGGTTTGGGTACTCGTATTCACGGGACACGAGGTTTTCAACTTATGATTTGTCAAGCATATGCATCATAATTGTTCTTGAATTAACTTTAACCATTCAAGCTGCTTATGATGGGGGCAATGAGAGCTCAAAGCCGGTAAGTAACATAATTTTTGAAGGTTATAAAACTTGCAATCACTGCTTCCCTCAGCGAAGGGCCTTTCTTTTACTTTTACTTTTATGTTGAGTCACCACCTTCTATCTTTATGCACCATAAGAGAGCAAAGTTGTCATTCTTAGTATAATGTGCATTGTCCCAAAGTTTTCATTGATTGATTCATATTGTTGGTTTCACTTGTTCTTAAATTATTTGTATCTAGTTGCCCTCTTAAACTTGAAGGTGTCCTATGCATTTATGTTTTGCTCTCTTTGAAGGACAAGCTGAAAACCATTTGTATGTTTTTCCTTATGATTTGAACACACGTTTGACTTTCATTGTTTCATTTTCATGATCTTTTGTTTGTGTTGATTTGCATGTTTACAACATGGTTGCTAAGTTCTTATTGTCAAGTTTATATCTTCATGCCCATGTTTTAAGTTCTTATGATCCCAGCTCACAAATGCTTACATATATGATCAATATTGTGTAGGTTCATGTCACCTCAAAAATTATTCTTTTGTTATCACTTACCTACTCGAGGACGAGCAGGAGTTAAGCTTAGGGATGCTTGATACGTCTCCAACGTATCTATAATTTTTGATGCTCCATGCTTGTTTTTACACCATTTGCCTACTGTTTCGTTACACTTCGTGGCACTTTTATGCATTTTCCAGAACTAACCTATTAACAAGTCGCCACAGTGCTAGTTCCCTGTTTTCTGCTGTTTTTGTGTTTCAGAAGTGATACACAGGAAATATTCTCAGAATTGGACGAAACAAGTTCCTGAAGTCTTATTTTGCCCGGAAGCTTCCAGAGATCCGAAGAGGAGTAGGAGAGGGGCCACATGCCAGTCTCACACCTGGTTGGCGCGGCCCAGGCCCTGGCCGCGCCGCCATGGTGTGAGGAGGCCTGGGGCCACTCCTGACATTGCCCCTTCGCCTATAAAGACCCCCCGACGGGAAAAACCTAAGGGCCCGATCAATTTTCCAGAACACATCGCGATCCGCCGCCGCCGTCGACCCAAAGATCGGGAGGGTCCAGAAGCTCTTCTCGGCACCCTGCCGGAGAGGGGAATCGCCACGGGAGGTCTTCTTCATCGCCATGCTTGCCTCCGGAGCGATGAGTGAGTTGTCTACCTTGGACTATGGGTCCATAGCAGTAGCTAGATGGTTGTCTTCTCCACCATGTGCTTCATGTTTAGATCTCATGAGCTGCCCTACATGATTGAGATCACCGTTATGTAATTCTACATGTTTGGTTTGTTGGGATCCGATGAATATTGGTGTTATGATTGAGTTGCTATACTGAAATATATCTTATGTTATCTCTATGTTGTTTATGATCTTGCATGCTCTCCGTTGTTAGTAGCTATCTTGGCCGAGTAGTTGCTAGTGACTCCAAGAGGGGGTATTTATGCTCGATAGTGGGTTCATGCCTCTATTTAATCTGGGGGAGTGATAGAAACCTCTAAGGTTGTAGATGTGTTGTTGCTACTAGGGAGAAAACAACATTCATATGCTCAAGGGCATATGCTTTGTTTACATTACACACTTTGCTTAATACAATTATCTGTTGTTCGCAACTTAATACTCATGGGGTGTTCGGACGATATCCCCGTGAGTGGATTATTAGTCATAGATATAGTTGGATGGCGGTCTATGTATTTTGTTGTAATGCCCAGAGTAAATCTCATAGTGATCTTCTTGACATATCACGTTTATCTTTATTCTATCAATTGCCCAACTGTAATTTGTTTACCCAGCATGTGTTATTTATCTTATGGAGAGACACCACTAGTGAACTGTGGACCCCGGTCCTATTTCCATCATATTGCTATCACCTGTTTACTTTACTTGCATTGTTTACTTTACTCGCATACTTCTAGTGTTTTCCACTCGATACGCTCAAAACCTTTGTTTCAAGCAAACCGGTGAGATTGACAACCTCATCGTAAGTTGGGAACAAAGTACTTGGTTGCATGTGTACAGGTTCCGCGTTGCAGCTAGCAAGCAAAGCTTGGACGAGGCGCCATATATAAATTGTCCGAAGCTGTCGCAAACTAGCAAGCATCACCTTCAGTCGTAATTGTCTGCTCTTCTCCTGATCGATTAAACCTTGGTTTCTTAACTGAGGGAAAATCTTGTTGCTATATTCATCACACCTTCCTCTTGGGGTTCCCAACTGGCCGGTTATTTACTTCATCAACCCGGTAGCATCAGTCTTCAAGCATAAGTTTCATCCAGATGGCACTCTTGATCTTCACAAGGCGCGCTGGGTGGTTCGCGGTTTCCGACAACGTGAAGGTGTGGACTTCCATGACACTTTTGCTCCTGTTGTCAAACCTGGCACCGTTCTTACCGTTCTCCAGCTTGCGGTCTCTCGCAGCTGGCCAGTGCACCAGATGGATGTCTCTAATGCTTTTCTCCATGGTCATCTTGAGGAGCAAGTGTTCTGTCAGCAGCCCACCGGATTCGTCGATTCTGCTCATCCGGATCATGTTTGTCTGCTGTCTCAGTCACTATATGGGCTCAAGCAGGCGCCCCGTGCTTGGTACCAGCGCATCGCAGCGTTTCTTCATCAGCTTGGCTTCCGCTCCACTCGCTCCGATGCTTCGCTGTTCATCTACAGCCAGGGCGGTCTCACCGCCTACCTGCTCCTCTACGTGGATGATATTATCCTGACGGCATGCACTTCTCAGCTTCTCCGACAGCTTACTGATCGTCTTCGTGCTGAGTTTGCTATCAAGGATATGGGCCCTCTTCACTACTTCCTCGGTATTGAGGTTGTTCGGCGCTCGGACGGGTTCTTTCTTCATCAGCGGAAGTATGCTCATGAGCTTCTTGACTGTGCTGGCATACTTAACTGTCATCCTCTGAGCATGCCTGTCGACACGAAGGCCAAGCTCTCCGCTACTGACGGCGCCCCGGCCTCAGCTCCGTCGTTCTATCGGTCCATTGTCGGCGCCCTTCAGTACCTCACTCATACTCGCCCGGAGTTACAGTATGCCATTCAGCAGGTGTGCCTTCATATGCATGCTCCTCATGACTCTCACTGGACTGCGGTGAAGCGGATTCTCCGCTATATCCGGGGCACTCTGGACCTTGGCTTGACGCTACACGCTTCTCCAGCCACGGACATCGTCGCCTATTCCGATGCAGACTGGGCGGGCTGCCCTGATACCCGGCGCTCCACTTCTGGGTACTGTGTCTATCTTGGACCCTCGCTTATCTCCTGGTCGTCCAAGAGGCAGCCTACAGTCTCTCGTTCCAGTGCCGAGGCTGAGTATCGCGCCGTGGCCAACGCCGTCGCTGAGTGCTCGTGGCTTCGCCAGCTCCTTCTTGAGCTCTCCTGTCCCGTCGACAAGGCCACTATTGTGTACTGCGACAACGTTTCGGCTGTCTACCTCTCCGCCAATCCAGTTCATCATCGCCGGACAAAGCACATCGAGCTCGACATTCATTTTGTTCGCGAACAGGTTGCTCTTGGGCGTATACGTGTTCTACACGTTCCTACCTCCCAACAGTTCGCGGATATCATGACCAAGGGACTCCCTACGTCATCCTTTGAGGAGTTTCGGTCTAGCCTTTGCGTCGGCTCTGGCGACGCTTCGACTGTGGGGGGGTGTTGAGTATATATGTATGGCACGTATATTTACACTAGGCCCCCTCCTCTCTTGTATATTCGAGGATGTGGCGGTCCCACCGTGTAACCTATATATATGCGTGCCTATGCACCTGATCAATATATCGTGCATCACATCCTCTTTCTACAGCCAAGAGTTTGGTTGGCGCCGGTGATAGGATCAAGGCTCACCGCTTTCCACGACTCAATGAGGCACTCATCTTCCAAAGATTTCCACTTGGAATGATGGGTGTGGGCCGCATATCCACGCGGCTTCCTCTTGCCGAGGGTCTTGCCGGTGTCGGTGTCGATCACCTCAATTGTCTCCTCGATCTCATCATCGTTGGCTTGAACATCCTCACCTCCCACGCCGGCGACGCCGCCGCCAATCAAGTCATTCATGTATGTCGTGCCCTCCTCCTCGGTGAAAATCATGTGGGCGCCGGGCATTTCGCCGAACACCTCGTGGGCATCGGGCATTTCGTCGAACAGGGTTCGGGTGGCATTTGCCGGGGTGCTGTCACCGGCGAGAACACACCGACGCCGCCGTCGACGGTTCACGAGTATGTCTGGCTCTCCCCGAATTCCGGGGACATGCGGGATGGGGGTAGCCTTGGTGAACACAGTATGTCGCCGTTGGTGCCGCTTCTAGCCGCCACCGGCGATGATTCGCCGCCGCTCTCTCCCTGGCTAGCAGCGTAGCTCACGAAAGACGCGGCCTTGGCGAGCTCCGCGTCTTGCTGGCGCTGGGTCGCGCGGTGCTTGTTTCGATCCACGGTGACGACAGTGCGCTAGGCCAGCTCCTTCACCCAATCCTCATTGGCCATGGCCAGGGGCTTCACCTTCGGCACCACCATGCGCGACTTCTTCATCACCGCCGCCGCCTTCTTTGGTGGCATGGTTGTGGCCGGGGTGGTTGCGGGGTGGGTCAGAGGCGGCGAGGCAGAGGCGGGCAGGGAGAGGGTGGCGAGGCGGCGGCGTGAGGGGGGTGGGTGCTCTGGGCGTGAACCGGCGGGGAGCGGCGGGAAATTGGGGGGGGGGGTAGGTGGGAAAATTGGAGGGATATGGGGAAAACCGGCGGGAACCCGGCAGTGTCACTGTGAAGGGGGCCCCGAGCGTCGGATTGGCGCTGCCGCGATGTACCGGTGCTCCCGATAGGATCGTGCCGCAGGGACCGGCACGGGAGCGCCGACTTATTTATTGTGCTCGCCCCCGCGCTCGCGCGATTTTAGGGCCGCCGGTGCGGGCCATTTTTTGGCCCCAAGCCCAAATTCCGCGCCGGTCGTGTTTTAGAAGGCGTTTTGGAGGCGCCGGTGAGATGCTCTAAGGCCATTATCTTTTTACCAATAAATTTTTAATTAGATTTCTAACTGGTAAAATGGTTCTTACTAATGTGAAGGCTGGATGCAGCAAATAGAGATAAAGACACGACATGCAACATGGTTAAGAGTGCTCGACGTACGATTACTCACGTATGATTTCGTTACGACACATCGTACCAGCCGTTGATCACACCTCCATGATTTCAAAGTCAACATCAATTCAACAATCATACGCAAATCGTATTTGATTTGTCGTATGTGAGATGGTTTAGCCCAAATTAAGAGAGGTCTTTTCACATAATTAATCTGGCCATTAATAATTGCCTTTGTTTTTTTAGTAGCTGAAACATGAGATAGTTGCCTTGTATTTATAAACCACGGGAGTACTCCCTCCATACTGGATTAATGGGCAATTACGCATTTTGAGAAAAAACTTTAACCATTAATTTTGTTAATAAAATATAAGATATATGCTACAAAAATTATATCATTGGAAATTTATTTTAATATGAATCCAATGATATAAATTTTATACCACCGGAGGCAGGCATGGTGATAAAGAAGGCCTCCGGTGGTGATTTCCTTCTCCGTCAGGGTGCCATGAAGAGCTTCTGGACTCTCCCGATCTCGCGTCGACGACGGCGGCGGCTTGCAGTATATTTTCTGAAAAAGAGTTTGGGCCTTAGGGTTTTCTCGTCGAGTAGAATATATAGGCGGAAGGGCGATGTCAGGAGGTGGACCAGGGGCCCACACCATAGCCTGGCACGACCAGGGGGTGGCCCGCGCCATGGCATGGTGTTGTCGCCCTCTGCCCCCCCCCCCTCCGTCTCTGCTTTGAACTCCGTCTCGTGTCGGGAAAAATAGGAACTTCAGCTTTTGCTTTGTCCAATTCCGAGAATATTTCCTGTGTAACTTTTTTGAAACACAAAAATAGCAGAAAACAAGGAACTGGTACTGTAGCATCTCGTTAATAGGTTAGTTCCGGAAAATGCATAAAAACGCCAAGAAATGTGACAAAACACAAAGCAAATGGTGCATAAACAAGCATGGAGCATTAAAAATTATAGATGCATTTAAGACGTATCACGCCGCCCTCCACCTCTCTCTCACCTCTCTTCGGCATGCCCCTAGAAGGGCTACATAGGAGAGAAGTCATCTCCTTCGCTGCACGCCGTTGTGCTGCAAAATTTCTGAATCCGGTCCACACAGATCTACTTTTGCAATCTCTGCTGGATTGGAGTCTGGAGGTCTGATAACCCATAAGTATAGGGGATCTTGTGTAGCCTTTTCGATAAGTAAGAGTGTCGAACCCAACGAGGAGCTAAAGGTAGGATAAACGTTCTCTCAAGTTCTATCAATCGCTGATACAACTCTACGCACACTAAACGTTTGCATTATCTAGGAAATAAAACTAGAGCAACAATACGAGTATGAGAGATAGCTTTGCAATAAATACAAGAAAGTAATTGTTAGTGCTGCAGTAATAAAATATACTAAGTAACATAAACTAACAGTACCATTAGTGTGGAAAAGTGGTGGTAATAGTGGTGGCTTTGTCCAAGTTCAATTAGCGAATAAATTGGGTTCATTGTCTTCGATACAGTTTTCTATGTGGGAGAGGCTAAATATACATGCACTTCACTACTTGTAAATACAAGTAGTATATGTTTGGATTGTTAGCAAGCATCCGCAAATACTAACAATGCATTAAGGTTTCCCCAACCATAGCCTTAAGTTAATGGTCCTCTTACTCCCATACGTGCAACGTTCCGGTTCGTGTCCTCAGATTTTTGTCGCTCCGGCAGGACTACCCCCTTCCTTTTGCACATACTACTAATCCTAAGATGTTTAATCTATGCACGCATAAATATAATGGACACCAAAGGACAGAACCATATCAACATACAACTCTAATGAACCAAAGACATTCAACAAATCAATCTAAGAACAAATAAACTATGCAAACATAACATAGATCTTATGATAAATATTATAGCATCAAACACCATGTTTACATAGGATGATACAGAGGTGTGTGGGAGGATGAACTACTGCATAATAGGAGGAGTTGGTGATGGAGATAGCGGTGAAGATGGCAGAGATGAGCAACGAGGGGCGCGGGCGGCGGCGCGGGGGACTCCCCCGCCGCCGCCATCATGGGGGAGCGCCACCCCTTAGCTCTCTTCCTTCATGGCTTTATGGGAGCCCTCCCCCATGGAGATGGGATCCATGGGGGAGGCGAAAATATGGCTCTGGTGGCTGCAAATTCGTGGGTGGAGGTGTCCCCCACGAGCTAGGGTTCCTCCCTTTATATAGTCTCTCGGATTCCAGTCTCCCCATCTTGGGCCGCACTAGATCGGGCCTAACTCGGTCGTCTGGACTCGGAATCAGGTGAATTTTATGTCCAGAACGTTTGCCGTGAAATTTCCTACAACTTTGTAGTTAAAGAGTTTTCCGTTTGACGCTGTCTTCGACCCGTAACGTGACCATCTTCGAAAAGAGTTCTGGCACAGATTTCTGGAAAGTCCCAATTTGACTCCAACAAACTTTTCACTTGTATTCTAGGTAAATTCTATACATCAAAGTGTAAAACAAGAACATTGTGCACTTTTGCAACTATTAGTAGGTTAGTCCAAATATAGCAGTTGGTGTAAAACAAGCATGGAGCATCAAAAATTATAGATACGTTTGCAACGTATTAACATCCCCGAGCTTAACTCCTGCTCGTCCTCGAGTAGGTAAGTGATAACAAAAGAATAATTTTTTAGGTGACATGCACCATCACAATCTTGATCATCTAAGTAAAGCATTGAGTGCTGGGATCAAAGAACTTAAAACATGGGCATAAGAGACATAATCTTGACAATAAAAACTTAGCAACCATGTTATAACATGAAAAGAAACACAAATAAAAGATCATGAATAATAAAACAATAAAAGTCAAACGTGTGTTCAAATCATATGGAAAAACATAACAAGTGGTTTTCAGCTTGTCCTTCATGGAATAGCAAAACATAAATGCATAGGACACCTTCAAGTTTAAAAGGGCGACTAGATACAAATAATTTAAAAACAAGTGAAACCATAATCATAATCAATCAATAATAAACTTTGGGACTATGCACATTAAACTCAGAATGGCAACTATGCTCTTTTAGATGGTGCATAAAGGTAGAAGGTGGAGACTCAACATAAAAGTAAAGAAAAGCCCTTCGCAGAGGGAAGCAGTGATTACACATGTGCTAGAGTTTTTCATCTGTAAAACAGAGAGATAAAAACTGAGTTTTGAGAGGTGGTTGTCTTTGTCAACGACTAGCAATGGAGTTCTTACTATCTTCTATACAAAAAGTAAGCAAGTTTTTGAGAGAGGGATTGGCACTTTGGTGCTCTTTTATAAAGCTTGGCACTCCTCCCCACCTTTTTTCCTTTCACAAACCATGGCTAACCGATTCCATCGGGTGCCCACCAACATTCACATACCATGGAGGAGTGCCTTTTTTCTTTTCTTTTCTCTTTTTTTGGAATGAAACAATATGGAAGATAGCAAATCCGACCACTACGTCCCCATGAGCTGAAAACAGTGTCACAAAACGAGAAGTGTTTTGAAGGTTTTTTTTTGAAAGGTAGCACATGAAAATTTACTTGGAATGGCTTATAAATACCATGCATAGGAATTTATAGTGGACACAATGGAATAACTTGGTTTTTGGGAGTTGGATGCACGAGTAGAGCTCATACTCAGTACAAAGTGAGGGCTAGCAAAAGAATGGGAGCGACCAACTAAGAGAGCAAAAACGGCCATAATCATGCAAAGTTACAAAGCAACATTAAGAGAAGCATAAAATGACATCAGAAGTCAAAAACCAAATGATCATAGAGGCTTATGGCGAGTTTGTAAGAGTCAAACATGTTGTAAGCATGCGCCAAGTCAACCCAAATAAAGCATCAAAGGAGAAAACCAAATAAATGCTTCCACATAATAAGAACAACGCATGATTGTTTCGAAGGCTCATTAAGCAATCTCAGTCATTTAAGACAAGTCATGCTACAGCAAAAATCACTAAGCATACTATCAAAACAACATCAAGCATGGCATGAAAAAGTCTAAGCCGCAGTCTAAACAAGCTCCTTTTTGTACCACTTTTTTGCATGAAATTTTTCTCTTTTCCAACACCATTCGAACCTTTTTGAAACAACTCTTTTGATGAATACCAACATAGACCAGAGGTCCAAATACACCTTGATGCAAAGATATAACAAGATCCAAACAAAAATCAAGGCAAAAAATGAAAACTAAACACAGTTCTAGAAAAAGAGAACACTCGTTGAACAATAAGAGTGAAAACTAGAGTGTTCTTGGCAAATGAAAAGCGAGTACATCTCCTCCAAAAGAAATTTGTTGGCGTCCAACCATTTATTGCAGCAAACAAAACAAAACAAAACTGAAAGCAAAAAGTAAAGACGCTCCAAGAAAAACGCATAGTGCATGAAGCAATAAAAATATAGTGTGTTGAAAGGTGACCTGATTTTTGCCGATGAAGAAGGGGTGCCTCGGGGGCATCCCCAAGCTTTGACGCTTGTACCTCTTGGATATTTCTTGGGGTGACATGGGCATCCCCAAGCTTGAGCTTTTTTCTATTCTTCATCTCATCTCATCATTCTCCAATCCCTACACTTGAAAACTTCCTTCATACAAAACTTAACACAATTCTATTAGCAACGTTAGCATAAGCGTAATAGTAGATCAACCCTTTTTGGTTCAGGTTTCAACTAAAAAACACCCCATATTAAGCATATACTACTGTAGCAACTTCCTCAAAAGCTCCGTGATCAAAAGAACTAAAAAAGAAAGCGATCGAGAGGCAAACACAAATAGTGGCAGAAATCTGTCAAAACAGAACAGCTGAAAAAGGTTAATTTTTTCGAGGACCTTCTGTTGCTCAAATAGAAAAGTGCAAAACTAATGAAAGTTTGGATATAACCTGGGGCATATGCACAAGAATTGCAGGTCAAAAATATTTTCTTAGAATTTTCATGAATTTTTATGGTGCAGCATCGAAATCTGTTTCAGGACAGCAACTTCCCCAAATCTTACCTTCCTCAAATTAGAGGTTCTTCTTGGCACAACAACGAAATAAAAATGATAAGGAGAGGTCATTACAGTAGTAATAACTTCCAAGACTCAAATAAAAGAAAAAACATGGGTTATCTCCCAAGAGTGCTTTTCTTTAACGCCTTTCAGCTAGGCACAAAATAGAGAACCAAACAAAGAAGCAAAACAAAAGGAACTATTTTTGTTGTTTTCAAATTATAAGTGAAAGTAAAGAAGCAATAAAAACAAAATAAAGAGCCTAATAAAATTAAAGAAGATAAAACCAAGACATATAAAAGCAATTATAATACAAGTTAACACAATACATATCATGTGGATGCGTAATATAGAGTATGAAGGAGACAACCTCATGTTAGTTGATGAATAGGGGAATGACTCAAGCATCCCCAAGCTTAGATGATTGTATCTTCTTGGACATGTTCTTGGGATGCACCTAAACATTCCCAAGCTTGAGCTCTTGTGTCTTCTTGTTCATCTCATATCACCATATTGATTAGAACTTATAAGCTACATCCACATAAAACTTCACAAAACTCATTAGTAGGGTTAGTACTCATTAAGTAAAATCCACTCATGTTCAAGCATTGACAAATTTCATAATCTAAACTCAACATTAGCCACTATATATACTAAGGTATTCATGATTTTCGTCGTCCGTCGAAAACTAATGAAACTAATAACACCAAGTAGAATATTGAATAAACTAAGAAATCTGTCAAGACTGAACAGTCTGTAAAGATGACACTCAACGAGATAGTTAGGTAGCTCAAATCGAAACACTCCAAACTAAAGAAAGACAGATCATAATCTCAGGTTTATGCACCAAAAATTTCAGATCAAAACAATATTCTGAGATTTTTCATGATTTTTTTATAGTGAAGCACAAAAATCTGTCTAAACAGAATAGTCGGTGAAAATCGAATTTTTGAGACAGCTACGTAACTCAAATCAGAAAAAGTTAGTCTAATGAAAGAAAGATAATAAGCATTACTTTGCACTCAAGAAATTTCAGGTCAATATCACGTTTTGGTGATTTTAAACATTTTATACGATGAAGCACATAAAATCTGTTTTTGGACAGCAAAGCAAAACTATCGACTTCCAAGTAACTAGGAACTACAATTATCACTTTACTTTTATGGTACAAAGGAATATGTACAATATATACAATATACACAATATGTACAAGTTTTTAACTGAAAAGCTTCCATGGAAAGATTTGTTTTAGTTTCATAGGCATGAACACAAGTGTTCAAGGTCGACCCCCACTTAACCATTACTCATCTTTCTAATCACTTTCCTTTTTGAAAATATTTTTAGGTAACAAGTACAATTAATTTTTTTTGTAATTCGCATTCCCTATCCATACTAAGATAGAGAACAACTTAAAACTGGAAGTAAAAACTATTTATAGATTAAGCAAATAAGTGCATACAAGAATATTCACCCACACACTATTGCTCCTCGGCAACGACGCTAGAAAAGGTCTTGATAACCCACAAGTATAGGGGATCGTGTGTAGCCTTTTCGATAAGTAAGAGTGTCGAACCCAACGAGGAGCTAAAGCTAGGATAAACGTTCTCTCAAGTTCTATCAACCGCTGATACAACTCTACGCACACTAAACGTTTGCATTATCTAGGAAATAAAACTAGAGCAACAATACGGGTATGAGAGATAGCTTTGCAAGATAATAAATACAAGAAAGTAATTGTTAGTGCTGCAGCAATAAAATATACTAAGTAACATAAACTAACAGTACCATGAGTATGGAAAAGTGGTGGTAATAGTGATGGCTTTGTCCAAGTTCAATTAGCGAATAAATCGGGTTCATTGTCTTCGATACAGTTTTCTATGTGGGAGAGGCTAAATATACATGCACTTCATTACTTGGAAATACAAGTACTATATGATTGGATTGTTAGCAAGCATCTGCAAATACTAAAAATGCATTAAGGTTTCCCCAACCATTGCCTTAAGTTAATGGTCCTCTTACTCCCATATGTGCAACGTTCCAGTTCGTGTCCTCAGGTTTCTGTCGCTCCGGCAGGACTACCCCCTTCCTTTTGCACATACTACTAACCCTAAGATATTTAATCCAAGCGCGCATAAATATAATAAATCCGTGCAGATGTTTAGCCCTCTTCCTTCATGGCTTCATGGGAGCCCTCCCCCATAGAGATGGGATCCATGGGGAGGCGAAAACGTGGCTCTGGTGGCTGCAAATTCGTGGGTGGAGGTGTCCCCCACGAGCTAGGGTTCCTCCCTTTATATAGTCTCTCGGATTCCCGTCTCCCCATCTTAGGCCGCACTACATCGGGCCTAACTCGGCCGTCCGGACTCGGAATCAGGTGAATTTTATATCCAGAACGTTTGCCGTGAAATTCCCTACAACTTTGTAGTTGAAGAGTTTTCCGTTTGACGCTGTCTTCGACCCGTAACGTGACCATCTTTGAAAAGAGTTCTGGCACAGATTTCTGGAAAGTCCCAATTTGACTCCAACAATGTTTCCACTTGTATTCTTGGTAATTCCTACAAATCAAAGTGTAAAACAAGAACATTGTGCACTTTTGCAACTATTAGTAGGTTAGTCCAAATATAGCAGTTGGTGTAAAACAAGCATGGAGCATCAAAAATTATAGATACGTTTGCATCGTATCAAGGTCATCGTTGATCATCGTATGTGTGCGAGTACGCGGAGGTGCTGCACGTGCGACACCAGAGTCGTTGCGCCAAGTTCTTCGCGACCTTGAAGTCGGCTACGTCGGCTTCATCATCAATGCTTATGTGGGAGCGTAATCCTGGCGTTCGGTTTGGTATGTCACTAAAACCCTAATCGTTACAGCATTACTGGTAGATAGATCTTGGGTAATTCAGGGTTCCGTAGCTATAATTTTGTTGTTGTTTGCATCGGACCCCAACATTTCGGTTATATATACGTAAATCTGGTGATAACCCCCAAATACGTGGGGTCGATATATCACCTCTCAATGCAGAAGTAATGGGTATCGAACCGCAGGTGCAAGAAGGTAAAGCAATTTACCCTCTTAAACTAGAGTGTCACGATTATGGTTATATATGCAGTGAACATATAAATAAATAGGTGAGATTAATTTGATGATTGAAAGCAACAAAGTAATAAATGCAAGGAAACTCAAAGATGTTCCAAATCCTCAACAAAGAAGAGGACATGACTAAGGTTGTAATCTTTTGAAAACAAAGGACACTAGGTTTGTGGGTTCTCTCTCTCATCGGTGGTAATCATAGAAAAAAATGTAGACATAATTGTCATGCTATTGTGGTATCCATATGGGCAACGTGTCTTGAGAAGGGATATACCTTAAAGGGTGCTTGTCACAAGCATGCAATTTCTACCACTTGACTCCAAGTACATATTTTTTTACATATAGATGTGCGAATACAAAAGGATGCGGTTGCTATGTCACTTTAACGGTCCTATTTATGTCACTTGGATACACCCTCTAATACAACACACATATACATACATGATATTCCTTTATGTAAAAAATACAAACACAACAACTCTATGAAAGTCTATTATGTGTGTGATAACACATCCCTCTCATCTAACCACACCTAGTGCTGTCGAACACCTCATGACATGGGAAAACAAGACATTAGATTAAGCGATCATAGCCAATGTAATAGACATCATGATGTGCTTCCAAAGTATTTCAAGCTATAAAGGTTTCAACTGTAAACGCATAGTTTGATCTCATACTACAATATTAAAAGGAATTACATCGGTGTCCATAATCATGTAGGGAATGGAAACTCATATGGATCTAAGTAGTGAAGTACATAGAGAGATTTGATCAAGATAGTACCACAAACCTCAAGTACATGAACGGACTACTCCTCTCTAATGGTGGAGAGCGACGTTGAGGTGTTTGTGAAGGAGGAGAGGCGGTCGGAGCCGATTACGGTCCCCCTCCAATCTTCCTCCGGCGGCGGACTACAGCCTCTCTATTTCGTGGTTTCTCATTTCCGCCTACGTCGATCGAGAAATAAAATACCCGAAGGTATATATAAATTATTTTATGTAAAAAACCAAGCCAGTGGCGGTGGAATCGACGACACCTGAGGCTCGAGACTCCAGATATGCGGGATGATGCGGTCTGACTTCATAGGCCTGCTATTTTCAGCTCGTTGCGCCCATGAGGTCATACTTTAGCTCATTGGATTCACATACAAATTATCTAACCATATTTTTTTTACCCACCCCCTTTTGAGTCCTCAAGCTTTTGGAAAGTTAAAAACACTAACAATATTAGGAAAAAAGGAGGACTTTATGAAAAATCCCAGAATCCATGTAGAATATGGTAGGAACATCATATAATAATCAAGAAATATGACCATGTGAACTATAAAGTTCAGTCTAACCTTACTTTGACTGTGAACACAATCACCCTCTCAACACCAACCGTTGAGTAAGGCGCGGTAAAAGCAGAGAGGTGCAGAAGATCTTACCGCACGTACGCTAGGCTTGTCACTGTCCCAGCTGCCCACTAGCGCCTGCCATCTCTCATGGCTTTCACCGAGTTTAACAAAGCGTCAAGAGTCCCCACCGCACGTGTGGATGTCATCTCAGTACTACATGTATGTGTGGGCTGCGAGGACACACATCCATCCCCCGCCATGCTACACTAGAAGAGCAAACCTTTTCACTCTTTCTCTGTGATCTTTCTCGCGTGAGTTTAAACGGTAGTATTATCCTTGTTTACTAGATAATTCCCCACGCGTTGCCGCGGAATTTTACTTGAAATAACTATTAAGGTCTAAAAAGTAAACACGCTCACTATACTACTTCTGAAAATAGCAAGATAATATTATTATATGTAAAAAATGACAAATTGTTGGGGCTGACTTGACAACAAATTGTTATTTCAAAATATTTTTTAAATCGAGGGTATTTTACATTCGCTCAAAATAAGCTAACAAATAAGCTTAGAGAAGGAGATCGATAGTTCAACTTGTAAACTCTCGTTTCTTTTATACGACTGGTTGCGTATGAGATCGATCTGGGCAGGACATGATGTATGTGCCAATCCTATGGAAGGGGATAGGGTTCAAATTGTGACGTCTTTTAGTACTGCTGGTGGAGTGTGAGATCTGGCAGAACGCGTTACATTTGGTTACTATGAAGAAGGATATGTTTCAACTTGTACGATGTAGGATAAGAAAACATGTGTGCATCTTTGTTTCTCTGATCAGCAATGTGGCATACATATTTCAGCCCTTTTAGAAAATTAAGCCTGGAGTACAGAAGACACCATGCAAAAAAACTAAGTTTGTCTTCCATTTGTTTTCTTCGGGCCGTTAGAAAGCTTAAGTCAGCTAGAGTTATGTAAACCAGATCGACTACAGATATATAAAAGAAGCAACCGAGTAAAGAAGAAGAAAATAGCATGTGAATCGTGAGGTTGAGACTAATTTATGGTGCAGATTGTAGCCCATATATATAACTGAATAAGCATATCTGGTCACCTCACATCATCTAGCCTGCAGCCTGCGATAAGGGAGAAATATTTGATTGATATATACTCCCTCCGTTTCAAAATATAAGATGTTTTAGGTTTGTGAACTAAATGTATCTAAACATGCTTTAGTATGTATATTCAAGTGAACCTACACACTAAAAGATGTCTAAATACACTTGCTTCACAAAGCTACAACATCTTATATTTTGAAACAGAGGGAGTATATATTTGCATGCTTAAAAATAAAGTATGTTGGAGTGACACTTCACATGGTGTAAAAGATGAAACCTGAAAGCGATGCTGGATTGCTGGTAGACTTTGGACATCTTCTCAAACATTATGATGCACACCCGGACATACTTGGTTATAGAAAAACAATTCTACTGCATGCCCACAGACAAATCAACAAACTCCTGCTTCCAAAGTAGCGAAGGCGGGAGGAGCGTTTGCTTCAGCCACTTCTACCAGGGAGCACATCCGGTCATGATGCCGGGTCATGTCCAGCGCACCCGTTGAGCTTACTTCCTTGCTGGAGGATGGAGATGAGACACACGGGTATAGGTTAGGTTAGAGATCATGCAGCTAGCTGCGGGAAATTTTCATGTGCCTCACCAGGATTGTTCTGCCGAGATCGCTTCACGGCATCAGGCGGATGCGGCGGCAAGTCTAACCACGTATCTGGATGTTCCTGAATAACTCAACAGCGGCAGCAAGTGGGCTTGGCCAGGACGACGGTGCAGCTCCAGTGTGAGCGTCCCATGTGCAGAGATGTCGAGCTTGCCCGAGGAGAGGAGCGGTGGTATCATGAGAGGCTGGGAGATATAGGTAGTATTTATAATGGAGAAATAGAAGTGATTTACTATACACACAAACACAAGGAGAAATAAACACATCAGTTTCTTTCACAAATTAGTGGAGAAGATGAAGAGGGAAGGAAATCAATCAATGGGAACCGGAGTGGGCTTCGTAGGGAAGTAGTATCTGAAAGCAGTTAAAAGAAGCAACTTCGTAAAAGAAGACGATAGGATCTGCGACGCTCTCAAATAAAGAGGACCTTAATGACTATTTTATCCCCGAGTTAAAGCTTTTTGTCAATAAAATATCATGATTAAAGAAGACGAAATGCCTGCAGATTAATTTCCTTTTGACCAATGCTTTCTTCACCGATCAAGGGAGAAGAAGAATAGCCGTAATGGATCAGTTCATTAGCATCAATGCACTTGCAATAATCGACCGCATTTGGGTTGCTCTATTTTCTGATAATTTTTTCCCTTTTCATTAGGTGGCATAGTTGCTTACATGGCAGGCTATGATTGCTCCAGGAGGCTTGATGACGTGGATACCTTGCATGTTGAGAGAAATCAACTTAGTGGATTGCTCCAATATAGGTATTATAGATTCTACCCTGGAAGTAGTGCAATTAGGGGGTGTTTGGTTTCTAGCCACATTTTGTCAAGCCAAAGTGTGGCTAGCCATAAAAGTGTGGCAGCCACAAAAAGTGTGGCTAAGAAATTGGAAGCCAAACTTTGGTAAGAGTTGGCAAGAAAATTAACTCTATGACAAGTGGGCCATATAATTAATGAAGTGTTGCAAACTACAAATGTGGCAAAAACCAAACACAAGCCAAATAACTTGTGGCTGCCAAAGTTTGGCTTGGCAAACTGTGGCTGGGAACCAAATAGGCCCTTACTATATGATTTGTGGCCATAGATTGTTACTCCATGTGAAACGCAATCGCAAATACTCAAATGTTTTAGTTTCTGGACTACTTGCCTAAACGTTTTTGGTACCCGGCACAAGTACAAACCAATAAACATTTTGGATCAACAGCGCTCGCACGAACGAACGCACGAACGCGGACAGGCCCCGGCAGGGCAGGGTAGGGGTTGCTTGACTGGCTGCCTGCCTCATATATCTTCTCCCTGAATCCTGATCCCCTTGACAAAACATGCATGCAATGCAAGCTGCTAGTGCTGCTAGCGGTGCTGTGTGTGTCTGAATGAGCCCCTGCAACGGCTACAGGCACCTTTCTTTTCAACTGTGCACGCACGCATGCATGCTCTTGTCCGAACCCGCCAGCCGATCCAACACACCCCTGCCTGCGCCTGCCCTACGTACGGCGCCTGTTTACCGTACGTGTACACATGTGTATATATACATGCAGGCATGCATGCACCATGTACGCATACAGATTACAGATGCATGGGTAGCTATATTCACCTCTTTTTAGCATGTACTCCCTCGGTCTCAAAATATGTTGCTTATACTATTTTGTAGAAGTCAAATTTTGTTAAGTTTAACTAGGTTAGGTACATAACAAAAAATATTGATATTCGTAATACCAAATAATGTATATGATTTGAAAATATATTTCATAATAATTCTAATAACATTGATATGGTATTTCAAAAGATAATATATTTTATTATATAGCTGATTAAACTTAATAAAGTCAGACTTTGATCAATTTTTTTTTCAAGAATAAAACCAAACGATGCCGGGTGTATCAATCATACAGAAGAAGCAATGCCAAAGAACGACAAAGTGCTTCTAACAGAAGGTGACAGCTCCTCAAGTTTGACAAGTTCTACTCTCCTTCTATCGAGGGCATCGGTTCGGAAAGCTAAACGAATCACTATAAAAAAGTCTAGCTAGATGTCACCTACTATACTCCTCTCTAATCCTCGTTAAAATGGTCTCCACGTCCGAACGGGCTCCGTGCAGACCACATCGTTGCGGTGTCGCCATATAATTTGGGACGGAGGGAGTAGAAGTGAACCGAGGTATTAGTAGTAGCTAGATACTAAAACCAATGGTGATACTAATTTACACCGAGCAAACTAATGGTGCATCCTGTGTTAACACCTTTAGACGTTGATTTCTGGACTGATATTTGCACGGCAGGCAGGCCGGCCGCACGCACGTACGCGAGGTCGCGCCGAGTTAATGCATGGGGGCCGGCCGGCCGGGCACGGGCAGCAAGCAGCTTGCACAGTTGAGCTCCGTACCACGTCTCACCTGTGTTCGTACATCGAGCGTGTTGATCTAGCTAGTCAACAACATATCACTGCCCCGCCGGTAAACCAGATCTCGAACCAACAACGTTGGATCGATCCTCTCGCTTTGCGATCGGTAACCTCTGGCGCCGCGCACGCGCGGAACCGAATCTTTCCCCGGCGGCCGGACGGCCGGCCGGCCTGCCGCTCGGCGACGCTGATGCGGCCACAGTGGCGCGTTCGTGCGCGCACAGACGCGACGCTACCGGCGTCGTACGGGCACCGTGGCGGGGACGTACCGGCGGGTACGCGCGCGCAAGCGGGCGCTAGCTAGCGGCCAAGCGGGGGGCGGAAGCCAACACCGGCGCGCCCGTGCGGCTGGGGCAGGGCAGGTGGTGGGAGATACATGTGGTACTGTGCCAAAAGAGAGCTCCCTACATGGTTCCAATGTTTCCATAAGAGGAGCACGCCTCATGGTTAGCATATTTGGGTGCATACACTGTTAAAATCATTGTCTTTCAACATATATACTTGAGGGGAGCTAGCTATGCGTGTGAGCTTTTGGGGAGGGCTAGCTGCTGCTGTGACAAACTACATCAAAGAAATACTATCGCAAAATCAACCAGAACGGATTGCTTCTCTCGTGGTATCGTCTATTGAGAGCTCGAAACAATAGAACTCCCTTCACCTGATAATTATAGCACCGACTGCTCCTACGCGACAACTCGATATATTTACCTCGCAATAGATTATAGGCTAGACCTAGACTGTCCGGATAGCTGAGTACGTGCACAGCACACAGACCTGCAAGCCCATTTATACACACTTGAAAACGTTAGTACAAGGGAGGATCCACCCTATTACCCAGGAGGCACCACCATGCACCCTCCAAAGCCAAGCATCCGAGGGAAAGGCGAGAAAGTTTCCCATGGAAACCGATGTCCCATGGAAACTTGGAAACTGAAACATGAGCCTTTGGATGTCCAACGTGCGGGCTAGATCTGAACAAACATGTACTAAATATTTTGCAAATAAGCGCCCGCTTACCTGCTTGTATAGTTTTGATAAACCCCCTTAATTTCAGCTTCTTTATGAGCAAAGGCCCTGGAACTTGTTGTACTCGACTCCAGCGCGGCGATGGGATCTGGACCCGTCCAGCCGTCCAGGCGTTCGTCACGGCTCCCCGCTCGTCGGAAGCAAGACCTCTACGCAGATAAAAATGCGATTTGGATTCAATCTGGTTTTGGGTACCCAGAATTTGCTTCCCTATGTTCGTGATTTTGCCCTCTCCGCCAGGCTCCTTTCTGTAAATTATCCCCTGTTTGCTGCATTTCCGTGACAGCTTCATTTTCTGGATGAGAGCATACACAAGAAATAGGTATAGCTGACCTTGCTTACTAATCCGTTTGTATAGATAATCGGATATATTAATGGATCTAGTGCTACGGGAACAGCAGACTGAAGAAAGCAGAGATGCCTTGTATCAAGATGCAGATTTTCATTCTCGGCTGACGGTGCAGTAATCGAGATTTGACGCGGCTGGGCCGAACATGAGAACCTACAAGTCTGCGAGCGGCGACGCTTCCAACTTCCAAGGACAGTCAGCAGGTGCACCAAGGCAGCCGGTCGTCTCCGCCAACGAGCTGCTCCATCGATCGCGTCAACCTCGGTGACGAACTGACGATGCACAGCACACTGCAGCTTCGCAAAGAAACGAAGTGGGGGTCGAGTGTGAACGAGAGGAGTCATGATGTTCCGTGCCGCAGCTCTCGGCGCCGCCGTTCTTGAGCTCAAAGGAGATCTAAGATCATCACTTCAGAATCTGTCTGACCAGTACCACACGTTCTAGCAAAGCCCCAAGCATCCCGAGGGAAAGGCCACACCACACCACTACAGGTTCCTATGATCCTAGCTATCTCATCTCCACAAGTACATCTGCACTGCAGCAAAGGTGATTGCACCGGCCCTGAATGAGGAAAAGCGACACGCAATCACACACGCGAAATTGTTCCAACGACGCAAAGCCACCCTAGAGCTCTAGGCTAGCTGTGCGTGTGCATGGTCCGTCAGAGACATGACGCTCATCGGTCCCTTTGCACTACATTTATATACTCCACTCTAGACTACACACATGATCATCCTGCTAAGCTAGCATAGATAGTACACAATGACACAAGGCTGCTGTACATGTTGTTACTGTAGCGGCACAGCACTGTGTGACTAGACCGGTGCAGCTCAGCCGATCTCTGGCCATGGCCGCATGCATGTGGCTACCTAACACGAGTATAAGTAAATACCTCTGTGGAGTGCTCTACCCAACACATGCCTCGCCCAAAAGAAGGATGTCTGCAAAGGTGCTTGCCTCTCCCGAGAGTGGTAGAGGATGTGTCATGTACTTGTGTATGCTTCGTCCACCAGCCCCCCTACACTGATCAGTCAATTCTTCTTCCACCTTGTGATCGGCTAGTCAGTGATGCTTCCATAATTCTATGCGTAGCATAGAGTGTTCAGGGTTATTGGCGAAAAAAGTATACATGCATGGGTATACTCATTCACTTTCTGACGAGAGAGCAGTTGATTGATATTTTGTTTATCGTCTAATCGTCGATACGTCCCGGACGGGAACGTCATTGCAGTGATGCTTTAGTAATTGTATATGTATGCGAGTATTCTGCGAGAAAAAGTATCCATGGTTGTAGGGAAACGAGAGAGAGCAGTTGATTGATATTTTGGTGTGTCCACGGTGCTTCGGGCCGATGGGCCATCAAGTTCTGGGCTTAGCCTGCTGGGACTACATGTCTATCCAAGACCCCTTCCAACGTGATGACATCAGGCTTCCCTTTTTTCCCCAAAAAAACACATAAGGTATATATTATCTTAAACAAAGTTACAAGTCCTTGAATAGTTTAGCAAAGCTCCATAGCACGCCGTCAGCAAAGCTTGATGCCACTTCTAGGCCTCCGATGTAACAACGCTTGAAAAAACCAAGGCGATTGTAGAAGCAGTGTCTGGATGTCGTCGACATAGAAGAGAAGATATCGGCGACCATCCTTGGTTTGAGTCTTCGATCATGCTGGTATACCCCAACAAAAATCCATCCATGACATGTTCCGTTTGCAACGGATCCTCACGATGACGATTTCTTAGACACAACTCGTAGAAATGATGATGATTCAACTTGCCTCCTTGCACGCGTTTGACACACTTATTCATCTAATATTCCATATCACGATCTTGACGAGATTATCCGTTTATGCACCTCGACACGACCGCTCACACCTACAAATGCCACCGCTTTATCGATGATAGGTTGCATGTTGTCTTCCTCCTTGTAACCATGCAAAACGACAATTGCCTATCGCGAGAAGTTAGAAGGGATCGATTCTGTAGGAAAGTGCACTTTAAATCGCCGACCTCGCTTTGACGCCAATCGGTGGGTTTCGCTGATCTATCACATAAAAATCACAAGAATACATGTGCACGAACAACTTGTGGCATAGGGCTAGTATCGTGTACTTTTTTTTTTGATCTCCTATAGTTAAGTGGGTCAATTCCCAGAACTGACAGGGTTTAGTCATATTGTCTTCTCGGCTTGCACTCTGTTGCGGTGTGATGCAAACTCAACAAACGACCCAACAGCCGGCCGTCCCTGAATCGAGACTAGAATCTTGCTTTTGTTTCCAGCGAAAGCGAAGCCCCGGGCGAGGTAGTAAGAAGTATGTGCTCACTGCTCAGTGTAAGTTGGCTATCCTTTTCCGTCGTCGCGTCCAAACCCCATGTCAGTCGGTTTCATGGCAACTACACAGAGTATCGTTTCAGGTTTCAGTGAAAGTGATGTTAGTCTGAAAGCTTGAAAAAATTGGGTTGCACGAAAGTGGGCGTGTTGGTGACATGGTGGCCATGTTTAGCAAGCCAGGGCGAGCAAGCTTGCTGTTGTCTGGATTCCAAGGGAGGGAGATGTGAATAATTCCAGGGTCCATGCAGATACGCAATTGCAGGAAAGAAAGAAGCTGATGCAATGCGAGGGAGAGGGAGAGTGATAGGCAGGGAGGCAGGATGAACACATGCATGGTCCATACCCCTATGCTCAAAAGTCTACAATCTGTCTATACATGGCAACCACGCCATGCCTCTCAACAAGATTTGCAGAATGCCCAATCATGGCTGCTTCCTACAAACCTCTCAGCATTTATGCCGTTGCGCCATACCAACGTTTTCTAACAGCTTACACAGTAAATGTCTCAATACCTTCAAAAATTGTTTCGACGAGCTCAAGCGAATGTTTCAATAATTGATGGACAGTGCAATTGACGCGCTACTCCAGGACCTTCTTGTGCGTAGTAATCTTGACCTGGTTTATGTTAAAAGGTGCCGGTTCATTTTTTTCAAGGTTTATAAACATTGAAACCGAGAACGAGTGCACCAGGTGCATCATAATTTTTTTTTAAAAAAAATCAGAGGAAAAAGCTTTGCAACATTCTATTAATTAAGGAGTTTGAGAAGAAGGATTACAAACATGACTAGTCTCCTAGCATTAAATCACTCCAATTCCTTGCTCCCACAGTTACCCAAAATTCCATCTCCCTTTTAATCTTCTCAAAGATCACCATAGAAGGTGCTTGCTTGTTACGGAAAACCCGCGCCGTTTCGTTCATTGCATATCTCCCTAAGAGGTGGGAAGGGTGAGGGATCCAATAATTTGCGGTTCACAGCTCCTGTCATGATGTGCCTGTTGGTTTTTGTGGAACGATGCGTGCCCTTTCGGGCCATCGGTTGCATGTTATATAGAGTAGGGAAAAGCCCCCTACGTGGCAGTACAAGGTTTGTACGTGAATGGTCGGAGTACTACTCCGTACACATACACGTACCATATTACATATGCTAACACCCCCCCTTAATCTAAAGCTCGGGAGAGGTTTAGATTACGCTTAAACTCATCTAAGCCTTTTACAGGAAGAGCCTTGGTGAACCCATCAGCTATTTGGTCCTTGGTAGAGATAAACTTGATATCAAGACGGTTTGAACAAAATGATAATCTATCTCAATATGCTTTGTGCGAGCATGAAAAACAGGATTTGCCGATAGATATGTGGCGCCTAAATTATCGCACCATAGACAAGGCTTCTGACGAAGACGTACCCCAAGTTCACGAAGAAGAGCTTCCACCCATATTAATTCTGTAGTGGCATTCGCCAAAGCGTTGTATTCAGCTTCAGTGCTAGAACGAGACACTGAATCTTGCTTGCAGTCAGTAGCGGGAGCATGAAAATAGCAAAACCTCCAGTGGAGCGTCGATCCTCAATGCATCCTGCCCAATCAGCATCTGAAAAGGCACTAAGAAGTGTAGAAGAAGATTTTCTGAAGGTGATACCAAGCTGAGATGTATTTTTAACATAACGAAGTATGCATTTAGCTGCAGTCCAATGAGCAGTAGCGGGAGCATGAAGGTATTGACAGACCTTGTTAACCAAAAAAGACAGATCTGGACGAGTAAGAGTGAGGTACTGAAGAGCACCAACAATGCTTATATACTGAGAACTATCCTCGGGACCAAGAGGAGTACCTTCATGTAATGATAATTGCTCGGATGGAGACAGGGGTGTAGGCGCCGACTTACAGCCAAGCATGCCAACTTTGGCAAGAAGATCATGTGCATATTTGGCTTGTGTGAGGAGGAGACTATCAGCTGTCCTCTTTACTTCAATACCAAGGAAGAAGTGAAGATCACCCAAATCTTTGATGGCAAAGTGAGCATTGAGATCCTTGAGCAAAGCTGATATAGCATGATCGGAGGAGCTGATCACAATAATGTCATCAACATAAATCAAGACAAAAATAGTAACACCAGACTTATTGTAGAGGAATAATGAGGTATCGGCCTTGGAAGGAAGAAACCCAAAATCTTGGAGTTTTGCACTTAGCCGAGAATACCATGCTCGAGGAGCTTGCTTGAGTCCATAGAGAGCTTTATCAAGTCTGCAGACATGATGTGGAGCATCGGGATATTCAAAACCAGGTGGTTGTTTCAAAATCGGGATTTGTTGACCATTGATGGAAATCGATGAAGTAGTGGCCGATCCAATGTTTCAGGAGGTCCCAAAGTCCGACGGGGAACCAATAATAAACGAAAAGGTGGTCTACTGATTCCATGGATCTTTTTCAAAGAGGACAAAGGTTACAATTTGGTCATCCTCTCTTCTCTAGCTGGTCTGCCTTCCGAAGCCTCTATTTTGAAGAGCAAGCTAAGCGAACGTTTTTATTTTAGGAGGCATCCAAATTTTCTACACCATTTGCCATTTACCAAATCCACATGCTGTCTACGTTCTGCCACTGTATATTCGCAATCTGAGCTAACCAACACATGTATGCACCTGCACAGGCAGTTTAAGACAGATATACAAGCAGAAGTAGTTAGCTCATCAAGAGGTCGACGTACGTATCGATCACCTAAGAGCAGAAGTACTACCATTAAGGTTTCTCTTTTGCTGATAATCACCATGATCGATTCTCGCAACGTGCGATCGGTAGATTCAGTATCAAGCACGGTAAACAGAAGCAGCACAGAGTGGGGGAAGCTAGCACAATGAACAATGAAGCACAAGGTCGCGCTCGCGCCCACTCTAACTACTACTGCTGTCGTAGCAGTTGGTCACCTGCTTGATGCAATCATGCATAGGGGGTAGCAGTTGTCAGCACCCTTCCTGATCGAGCAGGCAAAATTCTCCCACCATTCAGTGTCAGTCTCAGAGCGGCAATTGAAGCGGTAACCGTCAAACTCTATAAATTCGCTAACGGCAAGGATCTGAACTACGGTGCACCAGGCCACGGGTGGCGCACCGGTGCTCGGCACCCTGATCTAGAGCTTAATAAAATTTGTGAAAAAACAATTACTAGTATATTGACAACTCTAAATTTGTAGAAACTAGAAAAATACCCCGCGCGTTGCAGCGGGATTCTCTTTAAAATTCTACTATGTATAAGACACATAAATGGGAAATTGTCTATTAAAATCATTAAAATTAATCTGAAAATTCAATTGGTCACAATATTCAAGGGCTAAATTTAATTAAAGTTAAACTAGTCGTCAACCCGTGCAGCCGCACGGACAAAAAAAATCTCTAGTGAAAATCCAAGATAACACCGTAGAGCCTACATTATATATCGTAATAATTTTAGTTGTATCACACCATTCTCTATATTCCAAAATATTTGAAAAGATAATAAAAAACATGATTTCAGATGAAACCGGTGAAATTCTTATTTGGGGGATGTGGACAATCTTATCTAGTCTCTCCCAAGGGCAGAAACTCGCATTCTATTTTTAGTAAGGAAACAAACAATTAAGAAAGTATTAGCTTAGAATGTGATTATATTTCTTAGCGCATCAAAATAATAATTAAAAAAGTGCAATACCAAAATTGCAGAAGGTAATATTGTACCACGACATTCGCAGCACATGTCAGAGAGCGAACAGAAGTCTACCATTCACAGTTATTCTATATTAGTATTGGACTCTCTGGAAATCTTGCTGAGTGACTGTTCCTTTTCAGCATCACCAAATTAATGCTAGGAAAGATAATGAGAGGATAGTGTGCATGAAATATCCTACCATCTTTCTTTGGTTCCAAGGCTGCCCAAATCTATTTTCATGGTTATAGCCTTATAGGGTTCCCCCACTTATTATTCCATAGAGTAGCTTCTAACTTGTCCAGTCTCTGCATCAGATTCAGACTTATATAAATATCATCTCATGCTTTTGGTTTTATTTACATCCTGAAAATTCATTAAAATAAAATTTTCAACATGCACAAATCTACGAATATTGGTTAAGGAAGAAATAGAAAGGGTGGTCATAATTCGTTCACATTATTGTTTCATTGCCAAAGTTCCACCTCCCACACTGATTCAACAGTATTATATAGATGCCTAATTGCTGAGACATTGATCAACAACAGATAAATCAGTATATTACCACCTACAAATAACAAAGTCACAAATCTGTAAATCAAATCTTAAAACCATGCATAAAAAATGTGTACTGTAGTCCATATAAATTCAGTTTGCACCTGAAAAAAATTACAATTCACCTTTGTTCCAAAGAGGTGCCTAGACAATGGGAAGGATAAAGCATCCAAAATAAGGCCTTGAAGAGTGTATCTCTTCAAGCTACATGACGTTACACAGGGTGGATCATCTGCAAATAGTGATGTGATGGTATAATTGTTCAATAAATTAGGAAAATGGTACGTGAATGACAGAACAGAGGAATATCAAGTTATGTTCTTGGAAAAAAATGATGGCTGCAGACAAACTGTGCAATACATTTTTCTGTTGTTAATATTGCTTAAGCAACTACCCTTGATGTTTGGTCAGCTTGATGGATGTTGAAGCGGTGAAAACTAAAACACACTCCTCTATATGCATCCTTCTTGCCCTACAAAAAGCAAAAGCATAGGTATTCACGTCTCCAGATGTATATGATAAATGGAAGATGGATATTAGATGGACGCATCAAACAAAGCATCAAACCAAGTTTATAGATTTCACCCCTATGGAATCAGCATATGATCCAGAGATTTAACCATTTATTAAATCCAAAACACTGCAGAAATTTCTTAAATCAGTGAGTACTTAAACTATAGCATAACTCCTTTGGAGATTAATATTCGCACCTCAGAGGGCAGAGTTTGAATTTCTTCAGCTAAAGCTTCAAATACTGACTTGATGCATAGAAATAGTACACATATCCAGATTTACAGAAATATTTCCTATTTCAGAATCAAAAGAAAATATTAAAATATTACAGATACGAATGAGGCATCAAAAATCACATTATTTCTAAGTACTCTACCTCAAGAACATCTTACACCACACTTCTAAACAAAGTGGAGATCTCCAGCAACCTCACACCATCTGTCATCATTTACTTATTGGCACTATAAAAAAAGTGCATGGAAGGAAGCTGGCAAGATATAGTAAACTCCAGAGGAACGCATTGCATAGTTGCATTGTTAGAGAACCAAGGGATAGAATTTGAGCCGAGGCTTTGATCTGCTGACCTTTTACCCTTATTCGCAAGCAGAGATCACAGGAACATCTCAAGTGCATAGAAAATTGTACAATAAGTATTCCTGAAAGTCACGACTATTATGGCGAGAAAGAACTGCAAAATTTCATAGGTTTTGGATAGTTTAGGGATGCTCACACACGGGTAGACTGGCACATATGTGCATTTAAAGCCTCTGAAAAATCTGAACAAATGGAGAACATGATTGGCACATACAGTTTGCTACATAAATTCATCGAAATAACAGTACACTGCAGCACAATTTTACAGTACCTTCAGTTAAATCTATCAAATCTGGAACAGTTTGTCTTTTCTTTGTAATCATCTATCAGTGCACCTTGTTACAATATGAACAACCAAGTTCTGCCAAAGTCAAACGTACAAAGGTAAGCAGACAGATAGGAAGTGTCCTAATATTGATTATTAACTACGAAACTCTCAATAAACCTATACATGCCCATAGAAAGCCATACGACAGCACTTCAGATGCCAAGGAATCAATTTGTCAAACACATGACCTGCAATATCCAACAACGATTCATCATATGAAAATATTGCCAAGCTTCGTGTCCCCTTGAAGCCTCACAACACGGGACCTCAGCTGCAGCAAGCGGTGCATCTTGATCGAAGATTGTTGGTCATGGTGGCCGCGAGCCTACGATACCTTACACGGCACAGGACCTGGGGCTGCTGCTGCACGTGATGCATCTTGATCAGAAAATCTTGCCATGCCGTATGGGGCTGGAGCTCATAAATTTTCCTTCGGATTCAAGACTAACTTGTTTGCCTCTGATTAGATCTTGCATATGACGGGATGAGATCTTGAGAAGGTAATCGATGGGGAAAAAATTAGGAAACCGGAAGGCAGGTTGGAGGCATAGAGGAGCTGGAGAGGGATCCCCTGACATAGCCCATACTGACGTTGGGCCGCTGGCATGTGGACCCGCCAAACATAGGTCCCATATGTCAGTCACCCGCACGTCAGCCTGACGAACGTCAGAGGAGCCGTGTCCTAGAGGAGCGTCGTCGATGCGCATGAGGATGTTGACGACCGCGAGAACGGTGCCAAAAAGGAGACGTGCCACGGCAGGTCTTTAGAGCATCTCCAGCCGTTGGCGCCCTCATGGCCAAATCCGGCGATAAATCGCGCCGGATTGGATGAAATTTAGGCGTGGGGAGCGCCGAACTTCCAGTCGGCACCCCAGCAAGATGCCCGAAAATCGGTGTTTTTGGCTTTTTTTTACAAATAGACGTTCCAGTTCGGCGAATTTCATACAGTTTGCCAACATTTGGCTCAAATAAACATTACAGTTCGACGAATTTCATACAGTTTAACAAAACAAGCAAATAATTTGATAAGTTTCCAAACAAATCAAATGGAAACTAGTTAGTGTTGCCTCAAAACCTCCATATGTGCTCCACCAGATCATCATGCAGTAGTTGATGCATTGTGGAGTCTCGAATCTCCTGACGCGTAGCGATGAACGCAGCCCACGATGCTGGCACCTGGTGATTAGGCTGTGCAAGAGGACCCTCTCTCTCATATGGTAGAGCTTGTTCGCTCGCCGGGATCGGATGCTTCCGCTCATCCTCAACAATCATGTTGTGTAAGCACACACAATAGTTCATCACCTCCCATATCTGATCTTTGGACCAACTCATAGCGGGGAACTGGACTACAGCAAATCTCTGCTGGAGGACACCAAACGCATGCTCGACGTCCTTTCGACAACCTTCTTGTGCCTTCACAAACTCCATCTCCTTCGGGAGGATGGGACCCGAGATAGTCTTCACAAATGTTGCCCACTTTGGATAGATACCGTCTGCAAGATAGTATCCCTTGTTGTAGTATCATCCATTGATCACAAAGTCAACCGGGGGAGCATGACCCTCAACAAGCTTGGAGAAGATCGGCGAGCACTGCAGGACGTTGATGTCGTTGTTGGATCCCGGCATACCAAAGAAAGAGTGCCAAATTCAGAGATCATGGGTAGCCACTGCCTCAAGTATCACAATGCAGCCTTTTTTGTGACCCTTGTACATTCCCTGCCAGGAAAACGGACAGTTCTTCCATTTCCAATGCATGCAGTCAATGCTTCCAAGCATCCCCGAAAATCCTTGAGCTTCATTGAAAGCGAGGATCCGAGCAGTGTCTTGGACAGTGGGTGATCTCAAGTACGTGTCCCCAAACACTGCTATCACCGCCCTGCAGAACCGGTAGAAACAATCAAAAGCGGTGGACCGCCATCCGAAGAGAGTCATCGGTACTATCACCAGGAGCTCCATATGCCAGCATCCGCATAGCCACCGTGCATTTTTGGAGGGCGGAAAACCCTGCCATGCCGGTGCAATCTAGCTTGCATCTGAAATAGGAGTCGTAGTCTCGAAGGGCATAGACAATTTTCAGGAAAAGCTTTCGGCTCATTGATACGTCTCAAACGTATCTATAATTTTTGATGCTCCATGCTTGTTTTTACACCATTTGCATATTGTTTCGTTACACTTAGTGGCACTTTTATGCATTTTCCGGAACTAACCTATTAACTTAGTGCCACAGTGCCAGTTTCCTGTTTTCTGCTGTTTTTGTGTTTCAGAAGTGATACACAGGAAATATTCTCGGAATTGGACGAAACAAAAGCCAGAAGTCCTATTTTTCTCGGGAGCATCCAGGAATCCGAAGAGAGGAAGGAGAGGGGCCAGAGGCCACCCTCACAAGGGGCTGGCGCGGCCCAGGCCCTGGCCGCGCCACCCCTATGTGAGGAGCCCCTGGCTGCCCTCTCGCGACGCCCCTTCGCCTATAAGAAGCCTCGGGACGGAAAAACCTAAGCCCCCGATCAGATTTCCAGAAAGAGTTCCGTAGCTCCGCCGCCGCCACCGACGAATTTCGGGGGACAGAAGTCTCTGTTCCGGCACCCTGCCGGGACGGGGAAGTGCCCCCGGAGCCATCTCCGCCGTCTCCATCGACCTCACCGCCATCTCCATCAACCTTGTTGTCTCCTATGATGAGGAGGGAGTAGTTCATCCCCGGGGCTGAGGGCTCTACCGGTAGCTATGTGGTTCACCTCTCTCTCCCATGATGTGATCTTTATGTGATCGTGAGCTTTGTATCATGTTGAACAAGTATATGTTATTATTCAGATATTTAGTGTACTCTAGTGGTGATTATTAAAGTAATCTATTCCTCCTGCCATGGTGTAACGGTGACAGTGCGTGGATCATGGTGGTACTTGGTTTAGGCTATGATTGTGATCTCTTGTGGATTATGAGAATAATTATTGCTATGATAGTTTGAGTGATCTATTCCTCCTTTCATGGTGTAAAGTTGACAGTGTGTGCACCATGTTAGTACTTGGTTTAAGTTGCAATGATTTCTATCTTGAGTTGTGATCTGATTTGTTTATCTCTATGAGTGGTGTTTGTCAAGTACTTGATGAACTTTAAGGGGTGCTTCCGTAGCCACTACGCGATGATTAGTGATGTTCAATAGGAGAGTAATTCAGAGTACCTTAGCAAAGAGAAGTTACTTGTTCATTCATGTTATATTGTTGGGAGTGTGTCCACTAGTGAAAGTATGATCCCTAGGCCTTGTTTCCAAGCATTGCACACTGTTTACTTGCTATTTTGTTACTTGTTTGCTCGCAGCGATATTTATTTCACATCACGTTTGCTACTTATAATCATCTATACCACTTGTATTTCACTATCTCTTCGCCGAACTAGTGCACCTATACATCTGACAAGTGTATTGGGTGTGTTGGGGACACAAGAGACTTTCTGTATCGTAATTGCAGGGTTGCTTAAGAGGGATAGCTTTGACCTCTAACCTCCCTGAGTTCGATAAACCTTGGGTGATCCACTTAAGGGAAACTTGCTGCTGTTCTACAAACCTCTGCACTTGGAGGCCCAACAAGTGTCTACAAGAATAGAAGTGCGTAGACATCAAGCTCTTTTCTGGCGCCGCTGCCGGGGAGGTAAGGTAAAAGGTACTCGCATCCTCCTGTGTGAGTGCTCGGAGTTATTTCCTTTAGATTCTGCAATTACATCTTTTTGTTTCTTGTTTTAATTTTCACTAGTTAGGCTTAATGGAAAACAAAGAGTTCTTTAGTCTTTTTTCTGAGTTTAGATTTGAAGAGAAAATTGAAAAACCGTTGGAGCTTATTTCGCATAGCAATGTTATTAGTACGAATGCTTTGAATCCCGTTATTGCTAATGCTATAGAAAAGTCTAAGCTTGGGGAAGCTGGTTTTGTTGAGTATGATATTTTTAGTCCCCCAGCTTTAGTGGAGAAAGTTTGCTCTGATGATATTCTATCTCCCATATGTGATGTTTCTAATGATGCTTGTGCTCCTCATCCTTTTGAAATACCTATGAAAATTGTTAGGCGTGTTATGGATAACTGCTATTTAGGAGATGGAACTGTCCATCCTGGTGATCATTTGCTTTTTATACATGAATTATGCGAGTTGTTCCAGTGTGCAGGTATTTCAATGAACCAAGTTAAGAAGAAGCTATTCTCTTTATCATTGAAAGGCAGAGCTGAAGAGTGGTATCGCCTGCTTGAAGATGGTCCATCTATTGCATGGGAGGAAATTGTGCCTCTCTTTTATTCTAAATTCTATCCTTCTAGTCAGGTTTATAAAGATAGGAATTATATTTATAATTTTCATCCGCATGAGGGAGAAAGCATTGCCCAAGCTTGGGGAAGATTGAAGTTACTAATGCATAAATGTCCTATTCATGATCTTCCCCATAATATTGTTATTGATAATTTTTATGCATGGCTTACTCTTCCTGATAAGGATTATTTGGATGCTTCTTGTTTTGGATCATTCACTCATATGAAGGAAGATGCTAAGTGGAAACTTCTTGATCGTATACAAGAGAATGCTGAAGGATGGGAAAACGACAAAGGTAAAGGATCAGGTATGAATTATGAGTTTGATTGCATTAAGTCTTTCGCTGAAACTGCTAATTTTCAAGAGCTTAGTGCTAAATATGGTCTTGATCCTCAAATTATGGTTGATTGCTTTAAAGCCTTTGCTTCCCATATGAATGTTCCTAAAGGAAATGGGGACGTGTATCATGAACCTTTTAAGGACACTTGCATAGAAAGTGATATTGTTGTTGATGATTGCAATAAACATGCTCAAACTTCTCAAAGTCCTATTTCTTATAAGCATGTTAATTTTTGTGGAGTACATAGACCTTGTGAACAGAGTTACAACAAGGAAGATCATTGCATCACCCACGCAAATGAAGAAACCAGTATGTGGCTCAAGGATCTAGATGTGCTTGGTGAATGGGTTTGTGAGCTTTATCCTTTTCTTTGTGAATTTTGCGGTGAAAATGGGCACTTTAATTTTCAATGCCCAATTAATCGAACGAGTACCACAGATTTGTATTGTAATGATAAGATTACTTCCAATCAGTATGATGAGCTTACTTTGTTTTTGAATTGTGAAGAGATATCTAGAAAGATTGCTTTGGTAGACATGAATGATGTTGATATTAATAGCACCCTTCTTGGTTGTCATCTCTATTGTGCTAAAGACTGCCTCGCAAATACTTACTTACAAGATCTTATTAAACATGATGTTTTGCCAAGCTATGATAGGACTAATAGATGTTTTGATCTTATTAATAGAGAGGAGGAATCCTCCAAAGTTTCTTCTGTTGTTTCTGTCAGCAAACCAGATTATGTGGAGAAGATGCCTTTCCCTCCTAAAGAATATGTGGAGAAGATGCCCTTCAAGTCTCTCCCTCCTAAAGGAGAGAGTAAGAAGAAGAAGAAGAAGAAGAAGAAGAAGAAGAAGAGGAGTAAGAGGCGAGAGGACACGGTATCTTCCCTTAAGCTTTATGATCCTGCTATAGATTATGATAATTCTGATTGGGATGATGTTCCTATGCCTATTACCTATGTTAGTGATCATGATTGGGAAAAGCACTCTACTTTTGATATTGAAAATCTTTTTGGTACCAATTCTAAGGTTAATAATTGTTGTACCATTAGTGCTATCCATGTTCCTTCTTATGATGATATGTTTGATGAATATGCTTTGCGACATAGTAGTTCTCTATCTTGTGATGATACTAAGCCTCTAGTTTATGATGATGAGTATAATGTTTTCAATTCAGCCTACTTTTGAGGAGAAAAATAGTTATGACTATAATATGCCTCCTATTTTTGATGATTATGGTGATGAGAATAATTATTCTGTTGAATCTGCTCCTACTACTATTGTTCATGTGGGGAGTATTAATTCTTTTATGCATGTGGCTCATGATAGGGATGCTTTATGTGATAGTTACATTGTTAGTTCTATTCATGATGCTACTGAAAGTTATTATGAGAGAGGGAAACATGGTTTGATGGATCTCAAAAATATTGAGTTTCCCCTCTTTATGTTGCAATTCTTGAAGTTGTACTTGTTTTGCCTTCCTATGCTTTTTGCTTTGCGCTTTCATGACTTATCTTTTTACAAGACTATTTTTCATAGGAAGTGGTTTAGATTTAAATGTGTTCCATACTTGCTTTTTGATGCTCTCTATTGCTTTAAGTTCCTATATGGCGCCTTTGCCTCAAGCTCTTATATGGTGCCCACATGAGCATCTTTGCAAATTACTACGCCTAGCTCAAAGGCGTTAAAGAAAAGCACTCTTGGGAGATAACCCATTGTTTTATTTTCAGTACTTTTTCTTTTATTTGAGTCTTGGAAGTTATTACTACTGTAATAACCGCTCCTTATCCTTTTTATTTCATTGTTGTGCCAAGAGAAGCCTCTAATTTGAGTGAGGTGAGATTTGGGGATGATGCTGTCCTGAAACTGTTTTCGGTGCTGCACCGTAAAAATTTGTGAAAATTCTCTGTATATCTTTTGGACCTGCGATTTCTTGTTCATATGCCCCAGGTTATATCCAAACTTTTGTTAGTTGAACACTTTTTGATTTGAGCAACAGAAAATCCCTCAAAAATTCGACCTTTGTCAGCTGTTCAGTTTTGACAGATTTCTGCCAATATTTGTGTTTGCCACTTTATCGCTTTCTTTTGAGTTCTTTTGATTATGGAACTTTTGGGGAAGTTGCTACAGTAGTATATGCTTAATATGTGGTGGTTGTGGGTTAAAACCTGAAGCTAAAAGAGGTTGAATATATTTTATGCTTACACTAATGTTGCTAATAGAATTGTGTTTAGTTTTGTATGAAGGAAGTTTTCAAGTGTAGGGATTGGAGAATGATGAGATGAGTTGAAGAATGGACAAAAGCTCAAGCTTGGGGATGCCCATGCATCACCCCAAGAAATAACCAAGAAGTACAAGCGTCAAATCTTGGGGATGCCCCCGAGGCACCCCTTCTTCATCGGCAAAAATCAGGTCACCTTTCAAAACACTATATTTTTATTGCTTCATGCACTATGTGTTTTTCTTGGAGCGTCAGTTGTTTTAGTTTTCTTAGTTAGTTTAGTTTTGTTTGCTGCAATAAATGTTTAGATCACATCATGTTTCTTTTGGAGGAGATGAACTCGCTTTTCATTTGCCAAGAACACTCTAGTTTTCACTCTCATCGTTCAACAAGTGTTCTTCTTTTTCTGCTACTGCTTTTGGTTTTCGTTTTCACCTTGATTTGCATCCAGATCTTGTCATATCTTTTCATCAAGGTGTATTTTTGCCTCTTATCTTTATTGGTTTTCATCAAAAGAGGTGTCTTTAAAAATTTCAAATGGTGTTGGAAAAGAAAAGCTTTGTGCAAAATAGTGGTACAAGAAGGAGCTTGTGTAGACTGCGGCTTATGCTTTTGCATGTCATGCTTGATGTCTTTTTGATAGTATGCTTAGTGGTTTTGCTGTAGCATGACTTGTCTCAAATAACTGAGATTGCTTAATGAGCCTTTGAAAAAAATCATGCGTTGTTTTTATTGTATGGAAGCATTATTTTGGTTTTCTCCTTGATGCTTTATTTGGGTTGACTTGGCGCATGCTCACACATGTTAGACTCTTACAAAGTCGCCAATAGCCTTCATGATCATTTAGTTTTTGACTTTTGATGCCATCTTATGCTTCTTTTAATGTCGCTTTGTCGCTTTGCATGATTATGGCCATTATTGCTCTCTTAGTTGGTCGCTCCCAGTCTTTTGCTAGCCCTCACCTTGTACTGAGTATGAGCTCTACTCGTGCATCCAACTCCTAAAAGCCAAAGTTTTCCAAAGTGTCCACCATACATACCTACTAGCAATTTGCTATTCCAAGTAAATTTGACTTGCTTTTATATTCTCTTCAAATTAAACTCTTACCAGTGTTATGCGAAATTCGGTCAGTAAAGCTCTCACGAACCGGAAGGCACACTTTACTTTTTCCTGCTCTTAAAAATTTGACATTGTGGTCTTTTATGCTGAGTTGTTATGCTTGCAAGTTGTAAGTTGGATTCTAGCCCAGCCATGATGTCATGGGGCAAGCTTTCAACATTGCACTTCTATTTGAGTTGATATTGTGATCTTTTGTTTATGGATGCCCGCTGTGTGAAATGAATTGGGAATCTTGTGAGGATCATGGAGTTTTTATATGTGTTAGGGAAACGCCGGGCCGCCAATCTAAGCCATGCATAATTCATGGTGGAAATTTGTAGCATACCCATGGTGAACATTCGACGACGCATCTCACAATAAAAAAGCTAAACAATATAGCAAATAAAAGAGATGTCGAGGTGTTCATTGTCTGCTTGTCCTGTCATTTTGGTGTGGGCTTGTTCCATGTCATCGGGCACGGAGGTACCCCATTGGCGGTTCTCAATGATATGCATATACTTACAATGACAAGAGCCTTGCTTGGGACTCTAAGTAAATTAGCATGGTTTGGGTACTCGTATTCACGGGACACGAGGTCTTCAACTTATGATTTGTTAAGCATATGCATCATAACTGTTCTCGCATTAACTTTAACCATTCAAGATGCTTATGATGGGGGCAATGAGAGCTCAAAGCCGGTAAGTACCATAATTTTTGAAGGTTATAAAACTTGCAATCACTGCTTCCCTCTGCGAAGGGCCTTTCTTTTACTTTTATGTTGAGTCACCACTTTCTTTCTTTATGCACCATTAAGAGAGCATAGTTGTCATTCTTAGTGTGATATGCATTGTCCCAAGGTTCATTGATTGACTCATATTGTTGGTTTCACTTGTTCTTAAATTATTTGTATCTAGTCGCCCTCTTAAACTTTGAGGTGTCCTATGCATTTATGTTTTGCTCTCTTTGAAGGACAAGCTGAAAACCATTTGTATGTTTTTCCTTATGATTTGAACACACATTTAACTTTCATTGTTTCATTATCATGATCTTTTGTTTGTGTTAATTTGCATGTTTACAACATGGTTGCTAAGTTCTATTGTCATGATTATATCTTTCATGCCCATGTTTTAAGTTCTTATGATCCCAGCTCACAATGCTTACATATATGATCAAGATTGTGTAGGTGCATGTCACCTCAAAAATTATTCTTTTGTTATCACTTACCTACTCGAGGACGAGCAGGAGTTAAGCTTGGGGATGCTTGATACGTCTCAAACGTATCTATAATTTTTGATGCTCCATGCTTGTTTTTACACCATTTGTATATTGTTTCGTTACACTTAGTGGCACTTTTATGCATTTTCCGGAACTAACCTATTAACGAAGTGCCACAGTGCCAGTTTCCTGTTTTCTGCTGTTTTTGTGTTTCAGAAGTGATACACAGGAAATATTCTCGGAATTGGACGAAACAAAAGCCAGAAGTCCTATTTTTCTCGGGAGCATCCAGGAATCCGAAGAGAGGAAGGAGAGGGGCCAGAGGCCACCCTCACAAGGGGCTGGCGCGGCCCAGGCCCTGGCCGCGCCACCCCTATGTGAGGAGCCCCTGGCTGCCCTCTCGCGACGCCCCTTCGCCTATAAGAAGCCTCGGGACGGAAAAACCTAAGCCCCCGATCAGATTTCCAGAAAGAGTTCCGTAGCTCCGCCGCCGCCACCGACGAATTTCGGGGGACAGAAGTCTCTGTTCCGGCACCCTGCCGGGACGGGGAAGTGCCCCCGGAGCCATCTCCGCCGTCTCCATCGACCTCACCGCCATCTCCATCAACCTTGCTGTCTCCTATGATGAGGAGGGAGTAGTTCATCCCCGGGGCTGAGGGCTCTACCGGTAGCTATGTGGTTCACCTCTCTCTCCCATGATGTGATCTTTATGTGATCGTGAGCTTTGTATCATGTTGAACAAGTACATGTTATTATTCAGATATTTAGTGTACTCTAGTGGTGATTATTAAAGTAATCTATTCCTCCTGCCATGGTGTAACGGTGACAGTGCGTGGATCATGGTGGTACTTGGTTTAGGCTATGATTGTGATCTCTTGTGGATTATGAGAATAATTATTGCTATGATAGTTTCAGTGATCTATTCCTCCTTTCATGGTGTAAAGTTGACAGTGTGTGCACCATGTTAGTACTTGGTTTAAGTTGCAATGATTTCTATCTTGAGTTGTGATCTGATTTGTTTATCTCTATGAGTGGTGTTTGTCAAGTACTTGATGAACTTTAAGGGGTGCTTCCGTAGCCACTACGCGATGATTAGTGATGTTCAATAGGAGAGTAATTCAGAGTACCTTAGCAAAGAGAAGTTACTTGTTCATTCATGTTATATTGTTGGGAGTGTGTCCACTAGTGAAAGTATGATCCCTAGGCCTTGTTTCCAAGCATTGCACACCGTTTACTTGCTATTTTGTTACTTGTTTGCTCGCAGCGATATTTATTTCACATCACGTTTGCTACTTATAATCATCTATACCACTTGTATTTCACTATCTCTTCGCCGAACTAGTGCACCTATACATCTGACAAGTGTATTGGGTGTGTTGGGGACACAAGAGACTTTCTGTATCGTAATTGCAGGGTTGCTTAAGAGGGATAGCTTTGACCTCTAACCTCCCTGAGTTCGATAAACCTTGGGTGATCCACTTAAGGGAAACTTGCTGCTGTTCTACAAACCTCTGCACTTGGAGGCCCAACAAGTGTCTACAAGAATAGAAGTGCGTAGACATCAAGCTCTTTTCTGGCGCCGCTGCCGGGGAGGTAAGGTAAAAGGTACTCGCATCCTCCTGTGTGAGTGCTCGGAGTTATTTCCTTTAGATTCTGCAATTACATCTTTTTGTTTCTTGTTTTAATTTTCACTAGTTAGGCTTAATGGAAAACAAAGAGTTCTTTAGTCTTTTTTCTGAGTTTAGATTTGAAGAGAAAATTGAAAAACCGTTGGAGCTTATTTCGCATAGCAATGTTATTAGTACGAATGCTTTGAATCCCGTTATTGCTAATGCTATAGAAAAGTCTAAGCTTGGGGAAGCTGGTTTTGTTGAGTATGATATTTTTAGTCCCCCAGCTTTAGTGGAGAAAGTTTGCTCTGATGATATTCTATCTCCCATATGTGATGTTTCTAATGATGCTTGTGCTCCTCATCCTTTTGAAATACCTATGAAAATTGTTAGGCGTGTTATGGATAACTGCTATTTAGGAGATGGAACTGTCCATCCTGGTGATCATTTGCTTTTTATACATGAATTATGCGAGTTGTTCCAGTGTGCAGGTATTTCAATGAACCAAGTTAAGAAGAAGCTATTCTCTTTATCATTGAAAGGAAGAGCTGAAGAGTGGTATCGCCTGCTTGAAGATGGTCCATCTATTGCATGGGAGGAAATTGTGCCTCTCTTTTATTCTAAATTCTATCCTTCTAGTCAGGTTTATAAAGATAGGAATTATATTTATAATTTTCATCCGCATGAGGGAGAAAGCATTGCCCAAGCTTGGGGAAGATTGAAGTTACTAATGCATAAATGTCCTATTCATGATCTTCCCCATAATATTGTTATTGATAATTTTTATGCATGGCTTACTCTTCCTGATAAGGATTATTTGGATGCTTCTTGTTTTGGATCATTCACTCATATGAAGGAAGATGCTAAGTGGAAACTTCTTGATCGTATACAAGAGAATGCTGAAGGATGGGAAAACGACAAAGGTAAAGGATCAGGTATGAATTATGAGTTTGATTGCATTAAGTCTTTCGCTGAAACTGCTAATTTTCAAGAGCTTAGTGCTAAATATGGTCTTGATCCTCAAATTATGGTTGATTGCTTTAAAGCCTTTGCTTCCCATATGAATGTTCCTAAAGGAAATGGGGACGTGTATCATGAACCTTTTAAGGACACTTGCATAGAAAGTGATATTGTTGTTGATGATTGCAATAAACATGCTCAAACTTCTCAAAGTCCTATTTCTTATAAGCATGTTAATTTTTGTGGAGTACATAGACCTTGTGAACAGAGTTACAACAAGGAAGATCATTGCATCACCCACGCAAATGAAGAAACCAGTATGTGGCTCAAGGATCTAGATGTGCTTGGTGAATGGGTTTGTGAGCTTTATCCTTTTCTTTGTGAATTTTGCGGTGAAAATGGGCACTTTAATTTTCAATGCCCAATTAATCGAACGAGTACCACAGATTTGTATTGTAATGATAAGATTACTTCCAATCAGTATGATGAGCTTACTTTGTTTTTGAATTGTGAAGAGATATCTAGAAAGATTGCTTTGGTAGACATGAATGATGTTGATATTAATAGCACCCTTCTTGGTTGTCATCTCTATTGTGCTAAAGACTGCCTCGCAAATACTTACTTACAAGATCTTATTAAACATGATGTTTTGCCAAGCTATGATAGGACTAATAGATGTTTTGATCTTATTAATAGAGAGGAGGAATCCTCCAAAGTTTCTTCTGTTGTTTCTGTCAGCAAACCAGATTATGTGGAGAAGATGCCTTTCCCTCCTAAAGAATATGTGGAGAAGATGCCCTTCAAGTCTCTCCCTCCTAAAGGAGAGAGTAAGAAGAAGAAGAAGAAGAAGAAGAGGAGTAAGAGGCGAGAGGACACGGTATCTTCCCTTAAGCTTTATGATCCTGCTATAGATTATGATAATTCTGATTGGGATGATGTTCCTATGCCTATTACCTATGTTAGTGATCATGATTGGGAAAAGCACTCTACTTTTGATATTGAAAATCTTTTTGGTACCAATTCTAAGGTTAATAATTGTTGTACCATTAGTGCTATCCATGTTCCTTCTTATGATGATATGTTTGATGAATATGCTTTGCGACATAGTAGTTCTCTATCTTGTGATGATACTAAGCCTCTAGTTTATGATGATGAGTATAATGTTTTCAATTCACCTACTTTTGAGGAGAAAAATAGTTATGACTATAATATGCCTCCTATTTTTGATGATTATGGTGATGAGAATAATTATTCTGTTGAATCTGCTCCTACTACTATTGTTCATGTGGGGAGTATTAATTCTTTTATGCATGTGGCTCATGATAGGGATGCTTTATGTGATAGTTACATTGTTAGTTCTATTCATGATGCTACTGAAAGTTATTATGAGAGAGGGAAACATGGTTTGATGGATCTCAAAAATATTGAGTTTCCCCTCTTTATGTTGCAATTCTTGAAGTTGTACTTGTTTTGCCTTCCTATGCTTTTTGCTTTGCGCTTTCATGACTTATCTTTTTACAAGACTATTTTTCATAGGAAGTGGTTTAGATTTAATGTGTTCCATACTTGCTTTTTGATGCTCTCTATTGCTTTAAGTTCCTATATGGCGCCTTTGCCTCAAGCTCTTATATGGTGCCCACATGAGCATCTTTGCAAATTACTACGCCTAGCTCAAAGGCGTTAAAGAAAAGCACTCTTGGGAGATAACCCATTGTTTTATTTTCAGTACTTTTTCTTTTATTTGAGTCTTGGAAGTTATTACTACTGTAATAACCGCTCCTTATCCTTTTTATTTCATTGTTGTGCCAAGAGAAGCCTCTAATTTGAGTGAGGTGAGATTTGGGGATGATGCTGTCCTGAAACTGTTTTCGGTGCTGCACCGTAAAAATTTGTGAAAATTCTCTGTATATCTTTTGGACCTGCGATTTCTTGTTCATATGCCCAGGTTATATCCAAACTTTTGTTAGTTGAACACTTTTGATTTGAGCAACAGAAAATCCCTCAAAAATTCGACCTTTGTCAGCTGTTCAGTTTTGACAGATTTCTGCCAATATTTGTGTTTGCCACTTTATCGCTTTCTTTTGAGTTCTTTTGATTATGGAACTTTTGGGGAAGTTGCTACAGTAGTATATGCTTAATATGTGGTGGTTGTGGGTTAAAACCTGAAGCTAAAAGAGGTTGAATATATTTTATGCTTACACTAATGTTGCTAATAGAATTGTGTTTAGTTTTGTATGAAGGAAGTTTTCAAGTGTAGGGATTGGAGAATGATGAGATGAGTTGAAGAATGGACAAAAGCTCAAGCTTGGGGATGCCCATGCATCACCCCAAGAAATAACCAAGAAGTACAAGCGTCAAATCTTGGGGATGCCCCGAGGCACCCCTTCTTCATCGGCAAAAATCAGGTCACCTTTCAAAACACTATATTTTTATTGCTTCATGCACTATGTGTTTTTCTTGGAGCGTCAGTTGTTTTAGTTTTCTTAGTTAGTTTAGTTTTGTTTGCTGCAATAAATGTTTAGATCACATCATGTTTCTTTTGGAGGAGATGAACTCGCTTTTCATTTGCCAAGAACACTCTAGTTTTCACTCTCATCGTTCAACAAGTGTTCTTCTTTTTCTGCTACTGCTTTTGGTTTTCGTTTTCACCTTGATTTGCATCCAGATCTTGTCATATCTTTTCATCAAGGTGTATTTTTGCCTCTTATCTTTATTGGTTTTCATCAAAAGAGGTGTCTTTAAAAATTTCAAATGGTGTTGGAAAAGAAAAGCTTTGTGCAAAATAGTGGTACAAGAAGGAGCTTGTGTAGACTGCGGCTTATGCTTTTGCATGTCATGCTTGATGTCTTTTTGATAGTATGCTTAGTGGTTTTGCTGTAGCATGACTTGTCTCAAATAACTGAGATTGCTTAATGAGCCTTTGAAAAAATCATGCGTTGTTTTATTGTATGGAAGCATTATTTTGGTTTTCTCCTTGATGCTTTATTTGGGTTGACTTGGCGCATGCTCACACATGTTAGACTCTTACAAAGTCGCCAATAGCCTTCATGATCATTTAGTTTTTGACTTTTGATGCCATCTTATGCTTCTTTTAATGTCGCTTTGTCGCTTTGCATGATTATGGCATTATTGCTCTCTTAGTTGGTCGCTCCCAGTCTTTTGCTAGCCCTCACCTTGTACTGAGTATGAGCTCTACTCGTGCATCCAACTCCTAAAAGCCAAAGTTTTCCAAAGTGTCCACCATACATACCTACTAGCAATTTGCTATTCCAAGTAAATTTGACTTGCTTTTATATTCTCTTCAAATTAAACTCTTACCAGTGTTATGCGAAATTCGGTCAGTAAAGCTCTCACGAACCGGAAGGCACACTTTACTTTTTCCTGCTCTTAAAAATTTGACATTGTGGTCTTTTATGCTGAGTTGTTATGCTTGCAAGTTGTAAGTTGGATTCTAGCCCAGCCATGATGTCATGGGGCAAGCTTTCAACATTGCACTTCTATTTGAGTTGATATTGTGATCTTTTGTTTATGGATGCCCGCTGTGTGAAATGAATTGGGAATCTTGTGAGGATCATGGAGTTTTTATATGTGTTAGGGAAACGCCGGGCCGCCAATCTAAGCCATGCATAATTCATGGTGGAAATTTGTAGCATACCCATGGTGAACATTCGACGACGCATCTCACAATAAAAAAGCTAAACAATATAGCAAATAAAAGAGATGTCGAGGTGTTCATTGTCTGCTTGTCCTGTCATTTTGGTGTGGGCTTGTTCCATGTCATCGGGCACGGAGGTACCCCATTGGCGGTTCTCAATGATATGCATATACTTACAATGACAAGAGCCTTGCTTGGGACTCTAAGTAAATTAGCATGGTTTGGGTACTCGTATTCACGGACACGAGGTCTTCAACTTATGATTTGTTAAGCATATGCATCATAACTGTTCTCGCATTAACTTTAACCATTCAAGATGCTTATGATGGGGGCAATGAGAGCTCAAAGCCGGTAAGTACCATAATTTTTGAAGGTTATAAAACTTGCAATCACTGCTTCCCTCTGCGAAGGGCCTTTCTTTTACTTTTATGTTGAGTCACCACCTCTTTCTTTATGCACCCATTAAGAGAGCATAGTTGTCATTCTTAGTGTGATATGCATTGTCCCAAAGTTCATTGATTGA
>QXEO01000655.1:505512-577038 GCA_007115705.1 Dactylis glomerata
TGGGAATCTTGTGAGGATCATGGAGTTTTTATATGTGTTAGGAAACGCCGGCCGCCAATCTAAGCCATGCATAATTCATGGTGGAAATTTGTAGCATACCCATGGTGAACATTCGACGACGCATCTCACAATAAAAAAGCTAAACAATATATGCAAATAAAGAGATGTCGAGGTGTTCATTTGTCTGCTTGTCCTGTCATTTTGGTGTGGGCTTGTTCCATGTCATCGGGCACGGAGGTACCCCATTGGCGGTTCTCAATGATATGCATATACTTACAATGACAAGAGCCTTGCTTGGGACTCTAAGTAAATTAGCATGGTTTGTGGTACTCGTATTCACGGGACACGAGGTCTTCAACTTATGATTTGTTAAGCATATGCATCATAACTGTTCTCGCATTAACTTTAACCATTCAAGATGCTTATGATGGGGGCAATGAGAGCTCAAAGCCGGTAAGTACCATAATTTTTGAAGGTTATAAAACTTGCAATCACTGCTTCCCTCTGCGAAGGGCCTTTCTTTTACTTTTATGTTGAGTCACCACTTTCTTTCTTTATGCACCATTAAGAGAGCATAGTTGTCATTCTTAGTGTGATATGCATTGTCCCAAGGTTCATTGATTGACTCATATTGTTGGTTTCACTTGTTCTTAAATTATTTGTATCTAGTCGCCCTCTTAAACTTTGAGGTGTCCTATGCATTTATGTTTTGCTCTCTTTGAAGGACAAGCTGAAAACCATTTGTATGTTTTTCCTTATGATTTGAACACACATTTAACTTTCATTGTTTCATTATCATGATCTTTTGTTTGTGTTAATTTGCATGTTTACAACATGGTTGCTAAGTTCTATTGTCATGATTATATCTTTCATGCCCATGTTTTAAGTTCTTATGATCCCAGCTCACAATGCTTACATATATGATCAAGATTGTGTAGGTGCATGTCACCTCAAAAATTATTCTTTTGTTATCACTTACCTACTCGAGGACGAGCAGGAGTTAAGCTTGGGGATGCTTGATACGTCTCAAACGTATCTATAATTTTTGATGCTCCATGCTTGTTTTTACACCATTTGTATATTGTTTCGTTACACTTAGTGGCACTTTTATGCATTTTCCGGAACTAACCTATTAACGAAGTGCCACAGTGCCAGTTTCCTGTTTTCTGCTGTTTTTGTGTTTCAGAAGTGATACACAGGAAATATTCTCGGAATTGGACGAAAACAAAAGCCAGAAGTCCTATTTTTCTCGGGAGCATCCAGGAATCCGAAGAGAGGAAGGAGAGGGGCCAGAGGCCACCCTCACAAGGGGCTGGCGCGGCCCAGGCCCTGGCCGCGCCACCCCTATGTGAGGAGCCCCTGGCTGCCCTCTCGCGACGCCCCTTCGCCTATAAGAAGCCTCGGGACGGAAAAACCTAAGCCCCCGATCAGATTTCCAGAAAGAGTTCCGTAGCTCCGCCGCCGCCACCGACGAATTTCGGGGGACAGAAGTCTCTGTTCCGGCACCCTGCCGGGACGGGGAAGTGCCCCCGGAGCCATCTCCGCCGTCTCCATCGACCCTCACCGCCATCTCCATCAACCTTGCTGTCTCCTATGATGAGGAGGGAGTAGTTCATCCCCGGGGCTGAGGGCTCTACCGGTAGCTATGTGGTTCACCTCTCTCTCCCATGATGTGATCTTTATGTGATCGTGAGCTTTGTATCATGTTGAACAAGTACATGTTATTATTCAGATATTTAGTGTACTCTAGTGGTGATTATTAAAGTAATCTATTCCTCCTGCCATGGTGTAACGGTGACAGTGCGTGGATCATGGTGGTACTTGGTTTAGGCTATGATTGTGATCTCTTGTGGATTATGAGAATAATTATTGCTATGATAGTTTCAGTGATCTATTCCTCCTTTCATGGTGTAAAGTTGACAGTGTGTGCACCATGTTAGTACTTGGTTTAAGTTGCAATGATTTCTATCTTGAGTTATGATCTGATTTGTTTATCTCTATGAGTGGTGTTTGTCAAGTACTTGATGAACTTTAAGGGGTGCTTCCGTAGCCACTACGCGATGATTAGTGATGTTCAATAGGAGAGTAATTCAGAGTACCTTAGCAAAGAGAAGTTACTTGTTCATTCATGTTATATTGTTGGGAGTGTGTCCACTAGTGAAAGTATGATCCCTAGGCCTTGTTTCCAAGCATTGCACACCGTTTACTTGCTATTTTGTTACTTGTTTGCTCGCAGCGATATTTATTTCACATCACGTTTGCTACTTATAATCATCTATACCACTTGTATTTCACTATCTCTTCGCCGAACTAGTGCACCTATACATCTGACAAGTGTATTGGGTGTGTTGGGGACACAAGAGACTTTCTGTATCGTAATTGCAGGGTTGCTTAAGAGGGATAGCTTTGACCTCTAACCTCCCTGAGTTCGATAAACCTTGGGTGATCCACTTAAGGGAAACTTGCTGCTGTTCTACAAACCTCTGCACTTGGAGGCCCAACAAGTGTCTACAAGAATAGAAGTGCGTAGACATCAAGCTCTTTTCTGGCGCCGCTGCCGGGGAGGTAAGGTAAAAGGTACTCGCATCCTCCTGTGTGAGTGCTCGGAGTTATTTCCTTTAGATTCTGCAATTACATCTTTTTGTTTCTTGTTTTAATTTTCACTAGTTAGGCTTAATGGAAAACAAAGAGTTCTTTAGTCTTTTTCTGAGTTTAGATTTGAAGAGAAAATTGAAAAACCGTTGGAGCTTATTTCGCATAGCAATGTTATTAGTACGAATGCTTTGAATCCCGTTATTGCTAATGCTATAGAAAAGTCTAAGCTTGGGGAAGCTGGTTTTGTTGAGTATGATATTTTTAGTCCCCCAGCTTTAGTGGAGAAAGTTTGCTCTGATGATATTCTATCTCCCATATGTGATGTTTCTAATGATGCTTGTGCTCCTCATCCTTTTGAAATACCTATGAAAATTGTTAGGCGTGTTATGGATAACTGCTATTTAGGAGATGGAACTGTCCATCCTGGTGATCATTTGCTTTTTATACATGAATTATGCGAGTTGTTCCAGTGTGCAGGTATTTCAATGAACCAAGTTAAGAAGAAGCTATTCTCTTTATCATTGAAAGGAAGAGCTGAAGAGTGGTATCGCCTGCTTGAAGATGGTCCATCTATTGCATGGGAGGAAATTGTGCCTCTCTTTTATTCTAAATTCTATCCTTCTAGTCAGGTTTATAAAGATAGGAATTATATTTATAATTTTCATCCGCATGAGGGAGAAAGCATTGCCCAAGCTTGGGGAAGATTGAAGTTACTAATGCATAAATGTCCTATTCATGATCTTCCCCATAATATTGTTATTGATAATTTTTATGCATGGCTTACTCTTCCTGATAAGGATTATTTGGATGCTTCTTGTTTTGGATCATTCACTCATATGAAGGAAGATGCTAAGTGGAAACTTCTTGATCGTATACAAGAGAATGCTGAAGGATGGGAAAACGACAAAGGTAAAGGATCAGGTATGAATTATGAGTTTGATTGCATTAAGTCTTTCGCTGAAACTGCTAATTTTCAAGAGCTTAGTGCTAAATATGGTCTTGATCCTCAAATTATGGTTGATTGCTTTAAAGCCTTTGCTTCCCATATGAATGTTCCTAAAGGAAATGGGGACGTGTATCATGAACCTTTTAAGGACACTTGCATAGAAAGTGATATTGTTGTTGATGATTGCAATAAACATGCTCAAACTTCTCAAAGTCCTATTTCTTATAAGCATGTTAATTTTTGTGGAGTACATAGACCTTGTGAACAGAGTTACAACAAGGAAGATCATTGCATCACCCACGCAAATGAAGAAACCAGTATGTGGCTCAAGGATCTAGATGTGCTTGGTGAATGGGTTTGTGAGCTTTATCCTTTTCTTTGTGAATTTTGCGGTGAAAATGGGCACTTTAATTTTCAATGCCCAATTAATCGAACGAGTACCACAGATTTGTATTGTAATGATAAGATTACTTCCAATCAGTATGATGAGCTTACTTTGTTTTTGAATTGTGAAGAGATATCTAGAAAGATTGCTTTGGTAGACATGAATGATGTTGATATTAATAGCACCCTTCTTGGTTGTCATCTCTATTGTGCTAAAGACTGCCTCGCAAATACTTACTTACAAGATCTTATTAAACATGATGTTTTGCCAAGCTATGATAGGACTAATAGATGTTTTGATCTTATTAATAGAGAGGAGGAATCCTCCAAAGTTTCTTCTGTTGTTTCTGTCAGCAAACCAGATTATGTGGAGAAGATGCCTTTCCCTCCTAAAGAATATGTGGAGAAGATGCCCTTCAAGTCTCTCCCTCCTAAAGGAGAGAGTAAGAAGAAGAAGAAGAAGAAGAAGAAGAAGAGGAGTAAGAGGCGAGAGGACACGGTATCTTCCCTTAAGCTTTATGATCCTGCTATAGATTATGATAATTCTGATTGGGATGATGTTCCTATGCCTATTACCTATGTTAGTGATCATGATTGGGAAAAGCACTCTACTTTTGATATTGAAAATCTTTTTGGTACCAATTCTAAGGTTAATAATTGTTGTACCATTAGTGCTATCCATGTTCCTTCTTATGATGATATGTTTGATGAATATGCTTTGCGACATAGTAGTTCTCTATCTTGTGATGATACTAAGCCTCTAGTTTATGATGATGAGTATAATGTTTTCAATTCACCTACTTTTGAGGAGAAAAATAGTTATGACTATAATATGCCTCCTATTTTTGATGATTATGGTGATGAGAATAATTATTCTGTTGAATCTGCTCCTACTACTATTGTTCATGTGGGGAGTATTAATTCTTTTATGCATGTGGCTCATGATAGGGATGCTTTATGTGATAGTTACATTGTTAGTTCTATTCATGATGCTACTGAAAGTTATTATGAGAGAGGGAAACATGGTTTGATGGATCTCAAAAATATTGAGTTTCCCCTCTTTATGTTGCAATTCTTGAAGTTGTACTTGTTTTGCCTTCCTATGCTTTTTGCTTTGCGCTTTCATGACTTATCTTTTTACAAGACTATTTTTCATAGGAAGTGGTTTAGATTTAAATGTGTTCCATACTTGCTTTTTGATGCTCTCTATTGCTTTAAGTTCCTATATGGCGCCTTTGCCTCAAGCTCTTATATGGTGCCCACATGAGCATCTTTGCAAATTACTACGCCTAGCTCAAAGGCGTTAAAGAAAAGCACTCTTGGGAGATAACCCATTGTTTTATTTTCAGTACTTTTTCTTTTATTTGAGTCTTGGAAGTTATTACTACTGTAATAACCGCTCCTTATCCTTTTTATTTCATTGTTGTGCCAAGAGAAGCCTCTAATTTGAGTGAGGTGAGATTTGGGGATGATGCTGTCCTGAAACTGTTTTCGGTGCTGCACCGTAAAAATTTGTGAAAATTCTCTGTATATCTTTTGGACCTGCGATTTCTTGTTCATATGCCCCAGGTTATATCCAAACTTTTGTTAGTTGAACACTTTTTGATTTGAGCAACAGAAAATCCCTCAAAAATTCGACCTTTGTCAGCTGTTCAGTTTTGACAGATTTCTGCCAATATTTGTGTTTGCCACTTTATCGCTTTCTTTTGAGTTCTTTTGATTATGGAACTTTTGGGGAAGTTGCTACAGTAGTATATGCTTAATATGTGGTGGTTGTGGGTTAAAACCTGAAGCTAAAAGAGGTTGAATATATTTTATGCTTACACTAATGTTGCTAATAGAATTGTGTTTAGTTTTGTATGAAGGAAGTTTTCAAGTGTAGGGATTGGAGAATGATGAGATGAGTTGAAGAATGGACAAAAGCTCAAGCTTGGGGATGCCCATGCATCACCCCAAGAAATAACCAAGAAGTACAAGCGTCAAATCTTGGGGATGCCCCCGAGGCACCCCTTCTTCATCGGCAAAAATCAGGTCACCTTTCAAACACTATATTTTTATTGCTTCATGCACTATGTGTTTTTCTTGGAGCGTCAGTTGTTTTAGTTTTCTTAGTTAGTTTAGTTTTGTTTGCTGCAATAAATGTTTAGATCACATCATGTTTCTTTTGGAGGAGATGAACTCGCTTTTCATTTGCCAAGAACACTCTAGTTTTCACTCTCATCGTTCAACAAGTGTTCTTCTTTTTCTGCTACTGCTTTTGGTTTTCGTTTTCACCTTGATTTGCATCCAGATCTTGTCATATCTTTTCATCAAGGTGTATTTTTGCCTCTTATCTTTATTGGTTTTCATCAAAAGAGGTGTCTTTAAAAATTTCAAATGGTGTTGGAAAAGAAAAGCTTTGTGCAAAATAGTGGTACAAGAAGGAGCTTGTGTAGACTGCGGCTTATGCTTTTGCATGTCATGCTTGATGTCTTTTTGATAGTATGCTTAGTGGTTTTGCTGTAGCATGACTTGTCTCAAATAACTGAGATTGCTTAATGAGCCTTTGAAAAAAATCATGCGTTGTTTTTATTGTATGGAAGCATTATTTTGGTTTTCTCCTTGATGCTTTATTTGGGTTGACTTGGCGCATGCTCACACATGTTAGACTCTTACAAAGTCGCCAATAGCCTTCATGATCATTTAGTTTTTGACTTTTGATGCCATCTTATGCTTCTTTTAATGTCGCTTTGTCGCTTTGCATGATTATGGCCATTATTGCTCTCTTAGTTGGTCGCTCCCAGTCTTTTGCTAGCCCTCACCTTGTACTGAGTATGAGCTCTACTCGTGCATCCAACTCCTAAAAGCCAAAGTTTTCCAAAGTGTCCACCATACATACCTACTAGCAATTTGCTATTCCAAGTAAATTTGACTTGCTTTTATATTCTCTTCAAATTAAACTCTTACCAGTGTTATGCGAAATTCGGTCAGTAAAGCTCTCACGAACCGGAAGGCACACTTTACTTTTTCCTGCTCTTAAAAATTTGACATTGTGGTCTTTTATGCTGAGTTGTTATGCTTGCAAGTTGTAAGTTGGATTCTAGCCCAGCCATGATGTCATGGGGCAAGCTTTCAACATTGCACTTCTATTTGAGTTGATATTGTGATCTTTTGTTTATGGATGCCCGCTGTGTGAAATGAATTGGGAATCTTGTGAGGATCATGGAGTTTTTATATGTGTTAGGGAAACGCCGGGCCGCCAATCTAAGCCATGCATAATTCATGGTGGAAATTTGTAGCATACCCATGGTGAACATTCGACGACGCATCTCACAATAAAAAAGCTAAACAATATAGCAAATAAAAGAGATGTCGAGGTGTTCATTGTCTGCTTGTCCTGTCATTTTGGTGTGGGCTTGTTCCATGTCATCGGGCACGGAGGTACCCCATTGGCGGTTCTCAATGATATGCATATACTTACAATGACAAGAGCCTTGCTTGGGACTCTAAGTAAATTAGCATGGTTTGGGTACTCGTATTCACGGGACACGAGGTCTTCAACTTATGATTTGTTAAGCATATGCATCATAACTGTTCTCGCATTAACTTTAACCATTCAAGATGCTTATGATGGGGGCAATGAGAGCTCAAAGCCGGTAAGTACCATAATTTTTGAAGGTTATAAAACTTGCAATCACTGCTTCCCTCTGCGAAGGGCCTTTCTTTTACTTTTATGTTGAGTCACCACTTTCTTTCTTTATGCACCATTAAGAGAGCATAGTTGTCATTCTTAGTGTGATATGCATTGTCCCAAGGTTCATTGATTGACTCATATTGTTGGTTTCACTTGTTCTTAAATTATTTGTATCTAGTCGCCCTCTTAAACTTTGAGGTGTCCTATGCATTTATGTTTTGCTCTCTTTGAAGGACAAGCTGAAAACCATTTGTATGTTTTTCCTTATGATTTGAACACACATTTAACTTTCATTGTTTCATTATCATGATCTTTTGTTTGTGTTAATTTGCATGTTTACAACATGGTTGCTAAGTTCTATTGTCATGATTATATCTTTCATGCCCATGTTTTAAGTTCTTATGATCCCAGCTCACAATGCTTACATATATGATCAAGATTGTGTAGGTGCATGTCACCTCAAAAATTATTCTTTTGTTATCACTTACCTACTCGAGGACGAGCAGGAGTTAAGCTTGGGGATGCTTGATACGTCTCAAACGTATCTATAATTTTTGATGCTCCATGCTTGTTTTTACACCATTTGTATATTGTTTCGTTACACTTAGTGGCACTTTTATGCATTTTCCGGAACTAACCTATTAACGAAGTGCCACAGTGCCAGTTTCCTGTTTTCTGCTGTTTTTGTGTTTCAGAAGTGATACACAGGAAATATTCTCGGAATTGGACGAAACAAAAGCCAGAAGTCCTATTTTTCTCGGGAGCATCCAGGAATCCGAAGAGAGGAAGGAGAGGGGCCAGAGGCCACCCTCACAAGGGGCTGGCACGGCCCAGGCCCTGGCCGCGCCACCCCTATGTGAGGAGCCCCTGGCTGCCCTCTCGCGACGCCCCTTCGCCTATAAGAAGCCTCGGGACGGAAAAACCTAAGCCCCCGATCAGATTTCCAGAAAGAGTTCCGTAGCTCCGCCGCCGCCACCGACGAATTTCGGGGGACAGAAGTCTCTGTTCCGGCACCCTGCCGGGACGGGGAAGTGCCCCCGGAGCCATCTCCGCCGTCTCCATCGACCTCACCGCCATCTCCATCAACCTTGCTGTCTCCTATGATGAGGAGGGAGTAGTTCATCCCCGGGGCTGAGGGCTCTACCGGTAGCTATGTGGTTCACCTCTCTCTCCCATGATGTGATCTTTATGTGATCGTGAGCTTTGTATCATGTTGAACAAGTACATGTTATTATTCAGATATTTAGTGTACTCTAGTGGTGATTATTAAAGTAATCTATTCCTCCTGCCATGGTGTAACGGTGACAGTGCGTGGATCATGGTGGTACTTGGTTTAGGCTATGATTGTGATCTCTTGTGGATTATGAGAATAATTATTGCTATGATAGTTTCAGTGATCTATTCCTCCTTTCATGGTGTAAAGTTGACAGTGTGTGCACCATGTTAGTACTTGGTTTAAGTTGCAATGATTTCTATCTTGAGTTGTGATCTGATTTGTTTATCTCTATGAGTGGTGTTTGTCAAGTACTTGATGAACTTTAAGGGGTGCTTCCGTAGCCACTACGCGATGATTAGTGATGTTCAATAGGAGAGTAATTCAGAGTACCTTAGCAAAGAGAAGTTACTTGTTCATTCATGTTATATTGTTGGGAGTGTGTCCACTAGTGAAAGTATGATCCCTAGGCCTTGTTTCCAAGCATTGCACACCGTTTACTTGCTATTTTGTTACTTGTTTGCTCGCAGCGATATTTATTTCACATCACGTTTGCTACTTATAATCATCTATACCACTTGTATTTCACTATCTCTTCGCCGAACTAGTGCACCTATACATCTGACAAGTGTATTGGGTGTGTTGGGGACACAAGAGACTTTCTGTATCGTAATTGCAGGGTTGCTTAAGAGGGATAGCTTTGACCTCTAACCTCCCTGAGTTCGATAAACCTTGGGTGATCCACTTAAGGGAAACTTGCTGCTGTTCTACAAACCTCTGCACTTGGAGGCCCAACAAGTGTCTACAAGAATAGAAGTGCGTAGACATCAAGCTCTTTTCTGGCGCCGCTGCCGGGGAGGTAAGGTAAAAGGTACTCGCATCCTCCTGTGTGAGTGCTCGGAGTTATTTCCTTTAGATTCTGCAATTACATCTTTTTGTTTCTTGTTTTAATTTTCACTAGTTAGGCTTAATGGAAAACAAAGAGTTCTTTAGTCTTTTTTCTGAGTTTAGATTTGAAGAGAAAATTGAAAAACCGTTGGAGCTTATTTCGCATAGCAATGTTATTAGTACGAATGCTTTGAATCCCGTTATTGCTAATGCTATAGAAAAGTCTAAGCTTGGGGAAGCTGGTTTTGTTGAGTATGATATTTTTAGTCCCCCAGCTTTAGTGGAGAAAGTTTGCTCTGATGATATTCTATCTCCCATATGTGATGTTTCTAATGATGCTTGTGCTCCTCATCCTTTTGAAATACCTATGAAAATTGTTAGGCGTGTTATGGATAACTGCTATTTAGGAGATGGAACTGTCCATCCTGGTGATCATTTGCTTTTTATACATGAATTATGCGAGTTGTTCCAGTGTGCAGGTATTTCAATGAACCAAGTTAAGAAGAAGCTATTCTCTTTATCATTGAAAGGAAGAGCTGAAGAGTGGTATCGCCTGCTTGAAGATGGTCCATCTATTGCATGGGAGGAAATTGTGCCTCTCTTTTATTCTAAATTCTATCCTTCTAGTCAGGTTTATAAAGATAGGAATTATATTTATAATTTTCATCCGCATGAGGGAGAAAGCATTGCCCAAGCTTGGGGAAGATTGAAGTTACTAATGCATAAATGTCCTATTCATGATCTTCCCCATAATATTGTTATTGATAATTTTTATGCATGGCTTACTCTTCCTGATAAGGATTATTTGGATGCTTCTTGTTTTGGATCATTCACTCATATGAAGGAAGATGCTAAGTGGAAACTTCTTGATCGTATACAAGAGAATGCTGAAGGATGGGAAAACGACAAAGGTAAAGGATCAGGTATGAATTATGAGTTTGATTGCATTAAGTCTTTCGCTGAAACTGCTAATTTTCAAGAGCTTAGTGCTAAATATGGTCTTGATCCTCAAATTATGGTTGATTGCTTTAAAGCCTTTGCTTCCCATATGAATGTTCCTAAAGGAAATGGGGACGTGTATCATGAACCTTTTAAGGACACTTGCATAGAAAGTGATATTGTTGTTGATGATTGCAATAAACATGCTCAAACTTCTCAAAGTCCTATTTCTTATAAGCATGTTAATTTTTGTGGAGTACATAGACCTTGTGAACAGAGTTACAACAAGGAAGATCATTGCATCACCCACGCAAATGAAGAAACCAGTATGTGGCTCAAGGATCTAGATGTGCTTGGTGAATGGGTTTGTGAGCTTTATCCTTTTCTTTGTGAATTTTGCGGTGAAAATGGGCACTTTAATTTTCAATGCCCAATTAATCGAACGAGTACCACAGATTTGTATTGTAATGATAAGATTACTTCCAATCAGTATGATGAGCTTACTTTGTTTTTGAATTGTGAAGAGATATCTAGAAAGATTGCTTTGGTAGACATGAATGATGTTGATATTAATAGCACCCTTCTTGGTTGTCATCTCTATTGTGCTAAAGACTGCCTCGCAAATACTTACTTACAAGATCTTATTAAACATGATGTTTTGCCAAGCTATGATAGGACTAATAGATGTTTTGATCTTATTAATAGAGAGGAGGAATCCTCCAAAGTTTCTTCTGTTGTTTCTGTCAGCAAACCAGATTATGTGGAGAAGATGCCTTTCCCTCCTAAAGAATATGTGGAGAAGATGCCCTTCAAGTCTCTCCCTCCTAAAGGAGAGAGTAAGAAGAAGAAGAAGAAGAAGAAGAGGAGTAAGAGGCGAGAGGACACGGTATCTTCCCTTAAGCTTTATGATCCTGCTATAGATTATGATAATTCTGATTGGGATGATGTTCCTATGCCTATTACCTATGTTAGTGATCATGATTGGGAAAAGCACTCTACTTTTGATATTGAAAATCTTTTTGGTACCAATTCTAAGGTTAATAATTGTTGTACCATTAGTGCTATCCATGTTCCTTCTTATGATGATATGTTTGATGAATATGCTTTGCGACATAGTAGTTCTCTATCTTGTGATGATACTAAGCCTCTAGTTTATGATGATGAGTATAATGTTTTCAATTCACCTACTTTTGAGGAGAAAAATAGTTATGACTATAATATGCCTCCTATTTTTGATGATTATGGTGATGAGAATAATTATTCTGTTGAATCTGCTCCTACTACTATTGTTCATGTGGGGAGTATTAATTCTTTTATGCATGTGGCTCATGATAGGGATGCTTTATGTGATAGTTACATTGTTAGTTCTATTCATGATGCTACTGAAAGTTATTATGAGAGAGGGAAACATGGTTTGATGGATCTCAAAAATATTGAGTTTCCCCTCTTTATGTTGCAATTCTTGAAGTTGTACTTGTTTTGCCTTCCTATGCTTTTTGCTTTGCGCTTTCATGACTTATCTTTTTACAAGACTATTTTTCATAGGAAGTGGTTTAGATTTAAGTGTGTTCCATACTTGCTTTTTGATGCTCTCTATTGCTTTAAGTTCCTATATGGCGCCTTTGCCTCAAGCTCTTATATGGTGCCCACATGAGCATCTTTGCAAATTACTACGCCTAGCTCAAAGGCGTTAAAGAAAAGCACTCTTGGGAGATAACCCATTGTTTTATTTTCAGTACTTTTTCTTTTATTTGAGTCTTGGAAGTTATTACTACTGTAATAACCGCTCCTTATCCTTTTTATTTCATTGTTGTGCCAAGAGAAGCCTCTAATTTGAGTGAGGTGAGATTTGGGGATGATGCTGTCCTGAAACTGTTTTCGGTGCTGCACCGTAAAAATTTGTGAAAATTCTCTGTATATCTTTTGGACCTGCGATTTCTTGTGCATATGCCCCAGGTTATATCCAAACTTTTGTTAGTTGAACACTTTTTGATTTGAGCAACAGAAAATCCCTCAAAAATTCGACCTTTGTCAGCTGTTCAGTTTTGACAGATTTCTGCCAATATTTGTGTTTGCCACTTTATCGCTTTCTTTTGAGTTCTTTTGATTATGGAACTTTTGGGGAAGTTGCTACAGTAGTATATGCTTAATATGTGGTGGTTGTGGGTTAAAACCTGAAGCTAAAAGAGGTTGAATATATTTTATGCTTACACTAATGTTGCTAATAGAATTGTGTTTAGTTTTGTATGAAGGAAGTTTTCAAGTGTAGGGATTGGAGAATGATGAGATGAGTTGAAGAATGGACAAAAGCTCAAGCTTGGGGATGCCCATGCATCACCCCAAGAAATAACCAAGAAGTACAAGCGTCAAATCTTGGGGATGCCCCCGAGGCACCCCTTCTTCATCGGCAAAAATCAGGTCACCTTTCAAAACACTATATTTTTATTGCTTCATGCACTATGTGTTTTTCTTGGAGCGTCAGTTGTTTTAGTTTTCTTAGTTAGTTTAGTTTTGTTTGCTGCAATAAATGTTTAGATCACATCATGTTTCTTTTGGAGGAGATGAACTCGCTTTTCATTTGCCAAGAACACTCTAGTTTTCACTCTCATCGTTCAACAAGTGTTCTTCTTTTTCTGCTACTGCTTTTGGTTTTCGTTTTCACCTTGATTTGCATCCAGATCTTGTCATATCTTTTCATCAAGGTGTATTTTTGCCTCTTATCTTTATTGGTTTTCATCAAAAGAGGTGTCTTTAAAAATTTCAAATGGTGTTGGAAAAGAAAAGCTTTGTGCAAAATAGTGGTACAAGAAGGAGCTTGTGTAGACTGCGGCTTATGCTTTTGCATGTCATGCTTGATGTCTTTTTGATAGTATGCTTAGTGGTTTTGCTGTAGCATGACTTGTCTCAAATAACTGAGATTGCTTAATGAGCCTTTGAAAAAAATCATGCGTTGTTTTTATTGTATGGAAGCATTATTTTGGTTTTCTCCTTGATGCTTTATTTGGGTTGACTTGGCGCATGCTCACACATGTTAGACTCTTACAAAGTCGCCAATAGCCTTCATGATCATTTAGTTTTTGACTTTTGATGCCATCTTATGCTTCTTTTAATGTCGCTTTGTCGCTTTGCATGATTATGGCCATTATTGCTCTCTTAGTTGGTCGCTCCCAGTCTTTTGCTAGCCCTCACCTTGTACTGAGTATGAGCTCTACTCGTGCATCCAACTCCTAAAAGCCAAAGTTTTCCAAAGTGTCCACCATACATACCTACTAGCAATTTGCTATTCCAAGTAAATTTGACTTGCTTTTATATTCTCTTCAAATTAAACTCTTACCAGTGTTATGCGAAATTCGGTCAGTAAAGCTCTCACGAACCGGAAGGCACACTTTACTTTTTCCTGCTCTTAAAAATTTGACATTGTGGTCTTTTATGCTGAGTTGTTATGCTTGCAAGTTGTAAGTTGGATTCTAGCCCAGCCATGATGTCATGGGGCAAGCTTTCAACATTGCACTTCTATTTGAGTTGATATTGTGATCTTTTGTTTATGGATGCCCGCTGTGTGAAATGAATTGGGAATCTTGTGAGGATCATGGAGTTTTTATATGTGTTAGGGAAACGCCGGGCCGCCAATCTAAGCCATGCATAATTCATGGTGGAAATTTGTAGCATACCCATGGTGAACATTCGACGACGCATCTCACAATAAAAAAGCTAAACAATATAGCAAATAAAAGAGATGTCGAGGTGTTCATTGTCTGCTTGTCCTGTCATTTTGGTGTGGGCTTGTTCCATGTCATCGGGCACGGAGGTACCCCATTGGCGGTTCTCAATGATATGCATATACTTACAATGACAAGAGCCTTGCTTGGGACTCTAAGTAAATTAGCATGGTTTGGGTACTCGTATTCACGGGACACGAGGTCTTCAACTTATGATTTGTTAAGCATATGCATCATAACTGTTCTCACATTAACTTTAACCATTCAAGATGCTTATGATGGGGGCAATGAGAGCTCAAAGCCGGTAAGTACCATAATTTTTGAAGGTTATAAAACTTGCAATCACTGCTTCCCTCTGCGAAGGGCCTTTCTTTTACTTTTATGTTGAGTCACCACCTTCTTTCTTTATGCACCATTAAGAGAGCATAGTTGTCATTCTTAGTGTGATATGCATTGTCCCAAGGTTCATTGATTGACTCATATTGTTGGTTTCACTTGTTCTTAAATTATTTGTATCTAGTCGCCCTCTTAAACTTTGAGGTGTCCTATGCATTTATGTTTTGCTCTCTTTGAAGGACAAGCTGAAAACCATTTGTATGTTTTTCCTTATGATTTGAACACACATTTAACTTTCATTGTTTCATTATCATGATCTTTTGTTTGTGTTAATTTGCATGTTTACAACATGGTTGCTAAGTTCTATTGTCATGATTATATCTTTCATGCCCATGTTTTAAGTTCTTATGATCCCAGCTCACAATGCTTACATATATGATCAAGATTGTGTAGGTGCATGTCACCTCAAAAATTATTCTTTTGTTATCACTTACCTACTCGAGGACGAGCAGGAGTTAAGCTTGGGGATGCTTGATACGTCTCAAACGTATCTATAATTTTTGATGCTCCATGCTTGTTTTTACACCATTTGTATATTGTTTCGTTACACTTAGTGGCACTTTTATGCATTTTCCGGAACTAACCTATTAACGAAGTGCCACAGTGCCAGTTTCCTGTTTTCTGCTGTTTTTGTGTTTCAGAAGTGATACACAGGAAATATTCTCGGAATTGGACGAAACAAAAGCCAGAAGTCCTATTTTTCTCGGGAGCATCCAGGAATCCGAAGAGAGGAAGGAGAGGGGCCAGAGGCCACCCTCACAAGGGGCTGGCGCGGCCCAGGCCCTGGCCGCGCCACCCCTATGTGAGGAGCCCCTGGCTGCCCTCTCGCGACGCCCCTTCGCCTATAAGAAGCCTCGGGACGGAAAAACCTAAGCCCCCGATCAGATTTCCAGAAAGAGTTCCGTAGCTCCGCCGCCGCCACCGACGAATTTCGGGGGACAGAAGTCTCTGTTCCGGCACCCTGCCGGGACGGGGAAGTGCCCCCGGAGCCATCTCCGCCGTCTCCATCGACCTCACCGCCATCTCCATCAACCTTGCTGTCTCCTATGATGAGGAGGGAGTAGTTCATCCCCGGGGCTGAGGGCTCTACCGGTAGCTATGTGGTTCACCTCTCTCTCCCATGATGTGATCTTTATGTGATCGTGAGCTTTGTATCATGTTGAACAAGTACATGTTATTATTCAGATATTTAGTGTACTCTAGTGGTGATTATTAAAGTAATCTATTCCTCCTGCCATGGTGTAACGGTGACAGTGCGTGGATCATGGTGGTACTTGGTTTAGGCTATGATTGTGATCTCTTGTGGATTATGAGAATAATTATTGCTATGATAGTTTCAGTGATCTATTCCTCCTTTCATGGTGTAAAGTTGACAGTGTGTGCACCATGTTAGTACTTGGTTTAAGTTGCAATGATTTCTATCTTGAGTTGTGATCTGATTTGTTTATCTCTATGAGTGGTGTTTGTCAAGTACTTGATGAACTTTAAGGGGTGCTTCCATAGCCACTACGCGATGATTAGTGATGTTCAATAGGAGAGTAATTCAGAGTACCTTAGCAAAGAGAAGTTACTTGTTCATTCATGTTATATTGTTGGGAGTGTGTCCACTAGTGAAAGTATGATCCCTAGGCCTTGTTTCCAAGCATTGCACACCGTTTACTTGCTATTTTGTTACTTGTTTGCTCGCAGCGATATTTATTTCACATCACGTTTGCTACTTATAATCATCTATACCACTTGTATTTCACTATCTCTTCGCCGAACTAGTGCACCTATACATCTGACAAGTGTATTGGGTGTGTTGGGGACACAAGAGACTTTCTGTATCGTAATTGCAGGGTTGCTTAAGAGGGATAGCTTTGACCTCTAACCTCCCTGAGTTCGATAAACCTTGGGTGATCCACTTAAGGGAAACTTGCTGCTGTTCTACAAACCTCTGCACTTGGAGGCCCAACAAGTGTCTACAAGAATAGAAGTGCGTAGACATCACTCATCCTGAAATGACGCCTAAAAACAGCCTCACCATGCAATGGATTGTCGGCGAAGTAGTCGGCGTAGAGTATGCAGTAGCCCTCCATTCGCTGCCTCGGCTTGCACTTTCGGTGACCTGGTGCCGACCACCACGACGACCAATGGCCACCTCCGCGTACAAGCCCGACAGGCAAGCTAGGATCAGCATATGCTCCTCGTCTTGGGCGGCGGCTGCCATCTCTTCTTCAAACATCTCGACGAACATCTGCTCCTCCTCGTCGTCCGAGTCCATTTCCGGCCAGGCAAATGGACGAACACCTGCCGGGCGTGTCGACGAGGCGCGACGGGAGGAGTTGCCCGACGGCGGAATATGGCCAGACGGCACGCTGGACGGCGGGATATAGGCTGGTGGGGGCTGGTGGGAGGAGGGACGACGAAGTTCAGGCAACCGGCCGGCGGATTGGCGAGGGGTGGTGCCGGCGGCGACAGAGCAATGAGGGGGGAGAGGGGGATTTGCAACCAGATTGTAGGGTTTGCGTATTCTCTCGCCGACAGAGCGGGCCCATTCCCACTTTTCTCTCATCCGGAGTCCTTGAGAGCGCCCCGGGGGACCGGGGATAGCCTAGGCTCGCCGGATGGATTAAGGCCCAAATCCGGGGGAAAACGAGGAACCGGGGGCGCTACTGGGCCGAATACCGCCGTCCGGATGTAAAAAACGGTCGCCGAGGGCCTAGACGGGGGGACGGTTGGAGATGCTCTTAGATTATCAATAGGCAGGGTGAGTCGTGCATGTTTTGATGTCGTAAAATAATCTAAGGGCTACCGATAGCCAACAACATGATCTGACGGATTAACTTTGCTGTTACGCGAGGATTAACGTGGAGGCTTCTACGGTGCCTTCAATTAGTAAATATATATATATATATATATAAGATTTTTATGTATTTGCCAACAAAAAATAGTAAAGTATTCAATTGCATGGCTTAAAGAATTGATGAGGTGGATATATTACATGCAAAGATATTAATTAACTAATATTAGTGGGATGACATGGACAATTGATTGGTTAATATAGTGGGTGATGTGTGTAAGGGTAATTGCCCCTAAGTGTTTTTTTGGTAATTAATGACAATCCCTAAGGACTAATGTTTTCATTGAGATTTTTGTGAAGGAATTGTTCATAGGAATTGCTTGAAGTCCATGTGTTGGATTCAAGGCTTGGATGCCATGAAGATAAAGTTTTATCCTAAGTATTGGCATCAAGATCTTTGAATAGAAGAGATGAATTCATTATGATCAAGAAGATAATAAAGCTGTAGTTCTTGTGTAGAACTCATGTAATCCATGCTCTAGCTTATGTGTTAGGCCAAGGAGTTTCAAGGAAGAATTCAAGATATGGCTCTATGTCGAGGTCATGATGGTCTCATGAGTTGAAATATGATTGACTAATACCTAGAGCATGCAATCAAATGAAGAATTCTTTATATGGCTCAAGATATTGTGATAGAGCATGAGAAGATTCAAGGTTGACCAAGGCAAAGATCAAAGATTGGATTCTAGATTGGTCAACACATGAAGCATAAAGAATGTGCCACATGGGACCAATTGGTCTTGTGGTATGGTATGGTTTGTCAATTATGCTTTGTGAACTAACCCATTACATATGTGTGTCTGTGTTGTCTATGTGGGTTAGGTATTGTGTCATGGATATGCATCACTAGTGAGATTTTATATAGCCCATGAAAGGATGACATCAACTGATGATCGTCATCAAGGTTAAGAAGTACAAGTTTCAAGATAAGCATCTCGAGAAGATCATATGCTTGAAGCTTGTCATCCATTTGGTGATAATGGAATTTTGAAGACATGCCGTAGTGAAGCTATCCCATAGTGGTGTATGGGGGAGCATATTGGAAGTTTTCACGAAGCAACAATAATCAAGTGAAGCATTCCGGCTTGACGGAAGCATGAAGCATCATCATCAAGATCAAGCGGGGTGCGCATGGCAAAGGATTGTCCTTGCTAGGTTTTCCTTTTACCGGTCTCAAGGTTTTTTTTGGGAGACCGGGTTATAGGATAGATAGCCGCACTATCAAGAGGGGCTTTCAGTTGGGTAACTTGATCACATCGTCTTAGGGAGCTCAATCCTTTGCATACTTTGCTTCTCCCTACTTTGTTGCTTCTTGGTGTTTATCCATGTGAGGTTCTTGTGCTTGTTGCTAGCTTTCCAACAAGTCCAAGTTCATCGAAAACGGAATCCGTATGCATCTTTTATCACATTTTCGAGTTTGGAGGTTTTACCGATTCTTTCTTAAAAGAGGTTTTCACCTCTTCTTATTTGGTATTTTATCTCTCACTACTTCTTGGGTTTTATGGTCTCCATTGGATAGATATTTTTCTTAGCTTTTCAAAAAGCCCAAGTTTGCTAAAATCCGAGTCCGGATGTGAAAGTTATCGCATTTTTCGTGAGGATTTTTTCTGCCGGTTTCGAGCTCGGTTTGGACCGGAAATTTAACCGGAAATTCAACCGGAAATCCAACCGGAAATCAATCAAAAACCTTCTAGACTGTTTTCTTCTAGGCTCGGTTTAAACCGGGAATTCAACCAGAAATTCAACCGGAAATTTCTGGTCCAACTAGGAATTCAACCGAGAATTCCAGTTTCGCCCCAAACGGCTAGTTTTCTTTGAGGGCTATAAAAGGGGTCTTCTTCCCCAAATGTTTTAGGGTTCTTGAGCACGAAATACGCCTCCATTGTTGACCCTCTTGAGCTTTCCTCCTCCCTCTTCCCTCCAATGATTCTTGCATCTTTTTGAGGGATTTGAGAGAGGAGATCTTGATCTACAATCTCCACCAAATCATTCCTCCTCTAAGTGAGGGGAATCCTTTGAATCAAGATCTTGGAGTCATTGGTTGACCTCCACCCTTGTTCTTCCTCTCTAACTCCTCCATAGCATTTGTTGCCTTGGTGGGATTTGAGAGAGAAGGATTTGAGCACTTCCCCTTGTGTTCTTGCTTTGCATCCTTGCATAGTGTTGAGCTCTCCATTACGATTTGTTCGAGTGAGAGACCGTGAGCTTGTTACTCTTGGAGGGTGACCTCCTAGTTGGCTTGGCGGTTGGTGCCTCGGTGGCCTCTTCGTGGAAGATTGTGAAGAGGCCCGGGCTTCCCCTTTGTGGGAGTTGTGAAGTGGTTGTGGAGCTTGCCATCTCCAGAGTGGAGGAAAAGCTAACCATAAGAAGGGGTCCCTAGCTTCGTGGGGGGCTCGGAGAAGAAGGTGAGCCTTCGTGGCGTTTGGGAGCCTTCAGGGTTTCCCGCATCTCTCCAACGGTGATTAGCTTACTTTATGTAAGTGAACATCGGGATACATCTTCGTCTCCGCGTGCCTCGGTTATTTCTATACCCGAGTTTATTTCCTTGTGATAGCCTTCGTGCTTGAAGTACTTATATCTTGTTTATCACTTGTGAAATATATCTTGTGCTATCTTGCTTATCTCTAGTTGTTGTGGGTGCACTTAGTTGAGCCTAGCATATTTAGGTTTTGTGCTTGAAGAAAATAAACGTTAGTTTAATTCCGCATTCCTTCAAGCCAATTCATAATAGTTTTTAAAATGACTATTCACGCCCCCTCTAGGCGACATCTTGTCCTTTCAATTGGTATCAGAGCAAGGTCTCTCCTTGTTTAGGCTTCACCGCCTTGAGAGTAAAGATGTCGGCTAGTTATTTAGTGCACAATGACACAATTATTTTTGATGGCACAAATTATATGCTATGGAGAAATCGCATGCTTTCTAATCTTCGGACTTTGTGTCCAAATATAGAGCGATTTCTAGATGTATGTTTTTCTCCTCCGATGGATCTTCAAAATCTATCTATTGAGGATGAGAAAAAATTTATATCTTGAAGCTCAAGTATCTAATGAAATTTTATTGTCTGTGAGCTCCATAGTTTATGTTTGCTTGATGGGTTCAAAGTGCAAGACGTCTCATGAGATATGGACCAAGCTAGAAGAGTCATTTGGTGGGTCCATTTCTCTTGAGGTTGAAAGTGAACCCAAGGAGCTCTCTTCACCTTCACATCATGAAGAGCTCCAAATTGCTTCAACATCCGGTCGTGATGTTTGTTCAAGTTCTTTCACTTCACCAACATGTGACTTGTCACAAGGTAATGATATGGTGAGTGAAGAAATCATATATGATGATGGTAGTCTTGTTCTTTGCACCAATGATTCTATTTCTATAAATCCTAATGGTGTAGAGAGTTTGGACCTAAACACTTCTTGCAAGAAATTCTTTACTCATTCTTGTGTTAAAGGTCCTTGCATATCTCCTAAAATTTGCTTGATTAAATTTTGTGATGATATGCTTGTCTCTAGTTGTGACCATGATCAAAATGACTATGTTTCCTCTAGTTGTTGTATGACTAACCATGTAGTGAAAATTAAAGAAAAATTGGGTCACATAATTAAAGAAGAAATCAATAGAAGAACCAAGAAGGTTTCTATCAAGAGAAGGCAATGCTATGAATGCCACGAGTATGGACATCTCGCAAGAGCTTGTCCTACACTCAAAAATGAAAAATGTGCTTATATTGATGTTCCATCATCAGCTACCCAAGTTCACATGTGCCTTATGGCAAGCGGGTCAAAGGTAACTCCTACTTTGTATCCCGACACATCTCATAATGATGAGAGTGATGATGATATTGATGATGATAATGAAGCTTTCTTGCATGAGATGGGAATTATGTATGCATCTCTTTATGGTAATAATGATGCTCGTGCTAAAATCGAACACTTAATGGAAACCTTATTTGAACACAAGGAAACCATTAAGGAATTGAACTCCCTCGTTAATGAGGGGAAATGGAGATTCAATCTCCTCAAGCAAGAGCTATCCGAAGAGAAGCATACTAATTCTTCCAGATCTCAATCTATTAAATCTTATGAGCTTACAAATGCTAAATCTATTAATGATGCTTGTTTTACTAACTCTACTTCTTGTGAAGCATCTATATTGAAGGAGAATGTTGAGCTAAGGGCTCAACTTGAGTTGCTAACAAGCAATTATAAGAAATTGGAGGAAAGCCATGAGAAGCTCTCGGGCTCTCATGGGGATCTCCTAATCTCTTATAATGGGCTAAAGTTAGCTCATGAGGCAAGTATCACTAAGGAAACATCTTGTGAGCCTCATTTGGACATTAACACTACTTTAAACCAAAATGCTATATTACCATGTGCTAGTCCTAGTAATTTGTCTAGGCAAAATATTTCTACATCTTGTGATGAATTACCTGCTATGCCTTGTTGCTCTAACAATGAAGCTTCTACTTCCTCTAGTTCTTGTGTTACTACTAACCTTGTAGAGGAAATCAAAGAGCTCAAGGCCCAAGTCACTAGTTTGGAGAAAGACTTGGAGAAGCGTCATGAAGGGAAATCCACACTCGATAATATTTGGGTGTGCAAAAATCCCCTAATGACAAGAGTGGACTTGGATTCAACTCCAATAACAAGAACAAGTCCAAGAGCAACAAGAAGAAGAAGGGCCAAGACCAAGTCAAGAATTTGGCCAAGATTGTTTGCTTCAAGTGCAAGATTGAAGGGCATCATGTGAGATCTTGCCCATTGAAGAAGAAGCACTTGAGTGAGAAGCAACAAGGGAAGCGGCCACAAGGTCAAGCTCAAGCACGACCTCAAGTTGAAGATAGGCCACTTCCCAACAAGAAATAACATGAAGCTTCCCAAATCAAGAAATCAATGAAGAAGAGAAAGGGAAGCACTTGTTGCTATATTTGCCGTGAGAAGGGGCACTTTGCTTCTTCATGCTTAAGCGGTACCTTATCTAATCCTATCATTGTTGATGATGATTATTCTCTTAGGAAAGATAAGGATGGCAATGTGTTTGCCAAGTTTGTTGGAACTCAAAGTGGTGCCAAGAAAATGACCATTTGGGTTGCCAAGCCTATTGTGACTAACCTCTTAGGACCCAACTTGGTTGGGGACCAACAAGCTAAAACTTGATCAATAGGTGTTCGTGGAGGGCATTGGAGACTTGGCTACCTCATGAAGAATTAAGGGATCTTCATTAATTTTATTTCATCAAGCCAATTCATTGACACTATCATCTTATATCCAATGTGCCTCTTTGTGGTAAACTTGTACTCAACCTCTTTACATTGTAAGTTACTTGCCCCTTTGCATGTTTTGGTTTTGTACCAAGTATGTGTTTGTATATGTTGTTCGTTATACCTTCTTTACTTGTGTATTCAAGTAGGTGTTGGTTGTTTGGCACATCATATACGTGTGTTTTTGCTTTGAGCCTCTAATGCATCTTGTTGGTATCTTATTTGGCTCTTATCGGGTGATTAATGGAACATCCCATTTTGGGGGAGTGATTTGCCATTGGCACCTCACAATCCTATAAATGCGTGCATATGAGTAATACCACTTACTATTGATATTGCAAGATTACCTAGTCTCTATGTGGTATGCCATGCTCATGAGAAATTCAAATTCTATATCTCCATTAATTATCTCTAGTTGGATTTTATTTGCCTCTTGTAGAAAAGAATTTAATATCACATTATGGGGGAGTAATATGCCTTATGCATATCACAAGCCTAGGAAATGTGAACATTTGAGGTATTGCCACTTAGAGTTGATATTGTTAATTATCTTGTTCCTAGGTGGCATGTTTGCTCAAACAAGCTCCGTTATTTCTTAAATGATTTTATTGCTCATTTCTTTGGTCTTGGTTTGAGTAAGAATTCTTAGTGCGGTTTTACTCAAATATATTTCTCTATATCATAAGTAGGAAACCGTTTGCTTCAAGATACTCTAATCATTGCTTTGCATGATTGTTTGTCTATTATTGGAGCTACCAAGAATCCTTTTTCGTGCATGGTGCTCAAATTAAATATTTAACCATATGCCTTTTATTGTGAAGTTGATCTTGAATATCTTTGCAATACACCACCGGAAAATAATTCCAATATGAACTTCTTGTCTTTGACAATTGGTATTCATATATATGTGTGGTAATTCATCTAGATCTTCTTCACCTTGGAATTTGCATCTTATTGCTCTTATTTCTTTCCAAGAAATTATTTTGACTCCCGTTGTCTTATTTGCCGTCTTGAGGATCTTTTTGCTTGACTTCGTCTCATCTCTTGATCCCCATCAAGTGTGTGTTGTTGTAAGACAAACCTTTTCTTTTCGGTACTTGTGCCATTGTGAAAAGTGTAGAGGGTTTGGTTTATTTGTTGGAACCTTGCTCTTTTGGGAGTTAGTTATCTCATTCCTTCTTCTATGATTTATTTGCTCGAATGAGATAAATCTTTGAGCATGCTTTTCTTTATTTATTCTTTGATGCTCAATAAAGTTGTTAGGTTCATTTGTTGAATTTTGTTGAATAAATCATTTGTTGATTTGTTCTATTGATACTATTTGGACAACAAATGTGTTTTACCACACCTTTTATACCTCCTTGTATTCTTGGTGATTTTGTCTAAATTGTATCTTCTTTGGTTCTTGAAAGCAAGGTCCATGCATATTCTCTTTATGCTTAATTTTGTATCTTAGTTGCTTTTTTTATCCAATATATATGTTATACTCCATCAAATCCTAAATGGCTAAGATGTGCATGAAATTCAAATTTCATCTCTAACTATGCACATATTTATATGGAGTCTATCATATGTATTGTGGTTAGTCTAACCACTTTGGACCCAATAAGTTTGGGGACCAAGATGTACTTGAATGTTGTCTTAGGTACATTGGAGATGCAATGGATGCTTGTCTCATTTATAAGGAAGGTGTTGCCACCACATGATTATTGGAGCCAAGCTAGGATAATCGGCGAACTCTTATCTACTACATCACACCGTTGCTATCTCAGTAACAAGTATAACCTTCATGCATACTTTTCTAGCATCCCAACTCTTGTAAGTTGGCTCTTGGCATGATAAATTTTTTTTTGCAAATGTTGTGGTTCTTGCAAAGGTCTTATAAAGAAGTCTCTTTATTGTATATGTGAGCATGTTGAGATGATTGCATATGATGGGAATATATAAAATCATGTTTATGATTCACCAATCCCAAATATGCCTTTTTAGCAATTTATTTCATATTAATTCCTCAATGCTCTCTCATGTGCAATATAGATAATGTTGCAAGTTGTTCCCTTCTCTATTATGCTTGTTGCTTTTCAAAGCATCCCAACTATCTTTTGATCCCTTATTGCTAGTTGCGATGGCTTTGATGATTTTGTGTGGTAGTTAGTTAATATACCATAATGGAAAATGGAGCCTTGAGCTATATATGCTTGCTAGCAAAGTCATTTGGTGTATTCTATGACTCTCTGTTGGATATCATGTCTTTCTTTAATTCAACTAACCTTTTGTGTATACATGTTCCTTTGTGGATTGTTCATCATGATTTTTTGTCCACTTAGAAATGTATATGCATAGAAGTGTTAATATCTTCCCTTGATATCCTTGTTCTTTGCCGACCATCTTTCTTATTCATTTGGTTTTTGATGGCTTTGGTAAGAACTTGATTTATGAGTGCTTGTTTATTCTTTTTGCTTCTTCTCGCACTCATATCTCATGAATCTTTTTGGACTAAAGTTCTCTTTGATAAGCATATTGATCCTTTTGTATTCTCTCATGCTCATGTTTTGTTTTAAATGATATAGAGGGAGTGAGGATTCCATGTTAGTGCATAGTTTATTCAATTGCAACCAAAAATCAAATTTATGCATGAACCTTGGGGAGCTTCCTTATTTCATTTAAAACATCTTGTAGCTCTTATCATCACATCTTCTTGTGTCCAATTGGTTCTTTGGGTCTCTTGATTGCTTGCTTGCTTCATTCGTTGAAGCTTCCTTCACTATGTCATCTTTTTGCAATCTTTGATCCTCAATATGGTTTGACTTCCTCCAAATATTGTTAATTTGATAAGTGCATATGATTTCACTCATTTTTATGAGAAATGCACATCTTGGGGAGGAACTCATACTATATTGGCCTTCTAAATTCCTTCATCCATTTTGGCAATCGTTGCCAATGGGGGAGAAGTTTAGAGGGTTTAAGGGAAATGGTTTTTATACTTAAGTTTGGTTGTGCTTAAGTGTTTGCCTTTCATGCATCTCTTCTTTGTTAGATGTTTTTGCATGGTTGAATATATAGTGTAAACTCTATCAAAGGTTTATCTTGACAATGTATGCAATGAAATTCAAGTTCATCACATGTGCATATATTATGGGAGAGTTTGCTCTATATATTTTGGTTGCACTCACATCAACCATATTTGTTGTAGTTTATGTGAGTACAATTGATTTTGATATGCGGTAGTAGCTTCGTGTTACTTGACCATATCAAATGCAACCTCTTTTATGCAATTTATTCTCGGATAAGTTGCATATTAGTTTCTATCATTCATTATCTAAACCCTCTTGTTGAGATTGTCATCAATTACCAAAATGGGGGAGATTGTAAGGGTAATTGCCCCTAAGTGTGTTTTTGGTAATTAATGACAATCCCTATGGACTAATGTTTTCATTGAGATTTTTGTGAAGGAATTTTTCATAGGAATTGCTTGAAGTCCATGTGTTGGATTCAAGGCTTGGATGCCATGAAGATAAAGTTTTATCCTAAGTATTGGAATCAAGATCTTTGAATAGAAGAGATGAATTCATTATGATCAAGAAGAAGAAGAAATAAAGATGTAGTTCTTGTGTAGAACTCATGTAATCCATGCTCTAGCTTATGTGTTAAGCCAAGGAGTTTCAAGATCTTGAGAGTTTGGCTACAAGGGAAGAATTCAAGATATGGCTCTATGTCGAGGTCATGATGGTCTCATGAGTTGAGATATGATTGACTAATACCTAGAGCATGCAATCAAATGAAGAATTCTTTATGTGGCTCAAGATATTGTGATAGAGCATGAGAAGATTCAAGGTTGACCAAGGCAAAGATCAAAGATTGGATTCTAGATTGGTCAACACATGAAGCATAAGGAATGTACCACATGGGACCAATTGGTCTTGTGGTATGGTATGGTTTGTCAATTATGCTTTGTGAACTAACCCATTATATATGTGTGTCTGTGTTGTCTACGTGGGTTAGGTATTGTGTCATGGATATGCATCTCTAGTGAGATTTCATATAGCCCATGAAAGGATGACATCAAGTGATGATCGTCATCAAGGTTAAGAAGTACAAGTTTCAAGATAAGCATCTCGAGAAGATCATATGCTTGAAGCTTGTCATCCATTTGGTGATAATGGAATTTTGAAGACATGCCTTAGTGAAGCTATCCCATAGTGGTGTATGGGGGAGCATATTGGAAGTCTTCACGAAGCAACAATAATCAAGTGAAGCATTCCGGCTTGATGGAAGCATAAAGCATCATCATCAAGATCAAGCGGGGTGCGCATGGCAAATGATTGTCCTTGCTAGGTTTTCCTTTTACCGGTGTCAAGGTGTTTGTTGGGAGACCGGGTTATAGGATAGATAGCCGCACTATCAAGAGGGGCTTTCGGTTGGGTAACTTGATCACATCGTCTTAGGGAGCTCAATCCTTTGCATACTTTGCTTCTCCCTACTTTGTTGCTTCTTGGTTTTTATCCATGTGAGGTTCTTGTGCTTGTTGCTAGCTTTCCAACAAGTCCAAGTTCATCAAAAACAGAATCTGTATGCATCTTTTATCACATTTTCGAGTTTGGAGGTTTTACCGGTTCTTTCTTAAAAGAGGTTTTCACCTCTTCTTATTTGGTATTTTATCTAACACTACTTCTTGGGTTTTATGGTCTCCATTGGATAGATATTTTTCTTAGCTTTTCAAAAAGCCCAAGTTTGCTAAAATCCGAGTCCGGATGTGAAAGTTATCGCATTTTTCGTGAGGATTTTTTCTGCCGGTTTCGAGCTCGGTTTGGACCGGAAATTCAACCGGAAATCCAACCGGAAATCAACCAAAACCCTTCTTTACTGTTTTCTTCTAGGCTCGGTTTAAACCGGGAATTCAACCGGAAATTTCCGGTCCAACCGAGAATTTTAGTTTTGCTCCAAACGGCTAGTTTTCTTTGAGGGCTATAAAAGGGGTCTTCTTCCCCAAATGTTTTAGGGTTCTTGAGCACGAAATACACCTACATTGTTGACCCTCTTGAGCTTTCCTCCTCCCTCTTCCCTCCAATAATTCTTGTATCTTTTTGAGGGATTTGAGAGAGGAGATCTTGATCTACAATCTCCACCAAATCATTCCTCCTCTAAGTGAGGGGAATCCTTTGAATCAAGATCTTGGAGTCATTGGTTGACCTCCACCCTTGTTTTTCCTCTCTAACTCCTCCATAGCATTTGTTGCCTTGGTGGGATTTGAGAGAGAAGGATTTGAGCACTTCCCCTTGTGTTCTTGCTTTGCATCCTTGCATAGTGTTGAGCTCTCCATTACGATTTGTTCGAGTGAGAGACCGTGAGCTTGTTACTCTTGGAGGGTGACCTCCTAGTTGGCTTGGCGGTTGGTGCCTCGGTGACCTCTTCGTGGATGATTGTGAAGAGGCCCAGGCTTCCCCTTCGTGGGAGTTGTGAAGTGTTTGTGGAGCTTGCCATCTCCGGAGTGGAGGAAAAGTTAACCATAAGAAGGGGTCCCTAGCTTCATGGGGGGCTCGGAGAAGAAGGTGAGCCTTCATGGCGTTTGGGAGCCTTCGTGGTTTCCCGCATCTCTCCAACGGTGATTAGCTTACTTTATGTAAGTGAACATCGGGATACATCTTCGTCTCCGCGTGCCTCGGTTATTTCTATACCCGAGTTTATTTCCTTGTGATAGCCTTCGTGCTTGAAGTACTTATATCTTGTTTATCACTTGTGAAATATATCTTGTGCTATCTTGCTTATCTCTAGTTGTTGTGGGTGCACTTAGTTGAGCCTAGCATATTTAGGTTTTGTGCTTGAAGAAAATAAACGTTAGTTTAATTCCGCATTCCTTCAAGCCAATTCGTAATAGTTTTTAAAATGCCTATTCACCCCCTCTAGGCGACATCTCGTCCTTTCAATGTGGATAGCTTGCATGTTGAGATAGAAAACTTAAATGACCCTTTAGTGGGGTTTTGCTTTATAAGAAGTATAGATAACTCGAGAAGCAAATAAGACAAGCCATGATGTGAATAGTAACTGATCTGGATCAATTTGGTCCATTAGCACTATCAGCATCGGATTTGTCATTTTTATCACTTCAATTATTTATTTGATGAGTTGACCTTGATAATTCTGAATGGCCGATCGCCTCCTAAGCCGCTCCCCTCCCGAGCGGCGGCGGAGGCCCCCTCCCTCCCTAACCCTAGAAGCCCCCATCATCTCCTGCCCTCAGGCCGCCGAGGCTGCCGACGCAGGTGGCGGTGGCGGTGCCCTTCCTGTCAAAGGACGCAGGGTTGGAGAGGACTCTGCGGAGGCGCATCATGGGAGGTGGTGGGGCGCTGGCTGGGGATGCAGGGCAGTGCGGTCATGGCGGCCGAGGCCTGATGCACTCCGGTGGATGGCAATGAGGAGCTGGTGGCACGCGCTGATGCGTCCGTCATCTCCGGCGGCGGATCAGGGCCTCGTTCGATCTGGGCCAGATTGGGTTGTGGCTTCCGCTACACCGGTGACTTGGTGCAGCGTGGTGTGCCGCCTTTTCCTCCACTATCATTTCGGTTGGAGCGACTGACATCATGGGGGCTGCTGGTCTTGTGAATAATGGAGGCGGTCCTAAGATTCTTCTCACGCCAAGATAATGATATGTCGGATGCCTGTCTCCTTCGATCTGTCGGGAGTGTCGTGTTCCGGATCCGCCGGTGTACTCCATTGGGTGCTTCATGCCTGGAGATTGCCCGCTTGGGTGGGATTTGGTCGTGCGCACCCATGCTTTTTATCTGTTTGATTTTCACGAAATAGGCTTTCGCCCCGCTTTATAAATAAACCCACAACGGCCAAACCGATACAAGGTGGTGAGGAGAACCTCTTACATGTAGATCAAAGATAAACAAAAGAAAAACACGGAAAAACCAGACCTACAAAGACATTGAAACGATACCAAGTGGAATCGGGGGCTCCACGATGATGCCCACAAGAGGGTAATGACGCAAAGCGCCGCCGCCATCGAGACCGCGAGGTGAAGGGTTTTCACTCGGAGATGTAGCGCAAGGAGAATGACCACAACAGCACCCCCAAGAGGATTACGATACCCACAGGTATTGTTGCCGTTGGCGCTGATGCACTGAGCTTTCGCCTGAAAAAATCCTTGCACCGCTCCCGAGAGTTCAGCCGCCCGTTGTCCCCGAGTTAGGCTTCCAAACCATGATCTGGGAGCGGCCAAAACCGAAGCACCGCCAACACCAGGATCCCTCCCCGTCCACTCCACGTCATCCACATGACCGAAGTGAGAGACCACCACCATCGCCACATCGCTCGCCATAGAGTTGTCCATGCAGTCCACCTTCCAGGGCCGCCACCCCTGTATCCACGCACTTGAGCCCATGGGTCGACCAACATTACACCACAAATCTGGCAGATTAGACAAGAAAGGGTCGCATCGTAGCTAGCAGACGTCAAGCCGCACAACAGCCCAGGAGAGGGGAACCGCCCTCCACCACAAGAGGTGTTCGCTGTCCAGACATAGTAGAAGAGCTAAGTAGGTATAGATTAAGCCCAGCCGCCTGCCAGGCTCCGATCAGGTCCTAAAAGCCCCACCGCCATGCTGCTGCGCCAAGGCTGCCGCCGCTATCCACATGCAGCTCGGTGTCAAACTATCCCTCGCCACCACCAACCAAACCCGCCATGCTTTGCCTCCTGCAGCCATGGGCGGTGTCGCCGCTGCCTCACTCCTTGACAAAGGAGCACCCCAGCCACCAACGCCCGGGGATATACCACACCGTTTCCGATGTTGCATTATCGCCGATAAAGCCCGTCTCATGCGCCATCCATTGACTCACCTCTGCATGACGGAAAACATGGCTGCCATGGCCCTACTGATTCGAGGATTCTGGGAGCTGCGCCGGACCCAAGCATGGGTCGCCAGATCTGGCCATCAGGCCAAAATCTGGAATGAGCGGTGCTGCAATCGGGAGGGATTCCCAGTCACAGCCAGGGAGCGCCAAATCAACCCCATCGAGGCCCGCCTACCCAAGGTCGGGGTCCGATAGCCCCATATTGGGGCCTGCCTGGCCCAAACCTGGGCCGTGCCACCGACCGACGCCCTCCGCCGCCATGGCTGCTCTTGGTCTCCTCCGCCAGAGGCCTTCGCCTCCACACCTGCAGTCGCTGCTGGACCGAGTGCCTGAACCGCATGTGAGCACCACTGTCAGCCGAGCCACCCCGCGCAACCAAAGCTAAGCGAGCTGGTAATGGGAGAGCCCGCCGCCACCAGCACTGCGTGGGCTTTGCCTGGCGGCGCTCGCTGGCAACAGCGGGGAGAGGAGGGGAGGGGAGGTCGGGGAAGAAGGGTAGGCTAGGGCTGGCCCCTGCGTCAACCACGGGGGCAAGCGCAGGCGCAAGACAAAGTGGTCGAAGGAAGTATTTCTGGCACTCTGACCGTTTGATTTCAGAGGGAGCATTGCAAATCTATATATGCTAGCTGTTACCATTGCATGGCATGATTTCTCAGTCAGCTAGCGCCTAGCGGAGAGTGCCACGGAAGCCAGGATCCGAGCTCTTGCATTGGTGGTTCAAGTCTTTGTTGCGATGCAAAATTTTCTTGGTAGTTTGTGACTTGGAGCAGCAGCAATGAAAGTGGGGCGACAACCCTTGAGAAGTTCACAGTCGTACCATGCAGGGTAAATATCCATGGTCTAGCCTTAATTGGTTGTGCCTGGTGATGTCTACGCATGCGTCTGTTCTTGTAGACAGTGTTGGGCCTCCAAGTGCAGAGGTTTGTAGAGCAGTAGCAAGTTTCCCTTAACTGGATCACCCAAGGTTTATCGAACTCAGGGAGGAAGAGGTCAAAGCTATCCCTCTCAAGCAACCCTGCAATTACGATACAGAAAGTCTCTTGTGTCCCCAACACACCCAATACACTTGTCAGATGTATAGGTGCACTAGTTCGGCGAAGAGATAGTGAAATACAAGTAGTAGTGATGATTATAAGTAGTAACTGTAATCTGAAATAAGTATCGCTGCGAGCAAACATGTAACAAAACTGAATAAACGGTGTGCAATGCTTGGAAACAAGGCCTAGGGATCATACTTTCACTAGTGGACACACTCCCAACAAATATAACATAATTGAACCAATAGATACTATCATCAATATGCAACTCAAAATAGTTCTCCAATGGAAAACGAACACTAATCATGCGTAGGGCTACGAAGCACTCCTCAAAGTCCGTATGTATCCAAACTAGATTGTCCCACACTATCACCATGAATGCACTAGATGGTTCCAACAAACACCAACATTTCATAGAGACATTAACCAAAAAGATACACATGATGCACACACTAGTCACCTTTACACCATGATATGAGGTATCTCCGGAGAGTACAATAATAAAGCATAGGAGTAGCATAATATCTGAATAATAACATCTATGAATTCAACTAGATACAAAGCTCACGATCACATAAAGATCACATCATGGGAGAGAGAGGTGAACCACATAGCTACCGGTAGAGCCCTCAGCCCCGGGGGAGAACTACTCCCTCCTCATCATAGGAGACAGCAAGGTTGATGGAGATGGCGGTGAGGTCGATGGAGATGGCGGAGACGGCGATGGAGACCGATGGAGATGGCTCCGGGGGCACTTCCCCGTCTCGGCAGGGTGCCGGAACAGAGACTTCTGTCCCCCGAAATTTGTCTTCGACGGCGGCGGAGCTGCAGAACTATTCTGGGAAAAACGCCGATTGTTTTAGGGTTTTCCGTCGGGAGGCTTCTTATAGGCAAAGAGGCGTCATCAGGAGTGGACCAGGGGCTCCTCACCACAGGTGGGCATGGCCAGGGCCTGGGCCACGCCCCCTCATGGTGTGGCCAGCCTCTGGCCCCTCTCCGGCTCCCGTTTGGTCCTCGTCCTTCGTTCGGGAAAAATAGGAGTTTCCGAACTTGTTTCGTCCAATTCCGAGAATATTTCCTGTGTAGCTTTTCTGAAACACAAAAACAGCAGAAAACAGGGAACTAGCACTGTGGCATCTTGTCAATAGGTTAGTTCCAGAAATCGCATAAAAACGCCACGAAGTGTAACGAAACACAAGGCAAATGGTGTAAAAACAAGCATGGAGCATCAAAAATTATAGATACGTTTGAGACGTATCAGCATCCCCAAGCTTAACTCCTACTCGTCCTCGAGTAGGTAAGTGATAACAAAAGAATAATTTTTGAGGTGACATGCACCAACACAATCTTGAACATCAAAGTAAGCATTGAGTGCTGGGATCAAAGAACTTAAAACATGGGCATGAAAGACATAATCTCGATAGAAGAAACTTAGCAACCATGTTATAACATGAAAAAGAACACAAATGAAAGATCATGAAAATGAAACAATGAAAGTCAAACATGTGTTCAAATCATAAGGAAAAACATACAAATGGTTTTCAGCTTGTCCTTAATGAGAGAGCAAAACATAAATGCATAGGACACCTTCAAGTTTAAGAGGGCGACTAGATACAAATAATTTAAGAACAAGTGAAACCAACATCATGAATCAATCAATGAAAACTTTGGGACAATGCACATTATACTCAGAATGACAACTATGCTCTCTTAGACGGTGCATAAAGATAGAAGGTGGTGACTCAACATTAAAGTAAAAGAAAGGCCCTTCGTGGAGAGAAGCAGTGATTAAACATGTGCTAGAGATTTTCATTTATAAAACAAAGATAAAAATTGGGTTTTGAGAGGTGGTTGTTTCATGTCAACGACTGGCAATGGGGTCTTACTATCTTCCATAATAAACAAGTGAGAGCGGTTCTGAGTTCTTTGAAAATTTGGCACATTGGTGCTCTTTTATAAAGCTTTAGCACTCCTCCCCACCTTTTTTCCTTTCTCAAACCATGGCTAACCGATTCCATCGGGTGCCCACCAACATTCACATACCATGGAGGAGTGCCTTTTTTTTCTTTTTAGAATTAGATTGCAATGGTCTGACCAGCTCTCATGCAAAATTAATGACGAGCTGATGAAGCTGCCTAGTCGAGGGGTACTTAATTTAATATGGAAGATAGCAATTCCGACCACTACGTCCCCATGAGCTAAAAACAGTGGCACAAAATGAGAAGTAGTTGAAAGTTTTGAAAGGTAGCACATGAAAATTTACTTGGAATGGCTTACAAATACCATGCATAGGAATTTATAGTGGACACAATGGCAAACTTGGTTTTTACGAGTTGGATGCACGAGTAGAGCTCATACTCAGTACAAAATGAGGGCTAGCAAAAGACTGGGAGCGACCAACTAAGAGAGCAATAACGGCCATAATCATGCATAGCGACAAAGCGACATTAAAAGAAGCATAAGATGGCATCAAAGGTCAAAAACTAAATGATCATAGAGGCAATGGCGACTTTATATGAGTCTAACATGTGTGAGCATGCGCCAAGTCAACCCAAATAAAGCATCAAAGGAGAAAACCAAAATAATGCTTCCAAATAATAAAAACAATGCATGATTTTTCAAAGGCTCATTAAGCAATCTCAGTCATTTGAGACAAGTCATGCTACAGCAAAACCACTAAGCATACTATCAAAATGACATCAAGCACGACATGCAAAAGCCTAGGCCGCAGTCTACACAAGCTCCTTCTTGTACCACTTTTTTGCATAAAGCTTTTTCTCTTTTCCAACACCATTCGAACTTTTTATAAACAACTCTTTTGATGAAAACCAACATGGACCAGAGGTCAAAATACACCTTGATAAAAATATATAACAAGATCTGAACAAAAATCAAGGCGAAAAACAAAGGCTAAACGCAGTAGCAGAAAAAGAGAACACTCGTTGAACGAAAAGAGTAAAAACTAGAGTGTTCTTGGCAAATGAAAGCGAGTTCATCTCCTCCAAAAGAAACATGATGTGATCCAACTATTTATTTCAGCAAACAAAACAAAAGAAAACTGAAAGCAAAAGTAAAGACGCTCCAAGAAAAACGCATAATGCATGAAGCAATAAAAATATAGTGTGTTGAAAGGTGACCTGATTTTTACCGATGAAGAAGGAGGTGCCTCGAGGGCATCCCCAAGCTTTGACGCTTGTACTTTTTGGATATTTATTGGGGTGCGTGGGCATCCCCAAGCTTGAGCTTTTGTCCATTCTTCATCTCATCTCATCATTCTGCAATCCCTACACTTGAAAACTTCCTTCATACAAAACTAAACACAATTCTATTAGCAACATTAGTGTAAGCATAGTAATGAATCAACCCTTTTTGCTTCAGGTTTCAATTCAAAACCACCACATATAAAGCATATACTACTGTAGCAACTTCCCCAAAAGTTCAGTGATCAAAAGAACTAAAAAAGAAAGCGATAAAGCGGCAAACACAAATATTGGCAGAAATCTGTCAAAACAGAACAGCTGACAAAGGTCGAATTTTTAAAGGGTTTTATGTTGCTCAAATCAAAAAGTGTTCAACTAATGAAAGTTTGGATATCACCTGGGGCATATGTACAAGAAATTGCAGGTCTAAAAGATATACAGAGAATTTTCACAAATTTTTACGGTGCAGTACCGAAATCTGTTTCAGGACAGCAACATCCCCAAATCTTACCTCACTCGAATTAGAGGTTCTCCTTGGCAAAACAACAAAATAAAAAGGATAAGGAGCGGTTATTACAGTAGTAATAACTTCCAAGACTCAAATAAAATAAAAAGTACTGAAAATAAACAATGGGTTATCTCCCAAAAGTGCTTTTCTTTAACGCCTTTGAGCTAGGCGCAGTAATTTGCAAAGATGCTCATGTGGGCGTCATAAGAGCTTAAGGCAAAGGCGCCATATAAGAACTTGAAGCAATAGAGAGCATCAAAAAGCAAATGTGAAAGACATTTAAATCTGAACCACTTCCTATGAAAAATAATCTTGTAAAGAGACAAGTCATGAAAGCGCAAAGCAAAAAGCATAGGAAGGCAAAACAAGTATAACTTCAAGAATTGCAACATAAAGAGGGGAAACTCAATATTGTTGAGATCCATCAAACCATGTTTCCCTCTCTCATAATAACTTTCAGTAGCATCATGAATAGAACTAACAATATGACTATCACATAAAGCATCCCTATCATGAGCCACATGCATAAAAGAATTAATACTCCCCACATGAACAATCGTAGTAGGAGCAGATTCAACAGAATAATTATTCTCATCACCATAATCATCAAAAACAGGAGGCATATTGTAGTCATAACTAATTTTCTCCTCAAAAGTAGGTGACCTGAAAATATTATACCTATCATCATAACCATCATAAACTAGAGGTTCAGTACCATCACAAGCTAGAGAACAACTATTTCGCAAAGCATATTCATCAAACATATCATCATAAGAAGGAACATGGATAGTACTAATGGTACAACAATTATTAACCTTAGAATTGGTACCAAAAAGATTTTCAATATCAAAAGTAGAGTGCTTTTCCCAATCATGATCACTAACATAGGTAACAGGCATGGGAACATCATCCCAATCAGAATTATCATAATCTATAGCAGGATCATAATGCTTAGGGGAAGATACTGTGTCCTCTCGCCTTTTACTCCTCTTCTTCTTCTTCATACTCTTCTTACTCTCTCCTTTAGGAGGGAGAGACTTGAAGGACATCTTCTCCACATATCCTTTAGGAGGGAAAGGCATCTTTTCCACATAATCTGGTTTGCTGACAGAAACAACAGAAGAAACTTTGGAGGATTCCTCCTCTCTATTAATAAGATTGAAACATCTATTAGTCCTGTCATAGCTTGGCAAAACATCATGTTTTATAAGATTTTGTATGTAAGTATTTGCGAGGCAATATTTAGCACAATAGAGACGACAACCACGAAGGGTGCTATTAATATCAACATCTCTCATATCAACCAAAGAAATCTTTCTAGACATCTCTTCACACTCCAAAAACAAAGTAAGCTCATCATGCTGATTGAGAGTAATCTTATCATTACAATACAAATTTGCGGTACTCATTCGATTAATTGGGTATTGAAAATTAAAGTGACCCATTTTATCACAAAGTTCACAAAGAAAAGGATAAAGCTCACAAACCCTTTCACCAAGCTCGTCTAGATCCCTGAGCCACATTCGGGTTTCTTCATTTGCGTGGTAGACACAATAATCTTCCTTGTTGTAACTCTGTTCACAAGGTCTATGTACTCCACAAAAATTAACATGCTTATAGGAAATAGGACTTTCAGAGGTTCGAGCATGTTTATTGCAATCATTAACAACAATATCATTTTCTATGCAAGTGTCCTTAAAAGGTTCATGATACACATTCCCATTCCTTTAGGAACATTAATATGGGAAGCAAAGGTTTTAAAACAATCAATCATAATTTGAGGATCAAGACCATACTTAGCACTAAGCTCTTGAAAATCAGCAGTTTCAGCGAAAGACTTAATGCAATCAAACTCGTAATTCATACCTGATGCTTTACCTTTGTCGCTATCCCAACCTTCAATATTGTTTTGAATTGTTTCAAGCAGATCCCACTTGGTGTCAACATCCTTGCTTGTGAATGACCCATCAAAGCATGCATCTAGATAGTCCTTGTAATATCCTGAAGGCCTTGCATAAAAATTATTAATAACAATATTACGGGGAAGATCATGAATAGGACATTTGTGCATTAGTAACTTCAATCTTCCCCACGCTTGGGCAATGCTTTCTCCCTCATGCGGATGAAAATTATAAATGTAATTCCTATCTTTATAAACCTCACTAGAAGGATAGAATTTAGAATAAAAGAGAGGTACAATTTCCTCCCAATCAATAGATCGACCATCCTTCAGTGTTTTATACCATTCCTCAGCTCTGCCTTTCAGTGATAAAGAGAATAGCTTCTTCTTAACTCGGTTCATCAAAATACATGCACACTTGAACAACTCGCATAATTCATGTATAAAAAGCAAATGATCACCAGGATGGACAGTTCTATTTCCTAAATAGCAGTTATTCATAGCACGTTCAACAATCTTCATAGGTATTTTAAAAGGATGAGGAGCACAAGCATCATTAGAAACATCACATATGGGAGATAAAATATCATGCTTAACAAAACCAGCTTCCCCAAGCTTAGACTTTTCTATAGCATTAGCAATAATGGTATTCAAAGCATTCGTACTAATAACATTGCTATGCGAAATAAGCTCCAAAGGTTTTTCAATTTTCTCTTCAAATCTAAACTCAGGAAAAAGCCTAAAAAACTCTTTACTTTCCATTAAGCCTAACTAGTGAAAATAAAAACAAAAAACAAAAAGATATAATTGCAGAATCTAAAGGAAATAACTCCGAGCACTCACACAGGAGGATGCGAGTACCTTTTACCTTACCTCCTCGGCAACGGCGCCAGAAAAGAGCTTGATGTCTACGCACGCGTCTGTTCTTGTAGGCAGTGTTGGGCCTCCAAGTGCAGAGGTTTGTAGAGCAGTAGCATGTTTCCCTTAAGTGGATCACCCAAGGTTTATCGAACTCAGGGAGGAAGAGGTCAAAGCTATCCCTCTCAAGCAACCCTGCAATTACGATACAGAAAGTCTCTTGTGTCCCCAACACACCCAATACACTTGTCAGATGTATAGGTGCACTAGTTCGGCGAAGAGATAGTGAAATACAAGTAGTAGTGATGATTATAAGTAGTAACTGTAATCTGAAATAAGTATCGCTGCGAGCAAACATGTAACAAAACTGAATGTAAATGGTGTGCAATGCTTGGAAACAAGGCCTAGGGATCATACTTTCACTAGTGGACACACTCCCAACAAATATAACATAATTGAACCAATAGATACTATCATCAATATGCAACTCAAAACAGTTCTCCAATGAAAACGAACACTAATCATGCGTAGGGCTACGAAGCACTCCTCAAAGTCCGTATATACCCAAACTAGATTGTCCCACACTATCACCATGAACGCACTAGATGGTTCCAACAAATACCAACATTTCATAGAGACATTAACCAAAAAGATACACATGATGCACACACTAGTCACCTTTACACCATGATACGAGGTATCTCCGGAGAGTACAATAATAAAACATAGGAGTAGCATAATATCTGAATAATAACATCTATGAATTCAACTAGATACAAAGCTCACGATCACATAAAGATCACATCATGGGAGAGAGAGGTGAACCACATAGCTACCGGTAGAGCCCTCAGCCCCGGGGGAGAACTACTCCCTCCTCATCATAGGAGACAGCAAGGTTGATGGAGATGGCGGTGAGGTCGATGGAGACGGTGGAGACGGTGATGGAGACCGATGGAGATGGCTCCGGGGGCACTTCCCCATCCCGGCAGGGTGCCAGAATAGAGACTTCTGTCCCTCGAAATTTGTCTTCGACGGCGGTGGAGCTGCGGAACTGTTCTGGGAAAAACGCCGATTGTTTTAGGGTTTTCCGCCGGGAGGCTTCTTATAGGTGAAGGGGCGTCGTCAGGAGTGGACCAGGGGCTCCTCACCACAGGTGGGCACAGCCAGGGCCTGGGCCGCACCCCCTCATGGTGTGGCCAGCCTCTGGCCCCTCTCCGGCTCCCGTTTGGTCCTCGTCCTTCGTTCGGGAAAAATAGGAGTTTCCAAACTTGTTTCGTCCAATTCTGAGAATATTTCCTGTGTAGCTTTTCTGAAACACAAAAACAGCAGAAAACAGGGAACTGCACTGTGGCATCTTGTCAATAGGTTAGTTCCGGAAATCGCATAAAAACGCCACAAAGTATAACGAAACACAAGGCAAATGGTGTAAAAACAAGCATGGAGCATCAAAAATTATAGATACGTTTGAGACGTATCACCTGGCAATAGCCTTATTGAAGGCATTGTTTTTTGTGAGCGAGGACCTTCTCCAGGGTGAAAACCTAAGGTTTATGACCGGGCGATGATGGTGCTTGTGCACCATTTCCTTTTTGGAGGTGTCGCTTTTGGAGAAGCTGGATTTTTGGTGTTGTATTGGCGATGTTAGTGTTGCTGCTACGAGAAATTGATCATTGTAGCGCGACTTTTCTTTTCTGTAATTTTTGTTTTTTTGGCTCTGTGCACCCGTATTTATACTAGGGCACTGTATTGCTGTAGTGACTAGATATAATTGGTATCTTCTTGATATTAGTATATGCTTCTTATTAAAAAAATTATGTTTTGGATTCAGAGTTGAAATTTTGCATATGGTAGTACAATACACTCTGATATTTATCACGCTTTTTCGAGTTTTATAACATTGACACTCAGGATGAGTGCACCGGATACACCCTAAGAGCATCTCCAACAGTCACGCTATCCCGCGCCCGTGCTATAATAACCGCCGGTATAGAGCGCAGGGAGATAAATTTGGTCCTCCAGCAAGTGCCCTATCCGCGCCGGTACTGCAAAAAATTTGGTGCGCCGGGTGTTTTGGCCTATCCGGGGCGCCAAATCTGAGGTGTCGGCTGTAGACGCGGCATGGTTTGGCAATTGCACGAAGCCCCCAACAGCTGGAAATTTCACCCACCCCCACGCCCTCTCTCTTCCCACCTGCGCTCCCGCCATGCTATTTTCCCGGTGCCGCTCGATTTCTCCACCGCCGCCACTCGACTTCACTGCCGCGCCGTAGATCCACCTCCCCCGCGCCTCCTCTCGCCAGTCTCGAGCTCTCCACCGCGCTGTACCGAGCCAGCGCTACCGCCGCCGCCACCAATGGGTACAAGGTCCGGGCCACCGCACGGTTGATTCGGCGCCGCGCCTTCCTCCTCTTCCTAGCCCTGTGCTCCACCGGCGACCATGTTTTCCTCGAGCCTACTTTCAACATGGCGAACCCTAGGTGTTCACCGAAATTCTCACAAGGTATGCACCTCCACCGATGATACGTCTCAAACGTATCTATAATTTTTGATGCTCCATGCTTGTTTTTGCACCATTTGCCTTGTGTTTTGTTACACTTCGTGGCATTTTTATGCGATTTCTGGAACTAACCTATTGACAAGATGCCACAGTGCCAGTTTCCTGTTTTCTGCTGTTTTTGTGTTTCAGGTGATACACAGGAAATATTCTCGGAATTGGACGAAACAAGTTCCTGAAGTCTTATTTTGCCCGGAAGCTTCCAGAGATCCGAAGAGGCGAAGGAGAGGGGCCACAGGCCAGCCTCACACTAGGCCGGCGCGGCCCAGGCCCTGGCCGCGCCGCCTAGGTGTGAGGAGGCCTGGGGCCACTCCTGACGACGCCCCTTCGCCTATATAAAGCCTCGGGACGGAAAACCCTAAGGGAGTCAGCGAAATTTCCAGAATAGTTCCGTAGCTCCGCCGCCGCCGTCGACGAATTTTGGGGGACAGAAGTCTCTGTTCTGGCACCCTGCCGGGATGGGGAAGTGCCCCCGGAGCCATCTCCATTGATCTCCATCGCCGTCTCCGCCGTCTCCATCGACCTCACCGCCATCTCCATCAACCTTGCTGTCTCCTATGATAAGGAGGGAGTATTTCATCCCCGGGGCTGAGGGCTCTACCGGTAGCTATGTGGTTCACCTCTCTCTCCCATGATGTGATCTTTATGTGATCGTGAGCTTTGTATCATGTTGAACAAGTAGATGTTATTATTCAGATATTATGTGTACTCTAGTGGTGTTATTAAAGTAATCTATTCCTCCTGCCATTGTGTAACGGTGATAGTGCGTGCATCATGGTGGTACTTGGTGTAGGCTACGATTGTGATCTTTTATGGATTATGAGAATAATTATCACTATGATAGTATTGAAGTGATCTTTTCCTCCTTTCATGGTGTAATGTTGACAGTGTGTGCACCGTGTTAGTACTTAGTCTAAGTTGCAATAATATCTATCTTGAGTTGTGCTTTGATTTGGATATCTCTATGAGTGGTGTTTGTCAAGTACTTGATGAACTTTGAGGAGTGCTTCGTAGCCCTACGCAATGATTAGTGTTATTCAATAGGAGAGTAATTCAGAGTACCATAGTGAAGAGAAGTTATTTATTTGTTCAATTATGTTATATTTGTTGGGAGTGTGTTCACTAGTGAAAGTATGATCCCTAGGCCTTGTTTCCAAGCTTTGCACATCGTTTACTTGCTGTTTTGTTACATGTTTGCTTGCAGCGATATTTATTTTAGACCACATTTGCTACTTATAATCATCACTACTACTTGTATTTCACTATCTCTTCGCCGAACTAGTGCACCTATACATCTGACAAGTGTATTGGGTGTGTTGGGGACACAAGAGACTTTTTGTATCGTAATTACAGGGTTGTTTGAGAGGGATGGCTTTGACCTCTTCCTCCCTGAGTTCGATAAACCTTAGGTGATCCACTTAAGGGAAACTTGCTGCTGCTCTACAAACCTCTGCACTTGGAGGGCCAACACTGTCTACAAGAACAGAAGCGTGTGTAGACATCAAGCTCTTTTATGGCGCCGTTGCCGGGGAGGTACGGTAAAAGGTACTCGCATCCTCCTGTGTGAGTGCTCGGAGTTATTTCCTTTAGATTCTGCAATTACATCTTTTTGTTTCTTGTTTTTATTTTCACTAGTTAGGCTTAATGGAAAATAAAGATTTCTTTAGTCTTTTTCCTGAGTTTAGATATGAAGTGTTTGAAGAGAAAATTGAAAAACCTTTGGAGCTTAATTTGCATGCTAATAGTGTTGTTAGTATGAATGTTTCGAACACTGTTATTACTAATGCTATAGAAAAGTCTAAGCTTGGGGAAGCTGGTTTTGTTAAGCATGATATTTTTAGTTCCCCAGCTTTAGTGGAGAAAGTTTGTTCTGATAATATTTTATCTCCCATATGTGATGTTCCCCAGCTTTAGTGGAGAAAGCTTGGGGAAGCTGTTCTCTAGCTTGTGATGATACTAAACCTCTAGTTTATGATGGCTATGATGATGAGTATAATATTTTCAGTTCACCTACTATTGAGGATAAAATTAGTTATGATTACAATATGCCTCCTGTTTTTGATGATTATGGTGATGAGAATAATTATTTTGTTGAATCTGCTCCTACTACGATTGTTCATGTGGGGAGTATTAATTCTTTTAGGCATGTGGCTCATGATAGAGATGTTTTATGTGATCGTTCTATTGTTAATTCTATTCATGATGCTACTAAAAGTTATTATGAGAGAGAGAAACATGGTTTGATGAATCTCAACAATATTGAGTTTCCCCTCTTTTTGTTGCAATTCTTGAAGTTGTACTTGTTTTGCCTTCCTATGCTTTTTGCTTTGCGCTTTCATGACTTGTCTCTTTACAAGACTATTTTTCATAGGAAGTGGTTTAGATTTAAATGTGTTCCATACTTGCTTTTTGATGCTCTCTATTGCTTTAAGTTCCTATATGGCACCTTTGCCTCAAGCTCTTATATGGCGCCCACATGAGCATCTTTGCAAATTACTGCGCCTAGCTCAAAGGCGTTAAAGAAAAACACTCTTGGGAGATAATCCATTGTTTTATTTTCAGTACTTTTTCTTTTATTTGAGTCTTGGAAGTTATTACTACTGTAATAACCGCTCCTTATCCTTTTTTTCTGTTGTGCCAAGAGAAGCCTCTAATTTGAGTGGGGTAAAGATTTGGGGATGTTGCTGTCCTGAAATAGTTTTCGGTGCTGCACCGTAAAAATTCGTGAAAATTCTCTGTATATCTTTTGGACCTGCGATTTCTTGTGCATATGCCCCAGGTTATATCCAAACTTTCGTTAGTTGAACACTTTTTGATTTGAGCAACAGAAAACCCCTCAAAAATTCGACCTTTGTCAGCTGTTCTGTTTTGACAGATTTCTGCCAATATTTGTGTTTGCCGCTTTATCGCTTTCTTTTGAGTTCTTTTGATCACGGAACTTTTGGGGAAGTTGCTACAGTAGTATATGCTATATATGTGGTGGTTTTAGGTTGAAACCTGAAGCAAAAGAGGTTGATTCTATGTTATGCTTACAATAATGTTGCTAATAGAATTGTGTTTAGTTTTGTATGAAGGAAGTTTTCAAGTGTAGGGATTGGAGAATGATGAGATGAGTTGAAGAATGGACAAAAGCTCAAGCTTGGGGATGCCCAGGCATCACCCCAAGAAATATCCAAGAAGTACAAGCGTCAAAGCTTGGGGATGCCCCTGAGGCACCCCTTCTTCATCGGCAAAAATCAGGTCACCTTTCAAAACACTATATTTTTATTGCTTCATGCACTATAAGTTTTTTCTTGGAGCGTCAGTTGTTTTAGTTTTCTTAGTTAGTTTAGTTTGTTTGTTTGCTGCAATAAATGGTTGGACCCCAACAAATTTCTTTTGGAGAAGTTGCCTTGCTTTTCATTTGCCAAGAACACTCTAGTTTACACTCTTATCGTTCAACGAGTGTTCTCTTTTTCTGCTACTGCTTTTGGTTTTCATTTTCGCCTTGATTTGCGTTCAGACCTTGTCATATCTCTTCATCAAGGTGTATTTTTGCCTCTGATATTTATTGGTTTTCATCAAAAGAGGTGTTTATAAAAATTTCAAATGGTGTTGGAAAAGAGAAAAAGCTTTGTGCAAAATAGTGGTACAAGAAGGAGCTTGTGTAGACTGTGGCTTAGGCTTTTTCATGTCATGCTTGATGTCTTTTTGATAGTATGCTTAGTGGTTTTGCTGTAGCATGACTTGTCTCAAATAACTGAGATTGCTTAATGAGCCTTTGAAAAAAGCATGCGTTGTTTTTATTGTATGGAAGCATTATTTTGGTTTTCTCCTTGATGCTTTATTTGGGTTGACTTGGCGCATGCTCACACATGTTAGACTCTTACAAAGTCGCCAATAGCCTCTATGATCATTTAGTTTTTGACTTTTGATGCCATCTTATGCTTCTTTTAATGTCGCTTTGTCGCTTTGCATGATTATGGCCATTATTGCTCTCTTAGTTGGTCGCTCCCAGTCGTTTGCTAGCCCTCGCCTTGTACTGAGTATGAGCTCTACTCGTGCATCCAACTCCTAAAAGCCAAAGTTTTCCAAAGTGTCCACCATACATACCTACTAGCAATTTGCTATTCCAAGTAAATTTGACTTGCTTTTATTTTCTCTTCAAATTAAACTCTTACCAGTGTTATGCAAAATTCGGTCAGTAAAGCTCTCACGAACCGGAAGGCACACTTTACTTTTTCCTGTTCTAAAAAATTTGACATTGTGGTCTCTTATGTTGAGTTGTTATGCTTGCAAGTTGTAAGTTGGAGACTAGCCCAGCCATGCAGTCATGGGCAAGCTTTCAACATTGCACTTCTTACTTGAGTTGATATCGTGATCTTTTGTTTATGGATGCCCGCGGTGTGAAATGAATGGGGAATCTTGTGGGGATCATGGAGTTTGTATATGTGTTAGGGAAACGCCGGGCCGCTAATCTAAGCCATGCATAATTCATGGTGGAAATTTGCAGCATACCCATGGTGAACATTCGACGACGCATCTCACAATAAAAAGCTAAACAAATGGCAAATAAAAGAGATGTTGAGGTGTTCATTGTCTGCTTGTCCTGTCATTTTGGTGTGGGCTTGTTCCATGTCATCGGGCACGGAGGTACCCCATTGGCGGTTCTCAATGATATGCATATACTTACAATGACAAGAGCCTTGCTTGGGACTCTAAGTAAAGTAGCATGAGGTTTGGGTACTCGTATTCACGGGGCACGAGGTTTTCAACTTATGATTTGTCAAGCATATGCATCATAATTGTTCTCGCATTAACTTTAACCATTCAAGATGCTTATGATGGGGGCAATGAGAGCTCAAAGCTGGTAAGTACCATAATTTTTGAAGGTTATAAAACTTGCAATCACTGCTTCCCTCTGCGAAGGGCCTTTCTTCTACTTTTATGTTGAGTCACCACCTTCTATCTTTATGCACCATTAAGAGAGCATAGTTGTCATTCTTAGTGTAATATGCATTGTCCCAAAGTTCATTGATTGATTCATATTGTTGGTTTCACTTGTTCTCAAATTATGTGTATCTAGTCGCCCTCTTAAACTTGAAGGTGTCCTATGCATTTATGTTTTGCTATTCCATGAGGGACAAGCTGAAAACCATTTACTATGTTTTTCCATATGATTTGAACACACGTTTGACTTTCATTGTTTCATTATTCATGATCTTTTGTTTGTGTTCTTTTTCATGATATAACATGATTGCTAAGTTCTTATTGTCAAGATTATATCTTTCATGCCCATGTTTTAAGTTCTTATGATCCCAGCTCACAATGCTTACATTTATGATCAAGATTGTATAGGTGCATGTCACCTCAAAAATTATTTCTTTTGTTATCACTTACCTATTCGAGGACGAGCAGGAGTTAAGCTTGGGGATGCTTGATACGTCTCAAACGTATCTATAATTTTTGATGCTCCATGCTTGTTTTTGCACCATTTGCCTTGTGTTTTGTTACACTTCGTGGCATTTTTATGCGATTTCCGGAACTAACCTATTGACAAGATGCCACAGTGCCAGTTCCCTGTTTTCTGCTGTTTTTGTGTTTCAGGTGATACACAGGAAATATTCTCGGAATTGGACGAAACAAGCTCCTGAAGTCTTATTTTGTCTGGAAGCTTCCAGAGATCCAAAGAGGCGAAGGAGAGGGGCCACAGGCTAGCCTCACACTAGGCCGGCGCGGCCCAGGCCCTGGCCGAGCCGCCTAGGTGTGAGGAGGCCTGGGGCCACTCCTGACGACGCCCCTTCGCCTATATAAAGCCTTGGGACGGAAAACCCTAAGGGAGTCGGCGAAATTTCCAGAACAGTTCCGTAGCTCCGCTGCCGCCGTCGACGAATTTCGGGGGACAAAAGTCTCTGTTCCGGCACCCTGCCGAGACGGGGAAGTGCCCCCGGAGCCATCTCCATCGATCTCCATCGCCGTCTCCGCCATCTCCATCGACCTCACCGCCATCTCCATCAACCTTGCTGTCTCCTATGGTGAAGAGGGAGTAGTTCATCCCCGGGGCTGAGGGCTCTACCGGTAGCTATGTGGTTCACCTCTCTCTCCCATGATGTGATCTTTATGTGATCATGAGCTTTGTATCATGTTGAACAAGTAGATGTTATTATTCAGATATTATGTGTACTCTAGTGGTGTTATTAAAGTAATCTATTCCTCCTGCCATGGTGTAACGGTGACAGTACGTGCATCATGGTGGTACTTGGTCTAGGCTACGATTGTGATCTTTTATGGATTATGAGAATAATTATCACTATGATAGTATTGAAGTGATCTTTTCCTCCTTTCATGGTGTAATGTTGACAGTGTGTGCACCGTGTTAGTACTTGGTCTAAGTTGCAATAATATATATCTTGAGTTGTGCTTTGATTTGGATATCTCTATGAGTGGTGTTTGTCAAGTACTTGATGAACTTTGAGGAGTGCTTCGTAGCCCTACGCAATGATTAGTGTTATTCAATAGGAGAGTAATTCAGAGTACCATAGTGAAGAGAAGTTATTTATTTGTTCAATTATGTTATATTTGTTGGGAGTGTGTCCACTAGTGAAAATATGATCCCTAGGCCTTGTTTCCAAGCTTTGCACACAGTTTACTTGCTGTTTTGTTACATGTTTGCTTGCAGCGATATTTATTTTAGACCACATTTGCTACTTATAATCATCACTACTACTTGTATTTCACTATCTCTTCGCCGAACTAGTGCACCTATACATCTGACAAGTGTATTGGGTGTGTTGGGGACATAAGAGACTTTCTGTATCGTAATTGCAGGGTTGTTTGAGAGGGATAGCTTTGGCCTCTTCCTCCCTGAGTTCGATAAACCTTGGGTGATCCACTTAAGGGAAACTTGCTGCTGCTCTACAAACCTCTGCACTTGGAGGCCCAACACTGTCTACAAGAACAGAAGCGTGTGTAGACATCAACCGACCACCAACATTTTTTGCTTGATTTTGTTGTTTACAACTAGTAGTAGTAAAGTCATTTTATATGCATGTTTGTAGAGTTCATCGTACGATCATCGGACGATGGGTACGATATAGAGGAAGAAGAGAATTTTTCCATACTATTGGCATACCGCTCCATTAAGAAGCCAAAAATAGGTGGATCGGTGTTCAGTAGACCAAAGTTGTGGAGGGAAAGGATTGAAGGGCATGAGAAGTTGATGCGGTCGTATTTCAATGAAAATCCAACATATCCCAAAAGCTATTTCCGGTGGCGTTTTCGGATGAGCATCAAGTTATTTAAGCACATCGCAACGGAGGTGATGAAGTTTGATTGGTTCTTTGAGCAACGGAGAAATGCCACCGGAGAACTTGGGCATAGCACCTATCAGAAGATGACCACCGCCTTGTGTATGTTGGCATACAGTATACCGTCAGATCTAATTGATGACAACCTGGCCATGGGTGAGAGCACGGCTATTATGTGTGTGAAGCGCTTTGTCATTGCAATTGTGAATGTTTTCGGATCCACATACTTGAGAGCCCCCAATGCTGAAGACACGACAAGACTTTTGGAGTTCAACGCTGACCGGGGATTTCCAGGTATGCTTTTGGCTCAATTGATTGTATGCATTGGAAGAATTGTCCAGCGGCATGGCATGGACAATTCAAAGGTCACAAGAAGGATGCCACTATAGTCCTTGAAACGGTTGCCCATCACGAGACTTGGATATGGCATGCATTTTTTGGAATGCCCGGGTCTTGCAATGACATCAATGTTCTTCAACGGTCACCACTAATGATAAGAATTTCTTTGCGTGAAGGTCCATTGGTGGAGTTGGAAGCAAATGGCCACAAGTACAACTATGGCTACTTTCTCGCCGACGACATCTACCCAAGGTGGCAAACATTTGTGAAGACGGATATTCAACCACGAGGTAAGAAACTAACCCAATTTCACAATGCATAAGCGGCGGCTAGCAAAGATGAAGAGAGAGCATTTGGGATTTTGCAAGCCCAATTTGCCATTGTGAGGGAGCCAGCTAGATTTTGGGACCAAGAGTGCCGTTGGTATATCATAACTGCTTGTGTCATCATGCATAACATGATTATAGAGGATGATTGTGGGAAAAATGTGGATCATACCCACTATGAATTGATGGGGGTTCATGTGCAAGTGAGGAGGTCCGCACATTGGATGGCCTGGTTTATTGCTTCGTATCATTCCATTCGTTCCAACAAAACACATGATGAGCTTCAAAAAGATCTCATGAAAGAATGGTGGAAATGGCATGGACAACAATAGTGCCTACTTCTAATTTGCATATTTGTTGTATTGTTTGAAAAACTATGTTGTATTGTTGATCCACAACTTATTGTATTTGATGTAATCAATTTGATGTACTTGTTGTATTATTTGCTTGTGTTGTAATAATAAATACTGAATTTATTCGTGAATTTTTGAAGCTTGTTTGATCTTGTTGAATGCATAGAAGTGTGTGTATGTTGTTTGCGTCGGTGCTGCGCGCTGTAATTTGGATCGCCCGCTGGAGGAGCCTTTTTTGCCCTGGTGCTCGTGCTGCTATTTGGCGCCTCCGGTGAAGGAAAACAGTGCACCGCGCGCGGTATAGCTTTCCAGCGTGGTCGCAGCGGCATTTACAGCTCGGAAATATGGCGCGGTGTTGGAGATGCTCTAAGACCCTTTGCTGCGCTCCAAATCCATGCATAGCTAGCCACGCTGTCTACGGTATATTGGCTATCTAACACATCACCCACCAATACGCATCTTTTTTAATTGTAATTTCATAAAAACTTTGTAGGATTTCAATCTTTGAAAAGTCCTTTTGGAACCTGAGCATCAGTGCTCCTGACAGGTGGAGTTTCAGGAATGGTTCATTTTCTATGTCAGTTCATCCTGTTGGTTGTATTTTAACAGTATACAAATAGTTTCAGTATGGTATATCTTCAAGTATATCTCTAGGCAGCAGTATTTGTTGAGGTATCCATTTAATGTTGTGTCAGGTGTGTGTGCAGTTATGGCAGTGCAACAGTAGCATCATGATGATCACATAGCATTGATAGCGTGCGTTGCCTTTTCATAAGTTCAATCCTATACTACTCTGCATGTGGATGCACCTGGGTCGTCGTCTTCCACTTGTCTCTTCTCGTCTTCCTCTACTCTCATTAGCTCGGGTATAAATAGTGGTTGGTGTGCAAAATCACTGCTAATTGCATTTTGTTTACAGTAAGTAGACATTGTTAATTGCATATTTTTGTCAGTGGGAATTGTTAACTACTTCAAAATTTGATTTTTTTTAGTTTACCCATGAGCTAAAATTGGAAACTAATACGAATGTGTTCTTGAACAAACTTGTGCTCTCCATTTCCTTGCTCCTTATATTTTGAATTTTGTTGTATCATGCGAATGTTGGAGTAGAACTAATTAACACATACGGTTGCTTCCAAATTTAAAATCTTTCATCCACAACACAGTTTTTTTAGAATGATCTGCAGTGCAATAAAAGGAGTATCACTTGTACTTTCTTTGTGAAATTTGTCGATGAATCTGCAGTTTTAGTTCATTTCTATCAAAGTTAGTTCTGTCACATTTGGGATAATTCTTTCCCGACCAAGAAAATTAGCCTATTATTCATCATACAATTTATATGTTCGGTCTGTGAATTCAAATTTGTTAATAGAAGGTGGAGGTCAGTGCACAGAAGAGCAAGTGCCTGCGATTTGACAGCGCTGAGGAATGGCCATCGTTGAACAGTGCGAGAAGTAAAGGGAGAATAAACAAGTTATTTTATTTGCCACATCTGATCTGAACGGACCATATCTCCCACCTACTTGCTGCAGGAGCCACTGTTACTACATACAAGCCCTCTTGTATTTCTTATTTTCAACACTTTGTATTCAGTGGATACTTAGACCAAAACGAGCGGCCCACATAACTCCACATGGCGGGAGCACTGATGCTCGTGTGCAAGAAATCTTCATTCTTCAATCTTTAGGATTTTTCCAATGGATTGTCTTGGATCAAAAGATTGATGGTACCAAAATTTCTATGGATCTGATTCATATGCCTCAGTTTCAGGAGTTTGAACATCTACTTGAAGCTCTCTTTTATACTCAAGTGCGTAGGATGGATGTACTTTATTGTTTTTTTCGCTTGTGCTTAATCCAAATGACTGTTCCTTTAGTTTTCCTGTGTTTGTTTTGCAGAGACATACGTGTGGGATTGATGTCTTTTTCCTGTTCGTGCGTTTTTCAATCCTAGCAGGATCCAAAGAGGCTACATGTATACAGCTGCACAGGGGGGTTCAAAGCAGATAGTAGGACTGTAGGAGTAGAAATAGTGAGGTCATGGATAGATCGATCAGGACATGGATCACACATTCACAGTACTGTTAACTAGTTTTTGCTTCTTTGCATCCTTTCCTGAGTGGATACTTCGTAGTTACTACCATTAATGTTTCTCTTTGCTGATGATGTAAACAGAAGCAGCATAGAGTGGCACCTACAGATATGCCTGTGCAGCATAGAGTCTGCAGCTGGTTGCCTGCTTGATGCAATCATGCCTAGGGGGGGTTGGGACTGAGAGTGAGAGCACTCCTGATCGAGCAGGCAAAGTTCTCCCCAAATTCAGTGTCGGACTCAGACTCAGAGTGCCAATTGAAGCGGTAACCGTCAAACCCTATAAATGAGCTAACGCTCGCTAACGGCTGAGACCTGAACCCTAAACATAAAACATGGATCACGCGCGCATGCCTGCGTCACGCGCGCTCAGCGCCACCACTCGCCGCCTGCTGCCAAGTGCCAATCATGGCGGGACAATCAGATGCAGGATCTCGCGGGCGTCATGCGGCATATACCCGGCGAAGCTTTCTCCCACGCAGCGCCTGGGACTGGGATCGCGACCACCAGGCGAAGCAAAAGTGCAAGACAAGGCTATGCTACGATCCAGGAACGGCGCGGCGCACGCAGGTCTTGAATGTGCGCAACAACCTAACTCCGCGATGCTCGGGAGGATGAGGATGGACATGTTCATTTTCGATCGACAGGTTGGTGCTTCATTGAAGAAGAAGCTACAAAAGTCATCTATCCGATCCGTGGCCGGCGGTGGCCCATCCCACGCGTTTACATACCTGCCCTATTAGCTACCTACGCGCATACGATGTACCTATACATACGATGATAGGAATCGTGGCACTGGCATCGTCGTACGGGGTGCGACAGTCTGAATCATGGCCTATGGGCTGGTGTGCAACAATGGCGCGTACATATATAGCATGCGGTACCGGAGCAGCAGTTAGCCTGGTCCTGCCTGCTTGCGCAAGCTGTTTGGCCCACGATATGCACGGAGACGCGTGTTTTCATATGATGATCCAGCTTAGCTCCATGATGCCGTTATTCTATGAGCTTCCGTGTTAATCTGCTTGAAGCACATGGGAGCTTAGCTAGGGGGACAAATCGGACGGATGCATATGCTACCAAAATACTCTAGTACTCTACATGGATCGAGCATATATGCGATGACCTGTATAAGGTCTTCTACCATTGTAGCCACTAGCCAGCCACAAATTTGATCTATAATGGTGTCTTCTTGCATTCTTGACAACAAGCAAAAACCCACAAGATACAGATGCATGCAAGAATATACACCGATGTAGATTAAGAAGCTCGCAAACGCACGCAGGCATGCTTGAATGATCCATGTAGAGATGAGCTCACGCTTTCTTAGTTTGCAGGCGTGGGTGACCGGCGCCGGCCAGCCATCATGACTGTACATTCCGGCAGCAAGCGAGTTAAGGCAGCGCGCTGCGCCGCAACAAACCGCAGCACCGCGATGCCCTCGCAGGCAGGACCGGGATGGCGTACTGCTCCATGATGAGAATTTTTGCAGGATCGCAGGTGGCTTAGCGTCGTCGTCGTTTCCACCGTCGGTGCCCCCACCGGCCGGCCCTCTCTCGCGCCACATCGGATTCAGAGCTGCTGTCTCCCAGGGATGGGAGGAATATCTCTGACGCTGGAACGAATTTAATCCTGTGTGATGAGGTCTGAGGACAGGGATCATGGGATTCATGGCAGGTGTTCCCAGGTAGGCTGCGCAGGGGGGCAAATTGGAAGGCACACGATATAATGCTGTTAATGCATCTCAGTCTTGGTTATGGGTTCAGGTTATCTGATCAACTTCACATGTGATTGGGGAATTTTGTGTCACTGGTTTAATGGTTTGCCATTACTGCTGCTTTCTGCCTTATTCGGTGGCATGATGATTCATCGGCCGGCGAGAATGTTTCACATTCTTTACAGAGGGTGATTGCAGGTGAATTCTTTTTTTTAGGGAAGATTGCAGGTGAATTCTCTGACTTGCCAGAGTATAGGCATTCATGGTTTAGAATTCGGTTGCAATGGTGTCTGCCATGTGCGCTGTCACGGCCTGCTCCATAAGACTACTACGACGGCCCATTATGGTCAAAACACTTGCTAATGGGCTTGAGGCCTTATAATACGATACTCCCTCCGAACCGAAATAAGTGTCGATGATTTTGTACTAACTTAGTATAAAATTTATGTTAAGTACCAAACACTTCTTTCTGATTAGAGGGAGTAGTTCCTTCTTTCCTCAGACCATATGCAGGCTACAAATAATTTTTGTCGCTCAGTGCATGAAGGGATCGCTCCCAAGTGAGCGGTCGGACAGGATCTGCTATGGCCTATTAGCATCGCAGCAGCGTTTTCGAGCATTTTTTCCTGGTTTTTGGTATTGTCTGTGTAGTTTTTTACTGGTTTTCTCTTTCTATTTCTGTTTTTTGAAATACAGACATTTAAAAAAAAAATCAATTTGGATCTTTTTCAAATTTGAACAATTTTTAAATCTGAATATTTTCAAATTCAAACAATTTTAAAATTTTAATTTACAAATCAAAATATTTTTAAATATGACTTATTTAAAAAATGAACTTTTCAAATTTTTAGTAAAACCCAAATCTGAACATTTTTAAAATTTGAACAATTTTTCAAATTTAAAAATAGAAAAAACATAAAAGGAAAAAGAAGAACAAACATAAAAGGGAAACCTACCTATCTTTTACTTCATCGTGATGGGAGCAGCCCATTAAGAACCCTGAGCACGGGCAGAGACTACATGCCGTCCCGCAAAGAGCGGTGAATAGCACATCTTCCTACATTGACACCTCGACGCCTCAAGAGAACTCTAGATGGGCCGAGCCCATCATGCCACCTGGCGTTATGCCGCCACCACCCGCGCAATTATGCCAACACCCTTTCAGTCTTGTGCCACCACCTGAGGCTCGGGAACTGGGCCAAACCGCATGCTCTCATAAACCACATCTAGAGCCGCGCGAGCGTCCAGCTCGAGCAACCTCCTCCGCGGGTCAACCACTGCCCTCGGCCACCCTCTCTAACACCCCATTTATCCAGTGTTAGCGAGCACCCGCACAAGCACTGTAGGCACATAGACTCAACCTTATCATCTCATGTAGCTTCATCAATCATATCGTTCAATATTTAGGCCTCCTCAATTTCCATGTTCACAATCATTATTCTCGCAACGATATCCAATATATTACTTGATAAAGGATTAAGAGAATTATAAAATGTAAATAAATAAAAAATCCTACATTTCATGATTTGGTCAACTATGAATGACTTTATTCATTCATCTGCATGCATTAGCTAGTGGTTCACCATCTTCTTGGCGAAACTTTGATACATTATATCACATTTGCATGTTTTTAGTGCGCGGGACAAACATGGTCATCAAGTAATTTTATCCAAAACAAAATTAATTCTTCAAAGTTTATTTCATAGAGTTCATATATATAACATAAAAATTATCAATTATTGTGCGCAAAGAAATTTAATGAAAGCTACCTACATAAGTTCAAAGCGATTCCAGGAAAAAAATGACAGCCAACCTTATGAGTAAATTAAATCTTAAGGATGGTGATAGTAATTGGACAACTTTATTAGATATATTTTCTGATTGACAAGGGTAGAGCCCATTACTTGAGTATCCCTGAGGCCCGTTAAGCTAGGCCCGAGTGTAATCATAGTCGAAGTACGAGTCCATGTCGTATATCGATATTGTAATATGTATCGGACCCGACCGGTTCCTTGAGACCTGGCCATCTATATATAGGGGCCAAGAGAGGCCGATCAGGGGCAGATTGAGAGTAATCCAAGACGACCGCCACGTTTATTCTCAACACACGCCTTGTTTGACTGATCTTTCACCTTCGAGTTCATCCGACGCCCTATTCCCCCGATCCTAAGTCCTTCATCTAGGATATTTGTCGAGTTAACCCTCGTCAATGATTGTTAAAAAGGGTTATTGAAATCCAAAAAAATAAAATTTTACAAAATCGATCTTTTTGTGGCACTAATGATGGAAAAGAAATATGCGGATTGTATGAATAGAATTCATATTAAAAATATATAATAATCCATACACCATAAAAAATGCATACCATATATAGACCTCAAAATTCTCCTAAAAGAACAAGGAAACCAATGATATGAACCAGTGATAGTCTCTTCCTCGCCTATCACCGTGTACAAACACAAACTGATCAAACCAAAAAAGAAGGCAACCACCAATGTAACAATGTTAACCCACATATGGTTGGCCCAATGCTTACAAAGATATTTTGACACCAAAGAACAATTAGGGCCCATGAGGCCTACTTTGTTCTGTACAGCAAAAAAAATGCCAGCTGACTCCCGTTCCAGGCAACTATCGTTTCCAATTCCACATATCTTTTTTTGGAAAAAAAATCCACATATCGATTTGCACGAATCTTAGAGTAAGGAGACTGAGAACTAGTTGGCTGAGAATTCGAAATTCCAAAATAGTACACTGATGTCTCATTGTAATGCATTTAACCATCAAAACTACGATTGGGTAAGGAGCGATCTCAGCCCTTCATGTGTTTGAGATTGAAGAAATGAACCACCTCAGTTTAAAATGACCTAAACAGACAATTTAGTTCATAATTTACCTCTAGACTTTAGATGACGTGGGGACATTAACAGAGATGACTTGATGAGAGACTGAGGTGCCTCAAATTTCACGCATAACCTTCGCCACACGGACTGAGGAAGTAAATAATTGTAGCATGCCTATCTTAATTAACAGAGGAATTTCTTTTCTTCGCCCAGTTAATTCACTAAGCTAGTGACATACTTTGAGTGGAATTAAACAACAGAGTGGGACGAGCACAAAGAAATCAGCAAGAATGTGTGTAGACAATCTAGGAAAGTTGAGTGAGTGAAATGAAGACGGCACCACATCATACCTGCTTATCACCTCATTCGGTGTTCTACCCCCAAATGATTGACTATAATACCACCACCTGTGCGAGCAATTTTCAGATCTTTCGGAAAAGCAGATTACTTTCTCTTCTTTACTTTCGACGTACTGATCACTCTGATTGTTCTCCGTTATCGTTTGGCCATCTATATGGCACATTGAAGAAGTCGGACTCAAAATCAAGGTCTGCTTTTGCAAGATCATAGCTAAAGTCAGTGATCCAAATTAAAGTCGCAGAACAAAGCCTTAGCATTGAAGCAAAGATCGTGTGCTATGCTATCTCGCAGTCCCTGTGAATGATTTATCGGTTTCTGCGACTGCATGCGTTCTTGCACGCTCGCTGTTCGGAGTTGAAAGGAATATGCATGACCGGCAGCCATTTGTCCGCTCTCATGATGTCGTTCCTCTTTCTATCTCAAGAGGAACTCACTTTGATGAGCTCTAGCATATGGCGGTAGAAACCAGGCGATGCTAAGGCCGGTGCCCATACACTGACGTTAAGCTGAAGCCGCTGGGGTCAAGCAGAAACAGTTTTCAGTGCATATAGGTATGCAGTGTGTTGAAATGCTCCAAAATATGTGACGGCTGTTGTTTCATGTAGCACAGTATCCTGCATATGCTGGATAGAGAATAGTTGGTTCAGTTACTGGATTATCTTATCCTGAGTTGAGAGCATAATACGTCATGCTTTCTTAGGTACACATTTCAGGTTCTGAAAATTACCTCATGGATGCAGTATTTTCTGAACACAAACAGTAGTGCGCTTCAGTGCGAGGAAGACAAGTAAGATCGGACACTGATTCCATTGAATCCATTAGCGATCTGCCTGGCAACATCGAAATTGGGGAATCCGAATATTGGACCAGGGATTGGAGCGTCGGCCACCAAACAGTACCCAAACTGTCTTGGGGTTGAATATGTGTCTGAAACATAGCTGGTTCTGTTTCATGCATCTTATGTTTCATTATTGGTACTTTCAAGGCTAGATGCATCATTGAGTGAAACAGCCATCTCATGGAACAAAAGCATCCTAGAAGATGTGAATTATTCACACAGCATACAATGAATTGCATGCTGATATGCCGGTCGGTTACCAGTTCTCTGCACACTGCAAGTTGTGTGTGTCAGATATACAGAGAAGGAAACGCACCGACAGAATGGTAACGGAGAATTGCTGTTTCATTTGATCCTTCCTGGGTCTGCGTTAGACGACAACTCTACTGCACACAATTCAGCGGGGTTTGATCAAGATAAGCTTCCTTTGGGCGATGCTTGGCACTAAAATGTGCCGATTATTGCTTTCTCATGTCAGCTCCTCCTTTTATCCCTGATCCTTTCTTTTGATGCTTTGGAGTTTGTCATCTCTATCTAATATTCGGTTTAATGCTTTTCTTCAGTGGATCACTAGAATCCTGCCCACCTTATCTACAGAGGTGGGAAGAGATATGCGATAAAAGCAAAGTTCAGTATATTCAGAACCTACCCAGTAGCTTAGTTTATTGCACAAGTTGCAGCAGATAGCAAATTCAACCTATATATATTCTCAGGATAGGAAAGTTTTTTTGCTGAACATTTTGTCAGAAAATATTCCTTGGCAATCTCTCTTACCCTTGCCTTCAAAGGGAAGATTTCGCTGCAAGATTACCCGCGGGTAAATTCTAAGGCAGCCACAGCTTTACAGCCAAAGGTCCACAAAGCAAGATTCCGGTAGATAGCTCATGGACAGGTCGAGGTAAAACCATCAAGGATGAACAGTTGCAACAGAAACGTCGGTTTCCTTACTAATCATTATCTGTGTTCTTTTTTACTTTCACACAAAAAAACGACAACAATGTCGACCGTTCACTGATTGAACTCCATTTGGTATCAGGATCGGCAACTTTCGATCTTTATTTACCAAGGAACAAAATGGCTATAAAATATCATTGTGTCCTGAATTGGTTGTAGTAACATCTTATATTATGGGGCGGAGTGAATAACAGTAATATAAACAAGATTCGGAAGCCAAGCAGGTAATTATGCAGCAATTATGCAATTGCTCGGTTGAGTCATGTTACCTGACTGACAGCTGCATAGGAATTCTTCATGGCATCTTGCCGGAGTACTTTTTCCGATTCCCTCGGGCCCACACACACTCACACTCAATCCGCTTTTTCTCCCGATGCCTTTAAAAATCTGATGATAAATGGACTTTGATGAGCTCTTTAGAAAGAATTATTATTGATGCTCCCACCTTTGCCAAATTCCCCTGTGACTTGTTGTGGCGGCCAGTGCTCGCTTGCTTCTTCCCCTCCTCACCTATAGCCCCGAGCATCATTCAGGAATCTGCTTTTTCTCTCCTGCCCTGGAATATTGTTAAAGCAGGAAGAAAACACGCGAAAAAGAGGCCATTTTCTTATATGGAAAAGTTTCAACTTTTAACAAGCAGTACCGCATCAGATTGCTTAAATAAAGCCCTTTGTTGATTTTCCTAAAATGCTGTCTAGGCTTTGGGCGGAGCCCCTTTTTTTTATGCTAAATTGGAGGCAGCACAAGCAAAGGCAGGTGAGAATATATGAGTAGGAGAAGCCAGAGAGAGAACAAAAATTCGGCGTATCTCGGCTTGGATTCTTCGGCTCACGCTTTAACCCGAATACGAATACGAATATGAATATTCGCCTCTGAAATTCAGACAAGCGCAAGGATGTCACATAAGATGCCAATATCAGTACCAGTGAGGCCCATCATCCCATGCAAGCCACTGCTCATGCAAAGACGCCATCATGAGATGCTTGAGTAATGGAAGGGTTTTGGGAGAGCTTACTAGCAAACAAGGCAAGTTTTTGCAAATGACAATGCAGGCCAAAGCATCTGCCTCGTCCTCATTAGTCGGGCAAGATGCTTGTCTAGAAGCTAAGAGGGGCTGGATCGGAAGCTTGACAGCATCTTGCAAGGCCGGCCGGCGACAGTGTGGAACCTTGAAAATGACCTGCCATTTCAGACCGAAACGTGCGTTGTTCTTTACTTGTCACCTCGCAATCCTTGCACCGTCCATTCCGATCTGCAAGATTAAACCCATCGTCAGTACATAACATGTTCTTGGTCAGGTCGATCAGTAGATCAAAAGGCACAAGATGTGTTCGCAGTTATTGAGCGCCTCTCTGGTCGACCAGATTCCTACCGTTCCTTTAAATTCCTGAAAAATTCATGTCATCAGTTACTTGAACCCATCTTACTACCAAGTACGGCTCCAAATCAGAGAGGGGTACTTTTACGAGTTTTGCTACACCTACGGAATCAATCTACGGGATTAACTTACGGAGAAGGTGTGGCCTCATGTGATTGGAAGATATTCATTGGTTGGTCCACTTTTTTCTCATTCAGTTGCCCCACGTCTCACCACGTCAGCCCGTAAGTAGCAATCCGTAGAAATCAGCCCGTATGTCTAGCATTATTGGTACTTTTACTGTGTAACTCCAGGTAATGGTGCCGACCACTTGTCATGGGAACAGCACGAGAATATCGTGGAAATGACCTGCATATGCAACTCTGCATGCAAGGTGCAGCCACCGTGAAAACCGAAAGGCCATATTGTTGTTTCTGCCGGACGCTGAAATCCTTGCCGCGGCAGAGCTTGCCGCCAACGCACAAGTACAGTGTGAATATGCGCTGCCGCACTGGCTTTCATGTTTTCAGACATATTCCCCTGGAAAAAAATTCCTGGGATTCGATGTTTGACCCAGCATGCTTTGCTTCCTGTTACTGATTATGTGAAAATAATTTGAATGATTTTTTCCCTCTCAGCTGGACGCCTTTTTTTGCGATAAACTCAGCTGGACGATTTGGAAATTGTATGACAAAGTCGTGCTTGACTATGAATAGAGCTGTGACTGCAGATATTAAAACAGTATGATGAGTCTTTTAGTTGGACCAGCTTATCATTGGGGTTTTTCACATATCCTGCAATTAAAAACCTCACTAGTGCTTAATTAGCCATTGTTGAGATGAAAATCTGAAATGTTTCAGCCTAAAAATTTGTGTCATGCAATATGTGTAGCTTTTGGTGGGGACCGGCAATGGTGACACGTGTGAGGGTGGTTACCTCCTTGGAGGCATAATCTTTGTGCTCCTCTCCTCTTCCTAGGGTTGGTGTTTCACAGAAATGTAGCTTATATTTGGGACTTCGTGGATGAGACGATGGGTTTTTCGTTCCATTATCCTCTTTGGAGGCATAATATGTGAGCTGGCTACTTCTAGGGCAACCAGTTGTTGGTGGCATGTTGCGTGGATGGCAGAGTGGGTGTCGCCGATTCTTTGATGTTTTGACTTGTTTGGTAAGGACTTTAACATTAGTGGTATGGCATGTCTATCGTATTTGTTCGCTCTTTTCTCCGTGTCACATAGAGGTCGAAGTTGTAATATCGGGATGCAATTGTGGCAATAGAAGCATGGCTTCGGTTTGCAATGTTCTCCAACTCTCGCTTGTTGCTTTGTCGGTGCAATTTGCAAGGAGAAGCACAGTGCGGATTAAAGATCCGCTCAAGGAGCCCTTCAACCCCGAGGTTGTTAAGAATGATTTCTCATATGTTGGTAATGGTTATGTTGATACTATGAACTTTACAACTCTCTCCGAGCTCCATGCTAGTGGGATGATCTCACAGCCTGGTATAGTGAGCCGCCCAAAGCCTTTCGTGGTAGTTATTAGCAAGATGCCTGTATGTTTTCCTTCATTGACCATTCACAATTTTTTGATAAAGGGAATATATTAATATTAAGAAGATTCCAGTTACACCTGGCCTCTACATCAATGCAATGCCCTAGTGGCATTACGGATGCACACATCGAAAAAGAAGAAAAAGAATTACAAAAAGAAAAGTCTCGCTACCTTATAGCATTAGTACAAACAACACCAAAATAGTACCAGAAGTCCAGGTTCTCCAATAGTGACACTTACAATAAGGAAATGATGATGATAATGTGATGACATAATGTAGGCTCACATGGCCGAAGAAACAAGAAAGCAGGAGGAGGTCGAGCTCAAATACATGAATGCTGGACATGATAGCTTAGGAGCTAGCAACCTTCGAGATGAGGTTTGGCCAGTACAATTCCCGATAAGCTCTAACCCATAATATCTCCATTCTTCTTGCGAGAGAGCATGTAAACCTCACCTTCTCAAGTTGGAACTGCAGGGATGCTATGAGTGTCGTACCTCCGCAAGCTCCTTGTCGTCCTCTTGGTTTCGGCTTTGTAAGTTCTCTTGCAACTTTTCAATCATTTATCTTGTTGTCCCATGCTTACGACTCATAATCATTGCTTTTTCATGTTTATAGGGAAATCGGTCGGCTGGATCAAACAAAGTGTTTGTCTCCCCGTCTCTGCATTGGTCCCTCTATCATCTGGAATATTAGTGGCGACTACTACGGCAACAAATCCTCACCCTTCGACCTCAACGACGCAACTATGACCATATTAGTTCTCCTTACAAATTCATATTTATCACACACAAAGGTAGATGTCGAATACCACACACAAGACACTCGGCAAACAAGGGGCACGTGGAAGCGCAGCTAGCGGCACCTATTTATCGAGTATTTGCCCTGGTACTCGAGAAATTCGAGGGCCACATGCCTTCCGTTTCCACCGACTAGCCGTGAAACAACTTTTTCCGAGAAGGCCCGTTTGGTACACGATTAACGCTACAACGACATAAGCGGGCCCTAGCGTTTCTGCAATTTGCTAACAAGGCAGCCAAGCTGTGTTTCTCGAGGTTTAACACTTGGCAAAAAGTCCAACACGTTGTCAGATATGTTTTTTCCCTCCGACAAGCATGTTTGATACCCGACAGGCTCGCCATAGAACAATTTATACAAAAAAAATAAACAGGTTGCCCCCCACGGTGGCACCGGGCCTAACCCGAGCAGCCGCCAGAAGCCACGTGTGGGTTGGCCGCTGCTGCCTCTGGCCTTGCCGCCGTGGCGACACCCTATCTTCCAAAGGTGGCGCATCAACGATATGAGGGCGGGGATGGGGCGACCGTGCCCATCTTGTTGGAGCACGGAGGCCGTGGCGGTGCCCTGTCCCGTGTTGCGGGTTAGGACACCATTAACCACTGACGTAGGTTTGGGCTAGCCTGCCGGCATCCTCTTGGGCTGGTTCTGAGAGGGATTGATGACCGTGATAGCTTTTTATTTTCTATTTTGGTTGTGTGCATCATAATATAAACATATTTTTGGACATATCTTGTTGATGTAGAGGACATGTCTAACTGGTATCATCACGATACTAATAATATTATTTTATCGGAAAAATGTTTGATACCCGGCAGCTATAAGTTTTTCGGTTGCGAGTGATCAATTATGTCACCATGTGGTACAGTCGCTTGTCTCGGTCACCGCTCACAGAAGCACGCGCGCATACACACGTATGCGCAGCTACGCAGATACCTACGGCCGAGTACACGTACCTGTTTCTCCAACTACAGAAGCTTCGACCCCGATAGCTAAGTGTGGATTACTTCAATGGTGTTGAGATCTGGATTAGATTCCTTGATTCCCCTATCATCAGAAAAGCCAAAGGCAGTTTGCCAATTGCATCAGAGTACTATTTCGGTAGTGCGCCCGGCCTGTGAAGACCGCATGCAAAGGTTTTTATTCCCCCCTTTGGCTTTACATATTTCTACCCCCTCTCTCTCTCTCTCTCGACCTCCTTTCTATTTCTACTGATTTTTATTTTTCATTTCAGTGATTTCACAGCAGACACTAAAATCGGTGAGAGATCACTCATCTCCTACCTTCAGTCGAAAGCAATTTTGGTGATTGGGGAAAGCAGCTAGCTAGCATCGTTCAAGGTGTGGTGGTGCCGTGGTGGTGGGGCAGCGAGAATCCAACAAAGAGGAGACGGTGAACAAGTGTGAGAAAACAGCAAGAGAACAATGCGCAAACACCAGCCTCTTTTCTTCATCTCTCTCCTTCATCTCTCCTTTCATAGTTTTTCTCCGATCTCTCCCTATCCTCTCGATGAGATGAGAGAGAAAAGAGAGAACCTTGCAGCTGAACTGTTTTGCTTTCCCCTGCCTACTGCCCCCAAAGATTCCCTCCCCTTTCAGGTCAAAGAAGTGAAAGCTAAAGGAGCAACCGACTAGGTGCGAGTGACGTGGCCTCGAGGTCGCAAAAGATGGCCGGACCCAGCTACCTCATGCGCCATATTCCCTCGCACATTCGCGCGGCCGGCCGGCCTTGATCACACGATCGACGAGGGAGGAGGAATCGGAGGAGGAGAATATATCTGAGTAGTGGAGTCCAAGGAAAGGAACCAACTGAGGAGGGAGGTAGCCGGCCGGCCGAGCCACTCTCTCTATAAGAGGCGGCGTCGCTCGGCTTCCCAGTGTGCTGTGCTGTGTCTGTGTGCATGCGCATTTCCTAGCTAGTGGCCTGCCTCTCTGCACCTGCTGCTCGCCACCACCGAGAGAGATAGGGATCGCCTGTGTCTCCGGTCGTCTGTCGCCGGCTCGCCGCGGCTTCTCATTTATGCTGAACAGGCCGCTGATCCTCCTGCAGTACAGGGCGCCGTGCTGGGCACGCTGGAAATGTCATCGTCCGGTCACCAGCAGGGCAGCGGCGAGGCCAGGATACGGCTCAGGTGGACGCGCCAGCTGCACCAGCAGTTCGTCGGCGCTGTCTCCGAGCTCGGCGGCGCAGACAGTAAGTCCAACCGACTGACCGATCGATCGTCGTCTCAGCGTGCACTCGTCTATCTGTGTCTGATCGTTGCTTGGCATTTCAGGAGCGACGCCCAAGTCCGTGCTGAAAGCCATGGGCGTGCAGGGGCTCACCCTGTACCATCTCAAGAGCCACCTCCAGGTGCGTCCACACCAACAAATTCGATCGAGTACCTGAAGCAGAATCTCGCCATCGTTTCTATCTGTCTCGTGCACTGCATTACCGTGCAACACCATGTGAAGTTGACCTCTGATAATTCTGCAGAAGTATCGGCTGGCGGTGAGCCGCAACCTCGGCGACAACGGTGGAGGCCTGAACGAGCGATCATCCTCGTCGGAGAGCCAATCGAACCAGTACCACGACGATAGCGCCACCGCGTTGTATGCATTTGCTTCCTCCGCCGACGACGACGATGCCACAGAATCTCTTTGCGATTCTTCTCTGCAGATGCAGAGAGAAGTGCAAAGGAAGCTTTACGAGCAAATCGAGGTACAGAAATTAAGCAAAAATAATTATATAGAAGGTCTGAATTCAGATTGGCAGTTTCTGGTTGCTGAGCTGACCAGGCCTTGGTTTGTTCGATCCATGGCAGGTCCAGAGGCACCTGCAGCTGAGGATGGAGGCGCAGGGGAGGTACCTACAGTCCGTGCTGCGAAGGGCACAGCAGGTCCTCACCGACAACTGCCTGGCCAGCTCGCCCGAGGCCGCCAAGGCGGAGTTCTCGGAGCTCGTCTCGGCGGCGGACACAGAGTGCCTCTCCTCCTCGTCCCTGCAGCGGCGCCACCGCTCCGTCGACAGCAGCTGCGTGACGTCGTCGTCGTCAGACGCGGAGAGCAAGGCCGCCGGGTCAAAGAGGCTCTACACCAGCATGAACTACCGCGACTGCACCGTGCAGGGCAAGAGAACATTCCCCTTCCTGCAGCGGATGCAGGCAGAGCAAGAAGCAGCAGCAGCAGCAGAACCAGAACCAGAAGAAGCAGAGGATGGCAGCTCTTCGGAGATTGATCTGAACATGTAGGGAAGAGAAATGGAAGGGAGGAAGCATCTGTGCAGTGCAGAGCATTGCGACAGCGGGTGATTGGTGGGATCAGGGTGGCCTTCAAGGTTGGGACTTGGGACCAGGCTTTTCTGAGCAATGCCTGTCTTCTGATGCAACAGCTAGCTAGTACTGCTGCTGCCGCTGCTCCTGATTCTATGATATATATTTTTATATTTATTATTTTATATATCTATATGCTTGCATCTGGTTCTTGTGGTTCATGTATCCTGTAAAGTGGGAATCTGTAATTGGAATTGGCGGCAAGGCAAGCCCAACTGAAGATGCATTACGCATGCTTGAGGGTCGGGAACATATGAAACTGTTGTGTGCCATTGTTATGTATGCAATCAACGAAAATGTGCCTTAGAAAGTATTGTAGGAAAAACAATTTGCATTAGGAAGCACGGTTTAGGATTTCATTAAGTTTATACTTTCGCACCTGAACAAACACTAGGCTGTAGACCAAATTTAATTACACTAGATACATGCCACACCTCCTAGCTCTCAATTCAGTAACAAGTACACAATAAGTAAATGGGGAAAATCAATTTTTTAAGGGAGAAGCAGGCTACAACTTGTCATAGTTTTGCCTAAGCAGAACAGAACGAAAACATCAATGAACTAAGCATTGTGTTGAAAATTGGCCTTCAGCGACATAATGACACCTGACATGATTTTACATTTTTTCGTAACTACATAGATACTATTAAGAAACAAAACTAGGTATACTCCATGACTCCTCTGCTGCAACACTGAACTTATGCTTCTTAAAATATTTCTGATCTCGTGTAAGAACTCCAAATGGAGCTCAGGCACCATAGAGCCCCTACATTTTTTTTCTTTTTTGAAGTTTACAAAATTCGAACAAAAATATATCAAAAATTCTGAAAAAATACTATGACGTCGGCAATGTTGCACTCTATCATTCTATAAATTTTCAAAACAGAATACGTTGTATTTTGGTCTCAGTAAAAATAATAAAATCGCACAAACAGACAAAATCATCGAGGATAAAATCTTAATTTATCTTTTTTTCTGAGCTCAGAATACACCATATTTTGTTTTGGAAAATTGCACAATGATAGATTACAACATTGTCTACACCATGGTATTTTTTGGAATTTTTTAAATAGTTTGAATTCGAATTTTTGGACCTTCAAATTTCGAGCTCCATAGAGCTCGAGCTCCAAACGTCCACTCTCTGATCTCGTGGTCATATCGGATACTTATTCTTGTCCTTCATGGACTTCGGACTTGAGAAGTGAGAACCAGTAGCCCACTCCTAACAATTTGCTCGAATTATGTTGGAAAAATCAGCAATTTACCAAAGGATTTAATCCATGAAAACAGTGAACAAAATATGGCAGAAAGCATGGAAATCAAACAAACCATGTTTACAAGAGATCGATATGAACAGAACATGTCTAGCATATCTAAATCGATTGCTAGTCCGAGAAACTGAAGCACACAAGCGAAGATCAGGAAGACATAGGGTGTTGGAGCCGGTGCGGAAGCAGAACCACCGTTGGTGTTGTCGTCAGTGAGAGACATGTCGCCGAAGAGGTTGTCGATGTCGGGAAAGAAGTCCTCGTTGGGGAAGACGTCGTCCTCGTGGGCGTCCGTGATGAAGAACTCGCCAGTAGTCGCGCAGAGCGCTCCCCAAAAACCTTATCGTCTCTCTCCCGTACAGGATCGCAAGAGACGGGGTTTCGGAGGCCTACTGTCCCGGCTCGCGGTGCATGCCACAAGACGGGATGGAGAAGACTGAGAGGCAGCGCAAAGCTTTGGAGGCAGCAGGCAGTGGTGGCTGTGTATTCGCAGAGAGGAGCGACCTCTCTTTTATAGCCACAGAGGGAGGCGAACAGGCAGCGCGGGAGGCGAAACGAATAGCCAGAAGACGAACCGAACGGTCTCGTATTCATTTTTCACTCAGGCAAATCGTTTCAGCTTCCACGTGACCGTTCAGTTCTGTAGTCCAGTCATGCGTGACAAAAAGAAAGGCTCGGCACCGAGGCATATTCCGCAAAACGCGGCGCGCGCGCGCGCGTCGTGACGAGGCGTGGCGAGGCGGGCGGCGGAGGAGGAGGAGCGCGCCTGAGAGAGCCTTCTTCTCACACACTCTTACCACAAGGGGAGAGCTCACCTTATATGTAGGTCCAACTCCTTCTAAACTAGCAAGGTGGGACTAAACATTTGTCCCACCCCTTGTCATGCATGAATGGGCCACATGGGCCTCTAGTATTTAGGAATTATTGGATTTACTATTTATAGGCTGGGCCATAAAGGCCAAAATTCCAACAATCCCCCACCAGATCCTAGAGGCACATAAAGTTGCCTTAGGTTCCAAAACATTGTTTATATACCAGTGCTGCAGTGGAGACTGTTAAGTTGAACTTCCACCTAGATCTCTATGCTACACTAGACTGCTACTTGAACAGTGGACTAGGCCTTGAACTGCAAGTTTTCTGCTAATCTAGTTTCACACAAAGCCTTGACTGATACTAGGCTACCGTGGGACTTCCCCGCGGTTTGGAGCTTATACATCATACTCTGAGGCCTTTCATGAGTTTGTTAAAGAGCACCCAACTCTCATAGACTGCGACGTTTAATAGTCAGACTCACATAGGTGTGTTCTTCAAAAGATGTTCTGCGGGACAACATCTCTGCTTAAGTAAGCAACTTAGAACACATTAAGATAAAATCAGCCTGCCTTGCAGATTAGGAGAGTACTGCATCTTCACGGAGTGGTATTATACAAAGTAGGAATACTCTCCTCTCAATTGACCAACAGCTTGTCTCCCAATTCTAATTCACGGGATCTCCGATCACATAGAGTGGGTTACCACTGTGGACAACTCATATTGTGGGTCTCATACCCATCTCCTTCGATGCATAATCTATCACGTTTCGTGATAGACCCTTTGTGAAGGGATCTGCCAAATTCTTAGATGTGTGGATGTAATCCAACGCAATAACTCCGGAGTTTCTCATTTTTCTGACAGATTTTAATCTCCTCTTCACATGCCTTGATGACTTCATGTTATCCTTAGAACTGTTTACTTTGATGATCACAGTTTGATTATCACAGTTCATAGGAATTGCGGGTATTGGTTTTTCAACCACAGGCAAGTCCATCAAGAGCTCACGAAGCCACTCTGCTTCAACAGTGGCTGTGTCTAATGCTGTGAGTTCTGCTTCCATAGTTGACCTCGTTAAGATGGTCTGCTTGCAAGACTTCCAAGAAACAGCGCCACCACCAAGTGTAAACACATAACCACTCGTGGCCTTTGTCTCATCAGCATCAGAAATCCAATTTGAGTCACTATACCCTTCAAGTACCCTTGGGTACCCAGAGTAGTGAATTCCATAGCTCGCAGTGCCTTTCAAATAGCGCAAAACCCTTTCAAGGGCGTGCCAATGAACATCTCCAGGATTTGACACAAATCGACTCAACTTGCTTACAGCAAAGGAGATATCAGGCCTCGTGGCGCTGGCTAAATACATAAGCGAGCCAATAATCTGAGAGTATCTCAGCTGATCCTTAGCATCCTTAGGATCTCCCTGATTCTTTTGAACCAACGTGCTAGGATCATATGGTGTAGGAGAAGATTTGCAGTCGCTATACCCAAAACGACTCAAGATCTTTTCCACATAGTGAGATTGAAGCAGTGTTATCCCACCATCATCATCTTTCAGTAGCTTGATGTTCAAGATCACATCAGCCACTCCTAGATCTTTCATCTCAAAGCAATGAGATAGAAAGTCTTTGACCTCCTTGATGACTTCAAGATTGGTCCCAAATATCAGGATATCATCAACATACAGACATAGGATGACTCCCTCGCCCCCACCATGGCGATAGTACACACATTTATCAGCCTCGTTTACAACAAAGCCTACAGCAGTTAAAGTTCTCTCAAACTTTTCATGCCACTGCTTAGGTGCTTGCTTAAGACCATACAAAGACTTCAGCAACTTGCACACCTTTCCTTCTTGACCATCTACCACAAATCCATCCGGCTGATCCATATAGATTTCCTCATCTAACTCTCCATTTAGGAAAGCCGTCTTAACGTCCATTTGATGAACGAGAAGACCATGTGAGGCAGCCAAGGAAAGTAGTACTCGAATGGTGGTCAATCTGGCCACAGGTGAGTAAGTATCGAAGAAGTCTTCGCCTTCTTTCTGGGTATAACCCTTAGCAACAAGGCGTGCCTTGTACTTTTCAATGGTACCATCAGGTCTAAGCTTCTTCTTGAACACCCATTTACACCCTACAGGTTTACACCCATAAGGACGATCGACAATCTCCCAAGTTCCATTAGCCAAGATGGAATCCATCTCACTGCGGACAGCTTCCTTCCAGTAGTCAGCATCTGAAGATGCATAGGCCTCTGAAATGGAACTAGGAGTGTCATCCACAAGATACACGATAAAATCATTACCAAAGGACTTTGCAGTCCTCTGTCTTTTGCTCCTTTTAGGAGTTTCATCGTCATTCTCCACAGGATTTTCAAAGTGTTCTATCGGAATGGTGGGTTCAGGAATTTTAACTAATTCCCGTCTAGATGAACTAGGCATCTCCTGATTCGATGAGTTAGGCATATCTTTCATAGGAAAGATATCCTCAAAGAAAGTCGCATCATTCGACTCCATGATCGTACCAACAAGCATATCAGGTACCTCAGATTTTACTATCAAGAATCTGTACCCAATGCTATGGAAAGCATAACCTAGGAAAACACAATCAACAGTCTTTGGTCCAAGCTTGCGCTTCTTGGGAATTGGCACATTGACTTTGGCCAAACAACCCCAAGTCCGTAAGTAAGAGAGTTTTAACCTTTTCTTCTCCCATTCCTCGAATGGAGTAATTTCTTTGTTCTTTGTGGGAACTCGGTTTAGGACATGACAAGCTGTCAATATAGCTTCCCCCCACCATGCCTGAGAAAGACCCGACATATCTAACATGGCGTTAACCAAATCAGTTAGAGTGCGGTTCTTTCTTTCGGCCACCCCGTTTGACTGAGGTGAGTAGGGAAGCGTCCTCTCATGGATTATACCATGTTCCGCACAAAAAGAATCAAACTCGTTGGAAAAATACTCTCCACCACGATCAGACCTAAGATGTTTGATCTTTCGATCAAGTTGGTTTTCTGCTTCAGCTTTATAGATTTTAAAGAAGTTCAGAGCCTCATCTTTCGATTTTAGAAGATACACATAGCAGTATCTAGTGGAGTCATCAATCAGAGTCATGAAGTATCTCTTTCCACCTTTTGTCAAAACACCATTCATCTCACAAAGATCTGAATGTATAAGCTCTAGCGGTGCCAAATCTCTCGCCTCAGCAGTCGTATGAGACTTGCGAGGTTGCTTAGCTTGCACACACACTTGGCACTTGGAGCCTTTCACAACAGGGAATTCCGGGATTAAATTCATTTTAGCTAGCCGCGTCATACAACCAAAATTAACATGACAAAGTCGTGAATGCCAAACATTTGATAAACTGTCGTTGCAAACATGATTAACAACTTTATTACAAACGTCTGACAAGGATAGGCGGAACAAGCCCCCGCACTCATAGCCTTTACCAACAAAGTTTCCAAACTTGGACACTACAAATTTATTGGACTCAAAAACTATCTTGTAGCCATCCCGACATAGAAGAGATCCGCTAACAAGATTTTTATTGATTGAGGGAACATGATGCACGTTCTTCAGCCGCACGGTCTTTCCCGAAGTGAACTTCAGATCGACCGTACCAACACCACGAACAGTAGCATGAGAGCCGTTTCCCATCAACACGGAGGAAGTCCCTGTGACCTGATAAGAGGAAAACATGGAAATATCAGAACAAACGTGTACATTAGCGCCGGTGTCAATCCACCAATTAGGAGACTGACAAACTGAAAGGATAGTAGGGAGTATACCATACCCAGAGTCCTTCATCTCAGCATCGCCAATGACAACATTTGCGGTCTTGCCGCTCTTCCCATGACGCTTGTCAAAGCGGTTTGGGCAACTAGGTGCCCAATGTCCAGGTTCGCCACATACATGGCATGCTCCTTTCCTCTTATCGGTCTTCTTCTTGAAGTTGGTAGACTGTGATGGTTTGTTCTTCCCATCAAACTTTCCTTTGCCATCAGATTTGTTCTTGTTCTTGAACTTGTGAGATTGGAAGTTTTTGTTCTGTACCACATTGGCACTAGAACCTCCCTCGGCACCTCGAGGACGTGTGTCTTTTGCTCTCGCCTTCTCTTCCACATCAAGAGACCCAATAAGATCAATGACAGAAAACTCCTGTCTCTTGTGCTTCAAAGAAGTAGCAAAATTCCTCCACGAGGGAGGAAGCTTGGCAATAATGCCTCCGGCAATAAACTTGTCCGGTAACACACACGTGAACTGCTCAAGTTCTTTAGCAATGGACTGTATCTCATGAGCCTGCTCGACAATGCCGCGCTCATCAGTCATCTTGTAGTCAAAGAATTGCTCCATGACATACAATTCACTGCCTGCATCCGAGACCCCAAACTTGGCCTCGAGTGCATCCCACATGTCCTTGCCCGTAGTGAGGGACAGGTACGAGTCAACAATGTTCTCGCCAAGAACGCTGATAACAGCACCTCTCATGAGGTTGTCGGCTTCCTCAAAAGCTTTCTCCTCAATAGGAGTAAGCTCTCTCTGAGGCTTGCCCTTAGATGCATCAAAGCATCTCATGGT